>JAZKJV010002791.1:0-600000 GCA_037367405.1 Ottelia alismoides | reverse complement strand
ATCTGGTACCTAATATGTCCTGTACGACCAGCTTAAATGAAAACAGGAAACAAGCATTATATGCTAACAAACAGAACTGGCGATCATCAGATAAAGAAACTGTCTTTTCCTAACGGCATGCCTTGGTCATCAAAAAACTCAGTTGACTGAAACTCAACCATCAGAAAACACCTTGCTCTTATATAATAGATGAGAGATGGATGATTGGTCCAACCACCCATAGATGAGACGTAGGTGAAATATAAATAGCAAAAAGACTTCCAATAAATGTTAAAACCATAGGTGTGATACTAATAACAAAACTATAATTCAAATAAATGTCCAAACTCTACGAGCTATTACAACAATAACAAATAAAAATGGCAATTCCTAATTTCCTATATCTTATAAAAGTAATTTGCGATAGTACCTTGACAAAATCTTCAACACGTAAATAGCTGTCCTTTGCATAACCAGCTTCTTCCAATACATGGATCAGTGCTTGCTGGAAACAAAAGACAAATGTATTGAAAAATACAGAAATACTATCAAAGTCATCAACATTGACCAGCAAACATCAGTATGAAATTACAATACAAAGGCTTAGCGAGAGATATGCATTGACTCCTAACAAAACTTACACAAAAATCCAACATGAACCCAAATAACAATGCGGTCCCTCAACTTTAAAATTATATATGTTATACACAAACTCAAAACCAAAAGCTGGCAGCTAAGGACAAAATTCTCATGTATGCTTTTAAAAACTCCAGATATAGCTTAACTTACCCTCACCGACTGGGGAATAGAAATCCTCTTAACTTTAAAATCCTTTTTCAGCCCTAAATCCTTTTTTAGCCCTCGAACTGAATTCCTTCCCTCATTCCCTTATCCCTTCTCATCAAAATCTGTACCACAAGAATCATTACTACCCTTCTCCAGAATATGCATCACAACGATGCCATCTCTTTAGCTTTGAACTCGGAAAGTTAGAGCAAACACGTTTTGCAAACCCCAGTTCTCTACCAATTGAAGAGGAAGGTGGCAACTTTTTGGGGGTAGTTGCACAAAGATGTCGATATTAGGAGGAAGGGAGATAATCGAAGGTGTTGGGGTTCAAGGTTGACAAAGGGTTTTTAAAAAGTGAGTTCATATTTCCAAATTGAGATGAGAAAATTCGTTCTGATTTTAATACTGTAAAAAAAATATCCGCAATTGCCATATTGACTTCAAGAAGTAAACTTGCTACTATCAAGTAGTTACTTTTGAAAGTTACGAACAACCGTGCTATCAACGGTGTACAGACTTGTATCCAATTTAACTTGCTCTTAAACTGTCATAATTTTTGTCTCATTCTTGTTGGTCCTAATCTTAGGTCAAGAAGGAAAGAGGCATGAGGTTTCTAACAACCAAAATAAAAATTTAAGATGTGCTTTTCATTCAAAATTAAAACTCTCTGTCGTATCCATATCTATCAACATGATGAATTGCAAGAATGAAGTAAAAACTTAGTGACAGCCGCTAGACCATCATCTGGGTGTAATACACAGTTTGAGAAGGTTCCTGACTGAGGGGGCGCATACGAGTAAAGAAGCTAGTCCCACCAACTCTCCACATCTTGATGAGCGGATATGTAGAAAGAAAGCTAGTCAAGTGCTAGAAATGATGGAAGGAAACGATTTTCATAAATTTGTAGCAACCCATGACCTTGTAACAAATATTTTCCTCGGGAAAATATATAAAAACTTGATTACTTTAAAAATTAATTCAACAAAGGTGTACTAAGTCTTCTCCCACTATAAGTAGGGTCGGCTACATGGATTCTTGCTCAAATCCATGTTGAAAGATTCGACTATTTTTTATGCTGGCCATCGACTACCTAAAGCAACCCCTGCAAGAGTGGGATTTGAACCATGGTCTTTTGTGTGGTAGACACACTGTACTACCACTAGACCATTAAATGAGTACAAAAATAATTCAACAAAGGTAGCCTGATATTTTTTCTTGGAGAAGAAGAGATCAATTTTATGGTAGATATGGCAAAGTAACCATTATCATCTATAATAAGGAAGCCAAAGAAGAAACAAATGGTAGATAGAAGACAACAACTAAATGTTAAAGCTAACTGCGATCTTGTTGGGCTCTTGAGAAGAAGTTGAATTCAATGACAACTTGTGTTAGCGAAGTTGCTAAAACGGTCATAGGTGTGTCTAAGATAGTTCACTGATACATAAGGAAATTTGGTGGCGGTATAAAGAACGAGATAGACGTCATGCGAAAAGGATGAGTTCAACGTGTTTTCCTCAAATATGATGAATAAAAATTTGGCGAAGTGTAAGAAGACAAAGGAATACACGAACAAGGAAAGTCGGTAAAGCAAGTTCGGATCATCTACATATGATGCTAGATTTAGTTATGTACTAACAGATTTTTGCAAGCTAGCTAATGCCGCAAAGCGGAAAACCAAAGATCTTGCACAAGTTAAATCTCGTTACGAATAAGGATGCAAGAGAACTTGTGGGAGACAAAAAATAGACAAAGTGGATGGAATATTTTTGCTAACGTTCGAATAAAGTTTTTATTTGAATGAATGAAGTTGTTCAATTTGGTCACCCAGCCCCATCAATCGCATAGATGATACAACTAGTTAGACCAACTGGCGGACTTTTGCAAGCTTGGTAAAATACACGGTAAAGCATAAATGGCACACAAATAAGGTCTCATGCTAGTGCACACCAATATATAAAGTACACAAATGAGCACTTGATTTTAAAAAAAGAAAAAGAATGGTTACTCCTAGAAGGCGCTCACCGAAGATGGTTCACAAATCAAAACAAAAATGAGAGAGAGATGATCAATATTTAAACATGATATGCGCATGTGCTCACATACTTTCCACATAGAATCATTCATCTCGAAAAAACTGCATTTCGAGCTCTAGCCAATTGCCCGAAGAAAAGTTAAAGGACACACCCTCACTCTAGCTTGGAACGACAAGTCGCTTCCTCAAAGCTATGCCGAAATTCCTCCGACCCCAAAGTCAAACTAGAAAAGCAAATGTGCGAGATCCTCTTCCGCATTCGAGAAGATCAGGCAAATCTCAGCAGATGGGATAAATCAAGCTTTGAAAGCGTCACAATTCTCAGCCTTTTCAGAATTCCATAGGAAAATATTGGTTCTTAGTGGAGCATTTATCATCCAAGTCAGGTGGCAACCCTAGCAAATTCCACATTTCCCCCTACTCCCTGCCTAATCAGAGTGACGTAAGCTTTCTTCATCCAGAAAATTCCACCCTCCCATGCCCAGTGATCATGAGAGCCCAACAACACCATGGCAACCAACTCCATTCAAAAAGCATCAAAATACAAAAGCCTTTAATCTGAGAGCCTCAAGGAGAAAGTAGAACACCATTTCCTAGGACCAGCACTTGGCGTGGCCCAACCGTCAGTTCACTGTAACAGCATTTTCCTCAGCCTTCAGCTCCATGATCCATTACAATTTAACCAAACTCTAAAATGCGCAAAAACCGGACCCACACACCACCCCGACCCCGCAATGAAGATCAATATTCTGCAACCAATGCCTTTATGTTTGAGGGAACCAGTCATGCAAAGCCCCAAACGCCACCCAGTTATCGTGCCACAATCACAAGGACCGGCCATTATCCACCATAATAAGGGTGCTACCTCTGGCATGTTCTAGTACTTATTTGTTTCTATTTCGTATTTTATAGTGATAAATTCTAGAAATGATTACTGATCAAAGAGAGCATTCTAAGATGCACAATGATATATGTTCATATAAATATGCCAACGAACTTATGCCAACAATTACAAGTTTGAACAGAAAAAGTCTAATGTATGCAGATCAAAGAAATGAGTGCTTAGATGATACCTCTCGCTGTGTTTCTGACATGAAAGATCCAGTCAAATCACGCATCACTGCTAGCAAATCACTGAACGTCACCCGACCTTTCCCCTCTAGGTCATATACTTTAAAAATAACTGCAGAAAAATAAATCTTTAGTTGGTACAGTGGCAGAGAAGATGAATACTAGAATTGAAAACAAGAATATACGCTATAAATAAAGAAGGGGCAATGACCCATCAGTGACATAGTATATCGTTGAGCGTGAGGCTACTAGTGGATATGCGTTGGCAGCCCACGCTTGAATAATGTATAAACAAACTTAAATGGCATAAATGATCTAGTACAGAGATCTCAGATATCCATACATTCGATTTTTTGGTGAAGACTGGCTCGAGGGCTGAAAGCAGACAAGAATGCAACAAAGTCTTTAAAGTTCAATCCATCAATCATCCTTGTCAGTCTCTGTAATAGAAAATAGTTAGCTTACAATTATTCATGCAAATAATGTGAGCAATGCAAGTGGGAAACACAAAGATATAAATGACAATAGTCTGGCATTTACCATGTTGATATCAAATTATGCCATAATCAAACCGAAACACGATACAAATGTGTTCGGGAGTTAAAATCAGGAGGCGCAGAAAAAAGTGAAGCTAAGTTAAAAAAATACTCAGTATTTGTAGAAATAGTTAGTAGTGTTATTATCTCTTTATGTAGTTTGTCGTTATTTCTTTATTTTCTATAGACCTCTCTGTAATTTACCCTTAAGGTCTCTCCCTATATAAGAGAGCCTAGGGTTTTCTAAATAAACAACGAAGTCTCTTTTCCCAACATGGTATCAGAGCCACCCTAGGGCTCTCCACCCGCCGCCTCCCTCTCCCCACCCGCCGCCCTCTCCTCGACACGATCTTCGCCGCCGCCTTTCTCTCGTTCACGCGCCCTCCCCGTGGCACAGCCCCACTGCCACCGGGCGCTCGGCGGTCTTCCCCAACCATTCCAGCCGCTGCCAGCGCCCCCACGGCGCTAACAGTTGCCGCCAGCCAGCCCCAGGCGGCTTTCCCAGCGATTCTAGCCGCCGCCAGTGCCCTCACAGCGCTCCTAGTCGCTGCCAGCAGTCCTCGACTGCCGCAGTAGGTTCCAGCCACCGCCAGCCAGCACCAGGAGGGCTTCCTCGGCTCTCCCAGCAAGCCGCGTAAGGCGCTCTCAGCCGCTGAAAGGGCTATCAACCCCTTGTTGGGCGTGCTCTAGTCTCTCCCTCGTCCGTTCTATGGATTTGAGTGCGTAACGTCTACATACGCACTCAAATCCGATGCAGTTGTTGTAGACATTCAGCATCACGTCTACATATCCTAGTTCTTCTCCGAGCGGCAGTATGTCAGAATCAAAAGTTGATATGCCCTCCACTGGTGCATTCAAAGGTCCTGCGCCAATAGTCAAGATGGACGGGTCTAACTACGAGCTCTGGGCTATGCAGTTCATAAGCCTCATGAAGTCGAATGGTAAGAAGTACATTCTTACCGAGGATGAGCCCGCAGAGAAGACTGGGATCTATGCCTCATGGGAGGCTGATGATTCCTATGCGAAGGTCTGGTTGTCCGGTAACTTGACGATGGAGATTACTAACGACGTGCTCCATTAGCCCACTGCTAAGGCAATGTGGGACATTCTTGCTGCCACATATTCGCAGGTGCGAAATGAGACGAAGATGTTGCAGCTTCAGCACGACATATTCACAATGAAGCAGAACGACAGACCTCTCCATTCTCTTTACACATCCCTAAGAGGGATGTTTGAAAAGTTATACAGTATCATACCTCTCACTGCAACTCCTGAGCAGCAGAAGGAGTTTCGAAACGCCACCATGGTTGGTGTTCTACTTGCGGCTCTTGACCCTGAGTACGATGCAGCTCGATCTCAGATTCTCGCTGATGCAGTTATTCCTCCAGTTGAAGATGTTTACAGAAGACTTAGTCGCATTCCAGTTTTCTCCATTTCTTCTACTCCACCTCCTTCAGCGATGGCAGTCTCGCGTGGGAGAGGTGGACCACCATCTGGCCGTGGTCGTAGACGTGGCCGTGGACCCCAGGGGAGGGGTGCTCGTTTCAGTCAGACATGCTCCTATTGTCACCGTACAGGACACTCGGAGGAGACATGCTATTCAAAGCATGGATTTCCAGCATCGGCACGTATTGCAGAGCACTCCCAGTCTCCACTGACTTCTACTGCAGATAGTCGATTTGACGAACTTGTGGCCCGTCTCCGTGATATTATGCCACATGCTTCTGGTGATTCGTCTGGTGGCTCCTCAGATATTGATGCCTCTGCCTCTGCCAGTTCATCCGCAGCCGCGAGCTCCTCAGGTAGATCTACTACATCTCATGATATATCTGACTGGATTATTGATTCTGGGGCCACACATCATCTCTGCCGGGATAGAGGTAGATTGCAGGCCTACAGGGACATTCCTCCCGGCCGATCCGTACAGATAGCAGATGGTACCCATTCGCCTTTTGTTGGACAGGGGGAGGTGTCTCTATCCTCCACTTTGCAATTACAGAACGTTCTGCATGCTCCTGAGTTCTCCATGAATTTGCTATCTATTAGTCAGATTACGAAGGATTTGAATTGTCGTGCCATCTTTGACCCGTCTACTCTCATTTTTCAGGACATACTCACGGGCAAGGTGATTGGTTGTGGCTCTGAGCAGAATGGTTTATATCGACTGGTTCGGGATTCCTATGCTGGCGTCTCCTCTCTCTCTGCTGGACCAGTCTCTCCGTATATTTGGCATCTTTGGTTTGGTCACCTTCCACTTCAGAAAATGCGTCATCTTCTGCCCCAGATCTCTCCTAGTTCGTCATTTCGATGTGAAGCGTGTCAGTTAGGAAAGCATCACAGGTCTAGCTTTCCAAGTCGTCCGAGTCGGAGCAGTAGCTCCACATTTGAGTTGTTACATATAGATATATGGGGTCCGAGTCGTGTTTCCGATCATCAGGGACACAGGTTTTATCTTGTGGTAGTGGATGATTTCTCGCGTGTGTCATGGGTCTTTCTTTTGAAAAATAAATCTGAAGCAGGAAATGTGATCAAGAATTTGCTTAATGAAGTGCAAAATGTTTTCTCTTCCTCTGTCAAATATGTTCGGACGGATAATGCCCTTAAATTTTGTACACGCTCACTTTCACAATTCCTCTCATCAAAGGGTATTATTCACCAAACCACTTGTGCATATACCTCACAACAAAATGGTGTGGCGGAAAGAAAGCATCGCCATCTCTTGGATATCACTCGAACACTGTTGATTCAGAGTTGTGCTCCTATTTCATTCTGGGGCGATGTTGTTCTTACTGCTTGTTATCTGGTCAACCGGATGCCATCTTCAGTCCTTGGTGAGAAGATACCTATCTCCCTTATTTTTCCAGACAAGGAGTTATTTTCTTTGACTCCACGTGTCTTTGGTACTGTGTGTTTCGTGCATCGTCTATCTCCTGGGCTTGACAAGCTCTCTCCTAAAGCAGTCAAGTGCGTCTTTGTTGGCTATTCCAGGACTCAGAAGGGTTACCGGTGTTATGATCCTGCAACTAAGAGATACTTCGTGAGTGCTGATGTCACTTTCTTTGAGTCTGTCATGTATTTTTCTCCTGCAGGTGACAGAATGGTACAATCCACTACCACTGATGATATTTATGTTCCTCCACCACCTACAGTGAGTACACCTGGTTCTCCTGTGCCCGTCTCTACGCCAGTATCACCTCCACCACCTCCACCTCCACCCAATCCACGGCCTATCATATCACCGTTACCGAAATTCTATACGCGACGGTCAGGTCCTGCTCAGACCACACAACAACCGATCATCCCGCCTCAGGTATGTTCAGATGGCATTACTACTGACGGGTCAGGTTTGGTACATGTGCAGGATCCTTCAGTATAGGCAGACACTAGCCCATCTAGTACAACAGATGATGATCTTGATGTTCCGATTGCTATTCGGAAACAGAAGCGACAATGTGCCGCTTATCCGTTTGCTTCACAGGTTTCTTTTCACCGTCTCACAGGTGATTTTCAGAGATTTGCCACAGCTTTGTCTTCCGTGGATATACCACGGACATACCAGGAAGCTTTGCAAAATGAATGCTGGCGATTAGCAATGGAAGAAGAAATGAGGGCCCTACAGTCTCGTGGCACATGGTCTTTGGTCCCTGCACCTTCTGATGCATCCGTTGTGAGCTGCAAATGGGTCTTTACAGTCAAATACCATGCAGATGGAACCTTGGATAGGTACAAAGCACGCTTGGTCGCTCGTGGGTTTACGCAAACCTACGGTGTGGATTACATGGATACATTCTCTCCAGTGGCGAGACATTCTACCCTTCGTATTCTCTTATCTGTTGCCGTGGTCCGTGATTGGAGTATATCTCAACTAGATGTCAAGAATGCATTTCTGTATGGAGACTTGCAGGAGGAAGTCTACATGCAGCAGCCACCTGGGTTTACTGCTGAGGGGGAGAAGCAGATGGTCTGTAGACTTCACAAGGCGATATATGGCCTCAAACAGAGCCCCAGAGCATGGTTCCAGAAGTTGTCCAACCTGATTGAGCAACAAGGATTCAAGAGGTCAAATGCCGATCACTCATTGTTTGTCCAGAAGTCATCGGCAGGTACGGTTGTTATTATGGTCTATGTGGATGATATTCTTGTTACAGGAGATGATGCACAGGGCATAGAAAAGGCGAAGGCATTCCTTGGCCGTCAGTTTGTTACAAAAGATCTTGGGACCCTGAGATACTTTCTGGGGTTAGAATTTGCAAGGAATGCACAGGGTTTGGTAATGACCCAACGGAAGTATATTACAGACTTCCTGACTGAGACTAGCATGGATGGTTGCAAACCATCAAGTATTCCCATGGATCCCAGCGTGAGGCTGTATGATGGTGATACTGATGAAGTAGATAAGAGGAGATATAGAGAGATGGTGGGCAAACTCCTCTACATCACCATAACTCGCCCAGACATTCAATTTGCAGTTAGCAGGGTGAGTCAATTTATGGAGCAGCCAAGACAGGTTCACATGGATGCTATACACATGATACTGAGGTATCTAAAGTCTTCTCCAGGTTCAGGGCTGCTATTTAGAAAGGGCACGGACTTATCTGTCTCAGCATGTGCAGATGCAGATTACGCAGGATGTCCTAAGGACCGAAAATCAACCTCAGGGTTTGCAGTGTTTGTTGGAGGCTCGTTGGTTTCTTGGAAAAGCAAGAAACAAACTGTTGTGGCAAGGTCCAGTGCCGAATCCGAGTATAAGGCTATGGCTCAAGCCAGTACGGAAATGATGTGGGTTCGCTCTGAACTAGAAGATCTACATGTAGCTGTATCTCTACCTATGAAGCTTCAGTGTGACAATCAGGCAGCATTGTTCATTGCCAACAATCCAGTTTTTCATGAAAGGACCAAGCATATTGAAGTTGACTGCCATTATACTAGGGACTTGATCCAGAGAGGATTGGTATCTACTGCACATGTGAGCTCAGGAGATCAGACTGCAGATGTATTTACCAAGCCACTGCTCAGAGGACCATTTCAGAGATGTTCATCCAAGCTGAGCATAAGAGATATCTATGCTCCACCTTGAGGGGGAGTGTAGAAATAGTTAGTAGTGTTATTATCTCTTTATGTAGTTTGTCGTTATTTCTTTATTTTCTATAGACCTCTCTGTAATTTACCCTTAAGGTCTCTCCCTATATAAGAGAGCCTAGGGTTTTCTGAATAAACAACGAAGTCTCTTTTCCCAACAGTATTCAAGTGAAAATTAAATAGCTATTCCTGAACCTTACAATAACAGAAAGAAACAAATTCAAAGCAATGCACTGCAAGCCCATACCCTCGATCCCAGACTCTGACCAAGCTGGAGACAACCACATATTGCCACACTGAAGTAAAGAATATCTTCCCCGAGATGTATTAAAGTGAAATTCTACAATTACATGTATGTAGAAAGCATCAAAGTAAAAGGAAAATGTAGCAATTTCAAAAAACACTCCAACAAAAAAAAATCAAAATAGACCAGCATCCATTCTCCTCTAAATCAGATTCCATTCCCCTCCGAAATTCTGCAATTATCAAAATAAAAGGAAAATGCGATTGCAACACTATTTTTCACATATTTTTTACATGTGTGCCCCTCCGGAATTCTATAATTACAATTATGTCCCTACTTTTTTGCAATATCATTTGTGCCCTACCTTCTTGGACGATCAAAAGTTATGCCCCTCAGGTTAGTTGATGTCAATTCTCCTCCCAAACATATGTTTACTTATGGATACAAGTGTAATTGCCATAACAAGGGACTTGCACAATGATAATTACATATCACCCTTCTTCTAGTTTCTTACTCCATGTTTTTATGCCTCGAGGAACTGTCTGCCACCTACCACCTCCTCCTTCGCCCCTCGTCAAAGAACTCCCTCCGCTCCGAGCAACTTGTTATGCAAGATCGAGCTCCCTCCGCTCCAAGCACGTCCTTCGTTTCTCCTTCACTTCCCTCCACCCCTGACTCCGTCCCCTCCCTCCTTCTCGACCTCATCATCTCCCACCTCTCTTACGACCTCCTCTTCGGTCCCCTCTCCAGTGGTGAGTGTCATCGACTCATCGCATCATTGTTTACCTAACCCTGCTCCGAAACCCCCATGTCCTCCTGATGAACTCACCTCTGGTCTCGACAACACATCCGCTCTCCATGTCATGTCACCCTCCACCACCTCACTTGCAACCTCTCATGCACCATTGTCCACACCATACACCAATTAAGCTTGAAGATCCTCAACACCATCAAATCGATCCAACTACTTCATCACGACTCAATTGTCCATCACAAACCCCTCTCCTCCCTCCACTCCTCCCTCCACTCCTTCCTCTACCCTCCCCATTCTCCACTAGGCTCAATGCCCTTGAATATGTGATGGAGGTTGCCGATCACCTCCTCGAGCTCAAACCCACAAAAATCACCTCAGATCTCGCCTCCTTCACCCTCCTCAACCCTCCCCCATAGACTCGTCTCGAGATGTGCATTAAAGAAGCTCCAGGAAATCAGGGATTGCCTCGATGTTCTTCCGCTTCTGAAAGATTGTTTATTAAATAGTGCAACTGCCCCTCACCACATCCCTGAAATCTCTTGACATCGGGCCCGTGTCAGGAACCATCTATATACATGTTACATGCATGGCATGGACAAGAGGTCAAGGTTCGTCACCTTCACGCTTACCTTTCAGGGCACCGCACCCGTCGGAGCAGAAGATGGGAGGAGGGAAGGTATTGAGAGAGAGGGTATGTTGTCAAAATTGCAGGAGCACAATTGTAAAAAGAATTTTTTAACCAGACATTGGTTTAGTGTAAACCATGGTCTGGCTTATTTAGTATAGGGTCAAACTAACGTAAGGTATAACTGTTCGCGGTGCAGTAAGGTATGGGCACAAATGATATTACAAAAAAAGATAGGGGCATAGCTGTAACTGAAGAATATCGGAGGAGCAAAAGTGTAAAAGCTCTTTTATATAATTCCTACAAAGCATTATCATGCTGTGATTGCAGTCTTCGGTAAATATGTGAGGTTATACACTTATACAAAAGCACACGGACATGCTAAGTCAAGGAACACAGAATCAACACTATGGGGAGATTAAAAAAATTCTATACAATCCCCCAAGAAGATGAACATAACATTCCGAGCGAAATATATGACTGAGACCTGGTTCAGATTATCCATGACTGAAACCCAGTTTAGAATCTACCTGCAGTCTAAGAAATTCTTAATAATAACAGTAACATCAAATGACAGATAACAGAGATAAAGCAGTGCCTTTTGCACTACCAACATCCCAAAAAGCTTAAAAACAAGTTGCTAAGAAGTAATAAATGTAATTTCAAACAATGCAACCCAAGAAGCTTATATAACAATTTAACTTAAAATCAGAAATTCCTTTCAAAAAGCTTAATATTAGAACTAGATTTAATAACATAAAACGACAGATAGCACAGAAAAAGAAATTCCGCGAATCCATCTACGCAGCATCAATCCAGACGGGTCCCGATGGAACAAAACGCTTAAGCACATATTGTGAAGAAACTATCCGCAGCGGAAAAACACGTCAACCTGCGAGAGGGGGTTAAGGGAGAACTCCGGAATGGACAGGAACTCGTCCGCAGAGATGAACCCCTTCGCGTTCCTATCGAGCTGACAGAACCTGTGGTACAGCGCCACTATCTCATGTTGGGAAACTGCAATTTTTGCCCCACAACAAAACCTCAAATTTCCAATTGCAAAGACTAATAATGCGAAGAACGGGGACGATATGAGCAAAAATACGAACACAGGTAATCGCAGTGCTCCTGGACGTCCTCGATGTCGTACTGAGTGAGCATCGAAGATTCGTTCCCCATCGTATAAGATGAGATGAGATTCAGATCTGCATGCTCCGGCGAGCGATCGGCGTGCGAACGATGACGCGAACAATTGGGAGGATTGGGGACGAGGTGAATGGGGCCGCCGATCGACGTCTTCCACCTCGTCTACTTCGCGGTCGAGTTCTTCCTAACCCTTTTGCCAATCTATTTTATGGCAGTGACAGTATTAATCTCATGCTCGAATATAAATTATTTTTAGGGTATTTTACACCCATACCGCCGCAACTCTTGAGAATTTCGGAATAACCTCACTATGTTTGACCTTACATGGACAATGTAGTTTTGCTCCATATGTAATGTAGGGGATGAGCATTGGGTTGGGTCGGTCCGACCCAGCTAGAAGCCCAGCTTAAAAAATCTGGTTCGGTCCAAGCTCAAAGGAACACTGGGTCGTGTTCGGGCTTGGTTCGGTCCAGTCCGACCTGGCTCAAGGGGTCGATCCGAAGAGGGCTCGAATCCCTTCCCACATCCTACACGCATGGAAAGTCCCACCTAGTTCATATGTACTCTATTCTTGTATCATGTCTTCATATAATATTTTTAAATCAAGAAAGTCAGACGTGAGACATGTGAGTTGATGATCATTGTATTTCAATTCAGAATTAATTTTCCTCAATCAGTCTTGGGTTTAGATTTGTTGGTTATTATTGAATTTGCTAGTTTATTTTTCCGTAAGATGTTTTCTATTATTGAACTTTTACCCAACATGGGCCTTATGCCCGTTTTTAACATATAGAGCATGGTACACCTGTTGTTGTTAACTGGCTAAGTTTGTTTCACTCTTTCAATTTCTATACATGAGGGACACTCATGGTATCTAGCATCGAGTATATTTTTGTAAAATGAGAAATCTTCGGATTCAGTAGAATTGAATTTTAGTTGTTTCACAAGTATTATAGCATGTATTTTAAACAATTTTGGCTTGTGTGATTGACTTGAAACAAAAGACTCAAAGTTAATAATCTTTAATTGGTGGAGATGGACGGGCCCGACCCAAGTCCGTCCCATAGGAATTGGGTCGGGCTTGAGCTTGGGTTGAACAAAAAAATTTGCATGCCTGAGCCCGGCCCAAAGCCCGAATTTTTTAAATGGGCTTGAACTTGGACCCTTCAAAGCCCGACCAAACCCAACCCATGCTCATCCCTAATGTATGCCATTGGGGGATGGAGATTGGAGATTGATGTAGACATGCTCTTATCTATGTTTTTGTACATATATGTATCCGTAAATATTACTTTAATATCTAAAAATATAAGCATTTAATAATTATATGCAACAAAATGTTATGCCTTCTTTTACCGTAGTACAACAGTTAAAAAGTACATATAAATTTATATATTTGTTTCACGTGTAAACCATCCATATGTATATACAACTTAATCTATAAAATATTTCTTGCATTATCCTTTTTTTGGGTTTTATCTGTTTTACATCTATATTGTTTTTTGGTATATGGTAAATGCTTTTCATATCCAAAGATCAAGTATCCACAACTTCTTTTTTGTATTTTAAACGAGTTTGGTTGTGTTGACCATCTGCAACCCTAATGGCTAATGCCTCTTCTTTTGGTTGACTCCACTAACTTTAAAAAAAAATCAGAGTAAATTACAAAAAACTTCCTGAACTATTCACATGTACATGATTTCAATGTCATGCCTGAACTTTGAAAGGTAATAATGAGGTACCCAACTTTAAGATTTGTCTCAATGTAGTCCTTGACTAAAAGATGAATTAAATTTCAATAGTCAAGGACCACATTGAGACAATCTTAAAGTTCGAGTACCATGTTGTTACCTTTTAAAGTTAACGTATAATATTGAAATCATGTGTACAGTTCAAGAACTTTTTTTTTAATTTAATCTAAATATTAAGTTAATCGAATCATTCTTTACAATTTACTGGCGGAGATCACTTTCTAATTCTTTTAAGTGGGGGTGGGAAGGAAAAATTGTAAAGAGAGATGAAATGGATGGGTTAGGTTGTATATGGAATGGAAGAGGAATTGTAATGTCCTAATCATACTCCCATATCTATTGCTCACAAAATGTGATGGTTAGTGTTGACAGTTAGTTGTAAGTGTTGGACATTACTATTTGTTAATTAGGGCTTAACGAGCCCAATTAGGCTCGAGTCCAACAATTAAAGCTAATGGGTAATATTACACAATCTAAACATGAAAGCCATTGAGCCCTCTTACACATTTGCACTTTATAAACCAAATGATAATATTATCACCATTGGTATGTACTTAAAAAGCATACGTGTTATGACAAGAGGAGTCACTGCTAATTTGATATTATTGCCAATAACAACTTACGATATTGCTTATGGAGAACTACGCAATGTTTTATTGTAGATGGAAGAAGACGATGATTTGTAGACCTGATCATAAAGAATAGTATTTCAATGCATACAAAAGGGTAGTTGTAACGTCCCGGGCTTAGGTCCCCGGTCCGTTAACGGAGCATTACTGGCCCTAACAACCTCTTGGGATCGGGCCCATACGGGGCCGATTAACCACCCCCAAAATGCTTAAGCCGGGTTGTCCGGTAGTGAGCTCCTCACTATTTATCCCATACCGGGAATTTTGTATTCCACGGTATGGGACTTTCTTTTGAGGGGTGTTACAACCTCCTCCACTTATATTCGCAACGTCCTCGTTGCGACATGGCCCATCACTTCTTCCCAGTGACAGTGGCGGCTGCACGCTCCGGGTAGCCATTTCCTCCAACCTCTTGTAGGGGCGGCTCCACCTCTCGGGTAGCCCTTTCCACTGTCAGAGGGCGTTCGGCTCTGATACCATTTGTAACGTCCCGGGCTTAGGTCCCCGGTCCGTTAACGGAGCATTACTGGCCCTAACAACCTCTTGGGATCGGGCCCATACGGGGCCGATTAACCACCCCCAAAATGCTTAAGCCGGGTTGTCCGGTAGTGAGCTCCTCACTATTTATCCCATACCGGGAATTTTGTATTCCACGGTATGGGACTTTCTTTTGAGGGGTGTTGTTGTAACATCCCAACCCAAAACATAGTACCACATGGATAACTCACGAAGTGTGGGTGTGGTATATAAGTGGTGGGGATTACTACTTGACAACTTGGGCTTAAGCATTTTGGGTGGTTGTCAACGGGTCCATTTGGGCTCGAACCCAACAAGTTGTCAGGGCCAGTTTTCCTCGATAACGGACCGGGGACCTAAGCCCGGGACGTTACAAATGGTATCAGAGCCGAACACCCTCTGATAGTGGAAAGGGCTACCCGAGAGGTGGAGCCGCCCCTACAAAGAGGTTGGAGGAAATGGCTACCCGGAGCGTGAAACCGTCACTATCACTGGGAATAAGTGATGGACCATGTCGCAACGAGGACGTTGCGAATATAAGTGGGGGAGGTTGTAACATCCCAACCCAAAACATAGTACCACATGGATAACTCACGAAGTGTGGGTGTGGTATATAAGTGGTGGGGATTACTACTTGACAACTTGGGCTTAAGCATTTTGGGTGGTTGTCAACGGGTCCATTTGGGCTCGAACCCAACAAGTTGTCAGGGCCAGTTTTCCTCGATAACGGACCGGGGACCTAAGCCCGGGACGTTACAGTAGTCGATTAACCACCTCAACTTTACAAGCAAGACAAGTGCTATCTAAAGGTTGCATGCATACTTAGCTAGTATAATTAGCATAGAAATATCGTAAACATGTCTTGAATATTTGAATGTGGTTCGAGATTTTGTTGTTTTCATATAATCACCTGGCATTAACTTTTTCATAGAGAGGTTGATTTTATCCATTGGAGTTATTCAATGAACAACACCTATTTCAAAAGCTTCGTACAGAATGGCACATGCCGAACTTTATGAATTATAGAAACAATTGAAAGAACATAAGAATGAGGAATTTTTTCATCGTAGTGTTCCCCCATGGGGAGCACATGTTTTCTTCATTAAGAGGAAATATGAGTTTATTAAGTTTTACATTGATTATTGAGTTCAAATAAGATGATAATGAAGAATAAATACCCATTATCTTAGATAGATGATTTATTTGATCAATAGAGCAACGGTCTTCTTAAAATTGATTTGCGTAAAGTAGTCACTAACTCATAATAAAAGAGGAGGTCATTCTAAAGACAACTTTTAGAATAAGTTGTGAACAATATGAACATTTGATCATGCCTTTTAATCTCACAATAGACTCTACAACTTTTATGTAGCTTATAAGTATGGTAATTCGGATAATATCTTAATAAATTTGTCGTTGTGTTCACTATTGATATTTTTATATGCTCATATGATTTTGAGCAGCATCAAATACATAACAAGATTGTATTTCAAACATTATGACATTATCGGCTCTATGCAAAGTTTTCTAAGTGTGACTTCTAGCTTGTTTAACTCCTTGGTCATATTGTATTCAAGGATGCTATAAAAGTGAATCCAACCAAGGTGGAATATGTGATGAATTGCTAACAACAAAGAAATGTTTATGAGATATGTAGTTTTTCAGGCTTGATTCGACATCTATTACTGATGACTCATACATTTTTTATGTTCTTACTACTATCAAAGATCACTAGAAAGGATGTAAAGTTTGTATGGTCAAAAGAATATGAAAGAAGTATTTAAGAATTGAAACAAAATCGAGTACGAATTCAAACTTGGCCTTGATGTCAGTCACCGAAGGCTTCATAGTATATGCTAATGCATCAGTTACATAACTTGTATGTATCCCTATGCGCAATGAAAAAGTCACTGATTATGCCTCATGCACCTAAAACCTCTAGAGAGGAACTACCCTACTCATGATTTGGAGTTAGAACGATCATAAGAGCCTCAAATAGAATGAACTTAATTTAAGGCAACGATATTGGTTGATGTTCCTAAAGGACTATGATTAGCCACCAATTACCACTCCAAAAAAGTAAATATTGAGGCAGATGCAATCAATAGGAAGTGAAAAGATAGACTGGCTAGTTTGAAATTTCAATGGAAAATGATAAAAAAAATCAAAGATAGGAAGCATTTCTTGTGTGATACATGGTATCTTTTTCATGACTTAAAAGTCCAACTAGAGGTAATTGGTTGATATATGATATCTCGTGTGGTACAAGATATCATGACAACACAAAATGGATCTTCTCATAGTGATTGAAAACATCCAAGAAGGAACCAAAAAATGTTACTAATTGTAAACTATATATACTTAAAGAGCAATACTCAGATCTTTTCAACATTTTCCTTTTGACTTAACCGTGATATTGATGGAAGCTATGCACAAAGTTATTATATAAGACTTAACAAGATCATGAGGATCATGACATGATTTTGAAGATCACATATAATTCAAAATGATTACTAGGGTATGTGTTTAGAAATCCATTTTTTTTGTTATAATCTTGTTCTAAGGGTGCTGCTTTTAAATAATAATGAACTTGGATTGGTGTCTCCTTTCTAAAACTCCATGAAGTAGCACACCTATGTATCATATCAACCATCATACCTTATGATTTGTTATGTATGGTGGTGCACACACACAGGAGAAACTTCAAATAAGGCGAGATCTCATCATATATATGGTGAGCCACCGTCAAATTTAGGCATCTTTCCAATGTATTTTATATTTTTTAATTTCATAGATTTAATAATAAATATTAACATACAATGTATAATGAATATAATATATAATGAATGTACTATATGAATAATGTGACTGCATACAAGGTTAAGCATGTTTAATGATATTTATCTTAACGTATTACATCACGGAGAAGATTCTGTTAGTGTTTTTGCTTAACAAAAATGCCCATATGACGAGGGATAAAATTTCCTTGTCACACGTGACCTACAGGATACATCATAACAAAAGAAGTTATGTCAAGTGTACAACAAAGTCTATCAAGTAAAATGGTCTAATCACGCAACAAATATTCCCCTAATTCAAGCAAGAACAAGATCGAAGATCCCCTTAACCCATATAACAATTTATACATCATCAACAAACCAAACAACATCATGAATCAATTCTACAAGTCACGGAGGATTGGCGGCCAAATAATCCGCATTACCTTTTCAATCAATGATCGATTAGATAATAGAAACTCGACAGGTCGACGATCACGTATTCATGTCCACGAGTTAGATGACTAATAGTCATCATTCCTTTTCATCAGTCGCCATCATCACTGCCTTTAGAAAAGGTCCTAGGTATATCGACCCATCATCTTTCTCGAAGATCTCCTACAATGATCTAAGAATATTCTACCGAATTATATAAGAAAAGACCCCATCTAAGAGGATGAGGACGCATTTATTCTTCCGAAATTCATAAATATATGGTTGAGGATCCACATGCTCAACATAGGATTAGGCTTTTATGAACAACTATCATGTCTATCGGATGACATACAAGTCGAGGGCATACGAGGAAAATGAGTTTATCAAATAATATAACCTTTTTTAGATGGATTTAAATAAGTTTAAATTATTATATTTATCAAATTTTAAAAATCTTTGTTGAAAATACCAATCTATTTGAAAATCTAAAATTAATGATAGATTTAAATTGTAAGTTTATATGAATTGAAAGAGATTCATTTCAAAATAATAATCTATTTAAAAATACCATTCGAAAATATATAGATTTTTTCCTTTTTGAGCATAAATAATAGTTATATACTTGGCCCCTCCTTGATGAAATTCCTGGTTCCGTCCTTGCCTTCAAGATCATCGTAACACAAGTACATACATCCCTTGAGATCTAGTGTCAATTCAAGTGAGGCAAGTAACTAAGCAACTAGTGAGTAAGAGTAACTCATGTGTCCATACTACTTATTGGATTATGTAAAATTTTAGCAATGCCCGGATCCAATCCATGCATGTAAGAAAAAAAATCAAATACTGTACAGTCTGTTTGAATCACGGAGTCAAATATGTTGGATAGGTTCCCCTCCTTGTAGGAACCTAGTCCATATGTATAGGATATCGGTAGTCTATTTGAAAAGGAAAAATCAAGTACTAATTGGAGGAGGAGATCAATTACCTTTTAGGATTAGCAGTCAGCTTTTCCTAATCCTATTGGAAGTAGGAATTCATATTTCCTTATTTGCTCATCTCCATAGTGTATAAATAGAAGGTATGGAGTGCATACCAGGATCATCCGAGCACAAGCTATCCTAGCACAAGAAAGAAATAAGAGAGAGAGAGAGAGACGAAGAAGAAAGAAGGTGCGTGGTTGCCACAAAGTTTGGAGGGGGTAATCTTTGGAGCAGTTCTTCTCCAACATTCTTTCCTAAAGTTTGACGACGGATTCATCATTTTGGTGGTATTTCTCCATTCTACTATTATCCATTGTTTGATGATTTGTAGTACCATAGAGAGGGCCGACCTTTTATAAGCCCCTCACTGGAGATTATTCTGATTATAGTGCTTGGGTTTAAATTGCGATCAACCTCATAGTTTTTTCCCTCATATTGAGGATTTCCACATTAAACATTCTCCGTGCATTTGTGGTTGAATTTTTTTCCGTAGTTGTCGTTGATATACCATGCTTGATCTGTCTATCAACTTTAATAATTTTTCCACAATTCGATCAATGTGTTCCCAATAAGTAGTATCGGAGCAAGGTTCAATGACGAATTACAAGATAGAGTTTGGTTTGAGCAGTATGATTAGTCTTAATGATACTAATTATAATTTGTGGAAGAACAAGATAAATCATCTTTTATATGTGAAGGCTATGCACCTTCCGATGTTCTCCACGCAGAAGCTCGAAGCCAAAACCGATGAGAAATGAGAGTTTAAACACGAGCAGGCTTGTGATTTCATAAGACGTTTGTTGATGAGAATGTCTACAACCATATTCAAGATGAAAGTCGCACCAAAATATTGTGGTTGAAGTTGGAAAATCTTTACGCCTCCAAGACAGGAAGTGACAAATTATTTCTTTTAAAAAGATTGGTAAACTTAAGGTTCAAGGAGGTTAGCTTTGTACTAGATTTTCTGAATGAATTTCAAGGAATTACAAGTCAGTTGATGAGCATGAGAATAAATTTTGAAGATGAGATGTTGGGACTATTATTGCTTACTACTCTGCCAGATTTATGGGAGACTTTCAGAGTCTCATTTACTAACTCTGCAGTTAACGGGTTATTTCTTTGGAGGTTGTCAAGTTTAGCATTCTCGATGAGGAGATGCAGAGAAAACCCCAAGGAATCTCTTCACAATCAGAAGTTCTTATCACCGATTATAGAGGAGGAGCGGGATCAAGAATGATAAGGGTAGAGATAACAACAAGAGCAAGTCCAAGTCCGGTTATCAGAACATGAAGTGCTACTATTGTAAGTAGAAAGGGCACATCAAGAAGTATTGATTCAATTCAAGAGAGATAACAGGAAATGGTGGAGACAAGCAAAAAAAGAAGGGTGACAACATTGTTGCAGCTGTACAACATGAGCTCCTCATTGTTTGTGATGAGGAGATTGTGAATATTGTACAGGATGGTACTTATTGGCTTGTTGATAGTGGTTCTACTTTACATGTTACATCTTAGAGAGAGTTTTTCTCTTCATATGCATCTAGTAATTTTGGCACACTGAAGATGGGGAATGATTCTTTATCCCATATTGCTGGCATCGGCAATATTGCATTGAAGAATGCCAATGGAACGATGTTGACGCTTAAAGATGTGAGGCATGCACCAGACAAGCACTTAAATCCCATTTCTGCATGCAAGATTGATGATGAAGGATACCTCAACACTTTTGGTGATGGACAATGGAAGCTTGCTTGAGGATCCTTGGTTGTTGCTCGTGACAAGAAGTATAGCAACAATCTTATATCATGAATGCATCCATTTCTTATGATGTTGCGCTCGCGACTGGAGATGCAAATGAAGGATATGGTTAGATCCTCAAGCGCATCACGGAAGCGTGAGCGTCGCATCGAATACGACGAAGAACGACTAGTCGCACTAGTTGTTCTAATGCAGCGGAAATTAAAAAAATTTTCTTGCGACGAAACCACATGATCCAAGAACACTTCTCGGATCGTTTCGTCTAAACCACAAACAAGTATTAGGTTTACCTCTTGAAGCGTGGTTGCGATCGAGTCTCTAAACAAAGAGACCTCCTGTCTCAAGTCCGATCCGACGGAGGAGACGCTTGCGAGCGCGGGGATGAACCGCGTGCTTCTCGCAATCCATGTTGATGATCCAAGCGGCGGATCTCCTGATCTCGACACACGAGATCCGATGTCTTCTTCACGAGCGGGGCGCACCGAAGGAGACGGAGATCCTCGAGCAAACCATCGGGCAGCATAACGACGACGCCGCAGCGATGGAGAACCTCTCTAGGGCATCCATGGTGGACGACCACATGAGAGAGAGAGAGAGGACGTGTAGAGAGAATGAGAGAGAGAAAGATTTGTTGCCTCCACTTATGTGTCTAGAAGAGCAATGGGGTGCCTCTCCTTTTATAGGGTTTTGGGATCCATGGATCTCAATCCATGTGACAACACAAATCCAATGGTCCACATCAATTTGTGTTCTTTCAATGGTCATGATTTGTTGCTAAAAAAAACAACAACAATTAATTTAATTTAAATTAAATATATGTTGATAAATCAACACAATTTAATTACAAAATTAAATCATCAATATATGGAGATAATGAAAGGAGAGATAGCCTCCTTCCATGTGGAGAGGGGGGACGGCCTCCCTTTCCTAATGGGAGTGGTGGCCGTCCACCCTCCTCCATTAGGAAGGTGGCTATTTCACCTTTTATGTAATCTCCATTATTTGCAACAACTTTTGTTGCAAATTATTTCACAAAAAATAAATCCAATTTATTTTGTGAACATTGCAATCATGCCATTGAAAAATTGTGAATCACATTCACAACCCAAAACAAAATGTAAATTACTTTTTCAATTTAATGTCCAATGTGAATCCAATTCACATTAACATTTAATCAACAAATGTAAATTACAAATAGCTCTCTCTTATATATTATAAATCATATTTATAATATATATGACTAATATGGATATTGCTATCCACATTATTCATATCCATGATAATTAAATCATATTTAATCATCTTGGATCTCTATTCTCTTGTGTCCAAATAATATGAATCACATTCACATTATTTACATCTTTGATAATTAAATCTCATTTAATTATCTAAGATAACTCTCTTTATAATATGAATCAAATTCATATTACTCATGATAATTAAATCACATTTAATTATCCATTTTCTCAATGCTTGGATACATATATCAACAATAGAATTATCCATGAACTCCTTCAAGGATAATGCGCTTTCTCCGCAGATACTTGGAGATAAGGACAGGGCGATTGTATTGTTCCACGTATAGTGACATGGATATTGAGATCGTATCTCAAATCCAGATCGCGGGCCTCCCATAGATGCTTGATTAAATCAAGACCGTAAATCTAATCTTCTCATTGTATCTGAATCACATTCAGATCAATGTCCAATACTTGGACCAAGATCAGATCACTTCTCTACTGAGAGGAGTCACTAAAATCCAGACCCGTTTCATCACTCCCTAGGAATGGAGCGTCATGGTTATACAATCGTTTATGATCACATCACCCTCAGGTATTCCCAATACCTGTACATCCTGCATACTGGAAGACTCAGACTAAACCCGAAGTATTCGATCAACTTTATACTGTCTACTTCATGGTTTTATCAGTAAGTTTCTCATTCGATCATTGGGAGTCGGTATCGATCATATACTTTCCAAAAGCATATATCATACCTAGGTCTTGATCATATACTTTCCAAAAGTATATATCAAACCTACAAATTCAGTCAAGCTTTCAAAGCGAGACGACCGTGCGCACGGAACTTGATTCTTCCCAATATCTCATGAGTGATCTCATGTCTTCCGGTTCAGTAACTGAACCTGTATGATCCCTTTGAGAGATCGTATTACTCATATGCCCTTATATGCACACCAGCGCGTCGGTGTATAGACCTTGATTAGGTCATCAACCTATTGGTCTGCCAAATGTACATACTCAGACATATAGTAACACATCTGTCTCCGGTCAGAGGATGTGTGCCTATATCATGACAGCATACGATATAGGACTTTGGTTATCTCGATCTCGTTAAGTCAACTCTTTGACCTAACTAATCTCACACCTCCGAATCTCTATTCCTATGCAGATGGACCTGCATCAAGAGGTCGGTCAGATATCAGCCTTCAGAGATAAGGATTGCCATCTCCTACTCAGGCTGGAGATCATCTCTTAACAATCATCTGATGGTGCTTGATGAGTCCTCAATCTAACTCTTTAGATATTCATTCAAGCACCAGCCTCTATGATTCAATAGTTGAATCAACAGCTGTTATGATCATCAAGATGGCCATGGTACATAACCCTAATTGTACTAAGGGACCTATTATGCAAATTATTCATTCTTCATTTCAGATTAAGGAGTGAATTGCAATAACATTTATTGCATAATGGCTCGCCGTGGGCTCGCATTTCCAACAATCTCCCACTAGCCCAAAGAGCCATTAATGGGCTAATCATTTAAACCCGCACTCATGTGACAATCATAGGCTATTTAGAAAATAGCTAGGTAAACTGATCAGTCACTCTGTTCCCGCGAGACTATGCCAGTCCTTTTACGGCACTTGCATATCCCCAGTAACAGTGCTCGCATCTAATGCGAATGTTGCATCTCATGCAACCAATACTCAATCTAGTTGGTTACATTGTCCCTGACATCATAACCAGTATCCCCATAATCCTTATTAGAATACCTTTATTCCCGGAGATCTCTATCTCCTAAGGTATCTAAAGTTTAGACCTTTATAGATCACTATCTACATGGTCTTAAATTTTTAAAGATAAGACTTTGAGATTACTATCTCAAAAATCCCCTCATCTATGAAGATTTTGTTATTACTGCAATCAAGTGTTTTATCTCTACAGTAGGATTAGTAACAATTTACTACTCCCACTGCATGACAGACATCTGGTATTTGTACACTCTAGCATACACTCAGCTTCTCGTAACTAATGCACAAGTGCAAGTAGTTGTAGCATTTACTTCCTCAACTCTTTGAGGTGCTATCCCTTAAGATAGGTCAGTACCATATCTTAAGGGTTAGAAGCCTTTCTTGGAATTTCTATGAATAGAATATGTCCAAGGTATACTACAAATGTGACAGTCCAATTATCCTCTTCTCTTGGCTTCTGAACAACTTCAGAACTAAGATCTAAGAGGTATCTTTGAAATCATATTTCAAGATATGGAATAACCAGATTATAAAACACTTATTATTATCCTTATATCATTTTAAATGATCAGGATATCATCTACATTCAGCAAGATGAACACAAAGGCACTCCCACTAAGCTTCACATGGCTCATCAAGATTCTATCTGAAATCATAACAATTATAATTCCATCAAATCTTATGGTCCAACTTCAAGAAGCTTATTTGAGTCCATAGATGGATTCCTTAGCTTGCACACCTTGCTTCCCTCAACCATGAAGCCCTGGGGCTACTTCATGTGAATATCCTCAAAGAGGTATTCGTAGAGGAATGCAATATTGACTTACATCTTGAAGATGCAATAGTCAAGTTTTGTAGCTAAGGTTAGCAATATTCTGATGATTTTAAGCATGGTCACCGAAGAGCAAGTCTCATTGCAAGCAATGTCTTCTCTTCCAGTGTGTAGCTCATGGCTACAAACCGTGCTTTGAAGGTATCTACCTTCTCATCAGGTTCCCTTTCTCTTGAAGATCCATTTACACCTTTATGGGTCTTACCCATATAGGTGGATCCTCGAGGGTCCATATACAACACTTGTACATGAAGTCTACATTAGACTTTTATTGCTAACATCCATCTATCCATGCTATGATCTTCAGAAGCTTCATCACATGAAGTTCGATCATTGTCAGATTTCTCTGACACATGGAATATATCCTCAAACTTATTTGAAGAGGTATTTAATTGTCCTTTTTTTTTTAGTTTCCAATTTCAGGAGCCTCATTATCTTCTCAAGATTAAATGAGTTCCTACACTTCATTTTCATCTTGATTCTCAAGAGTCTCAACCTCCAAGAATCACATTCTCAGAGATGAGATATTTCAAGAATCTCAAGGTCATAAAGTAGGTATCCAATACCATCCTTTATTTTCCTAATGAAGCAGCACTCTCAAGTGCTAGATTCCATCTTGCATGGAACCTTATTAAGGATATACATTGTAGTCTCTACTACACATATATACCTGGAAACTAAGGGATAATTATGCTAAAATTCATCATTGATAAGATCATGTCACAAATGATCCAATTGTATCTACCTATAACTCTATTGAGTTAAGGTGTGTTAGGAGGATTGAGATAGAAATGATATTCATATCTCTATAAGGTATTCTTTGAATTTATCTAACAGGTACTTGCTACCTAGATTAGATCAAATTCATTTTATCTTCCTTCAAACTTTTGGTTTTAAACCAAAAAAATGAAATCTTTGAACATTTCAAAGGTTTCTTAGGTGAAGAGAAGAAATCTCATATCATACATAATCATCAACAGATATCACATATCCGTAATGTTTACTATGATATAGATGATCTACATACATCAATATGCATGAGATCCTGAATACCTTGACATCTTACACCTTTCTCTAAGAAGGGTGTATTGGATATTTTTCTTTGAATACAATATTCATAAGTATGTAAGTTTTGAAATTTTAGACATTCTAAAGTTTCATCTCTTACTAGTCTATTGATCAAATCAATAAACAAATGTCCAAAGCTTGATGCTAGATCATTGTCAAATGATCTTCATCCTCATATTGATCTTAAGTTTTAATTTCAGTATTTAGAAATGTTAATGAATCATTCATTAATTTTCTAATTTAGTGGAGTCCACTAGATTTTAGATTACTTTCTGAAATATCTCCATCATAACTCCTTATGATAGGTCCATTCCAGAGTTCATGTTTATTTCCAACATTTAGAAACAAACAACGAGTGTATTCTAATGTCTAGGTCATAGAGACATTCTCTAAGACTAAGGGCTCTCCCACTGAAATTAACAAGTCTATCAATCCAACAGAGATTGTTGCAACAATTGCATCAATATCCATGTGGATAACTATAAACCTTTAAGATCAATTTTCCAGTCTTCTAAAACATATGCAACCTATTGCAAATGTCATCAGAAGATTGAGATACAATTATTTGACTTTATCTTATCAATGATTTATGTAGATTAATCTGATGATCCATCCGAGTCCTTCTCTAAGGATTCTAGATAGACTTGATAGTCATACTATCAACACATCAACTTATTGCAGTATTGGCATTCATCCAACTCTTCGGATGACATATGGAAGTCATAGATGTATAGTCAACTCTTTGATTATACTTCTTACTCGGGTCCAACCCATGCTTCCACTGCGCTCCCTTGATCTATAAGCAACTATTGCTTAAGACTAAGGATCTCTTATGCAAGAGCATTTCAACATTTATACATGCTTCATTAAATTCATACAATATGAATATTATGAAGCTTCATGAATGACCAGAGTATAGATAGTAGAATGATGACACTCATCATCTACATCCATCTAAACTCTTAAAACATAGGTTCAGGTAGGTACTCAAACAATTTGAATACATCATCTCTTATAGAGCCACCATTCTGCATGATGCAGTGAACCATCTCATTCATGTTAAATGTCAAGAGCACATATGTATGCCAGAATATCTTCATTAATTTTATAAGGATTATTTGAAAATTACGATCATTATCGACATGTCACTTCCAAAGTACATCCGATGAGAGATCAAGACTATAGAGACACACAAACCCTAGGGTTGTAGTCCTATTATCTATTTAATTGTCATTCCTCATTATTATGAGGAAACTTGCTCATTGCAACCACATACATTATGTGTCCAACTGCAAGTACAATATCTGGATCATGAGTCCAATCCAAGATATTTTACTGGTTATTATTGAGTATATCATTGAGTGGGTTTTAATGAAGGATTATCTGAAGTAAGAAATTTGCATAAATATATAAATATATATATTTTACTTTGATTTAGGATTTTTATATCAAAGTTGTCTTGTCTTGTCAACACTGAAAGTTCATTCCCTTAATCACTTTCAATGTAAGAGATATACTTACCATTATATCTCAACAAGATCTGTGATCTCCTTCCTTATCTTTGTTACATCCCAATAATATGAGAATCTGCAACTCGGATAAAAAGAAGCGGGAACACATTCCGCTTTGCAAGTCCAACTTGCATTTCCCAATTCGGTCTTTAACACCCGAGCCCACCACCCCTAAGGCGATGTTGACCCGTCGTTAATTGAACCAACCGTCAACAGGAATAGTACTCGCTATACGCAATCCAATATCGCCCCAATAATATGAGGATCCGATATTGGGGTCACTACGTATACGACCTTACTCTTTCGAGAAGTAAAGAGTCCGATCCAGATGCGCTTGCATACAGGAGCTGTCACTTCGGACAGGCGTCTCCCACATACAATCCCTGGCGACGGAACCCTTCGCCTTGACGGGAGACCATGGATGTCACTTATGCGATCCTCCACCTCATATTCAATTTTTTAATTAATTATCGTGAATCACATTCACATAATTAATTCTTCCAAGGGAATTATTAACTCTAATAATATTAGAGTATTTCAATCTTAATTGGATTCCAATTAATCTAATCATATTAAATTAATGATCCAATTAATATCCAACAAACATTTTTAATAGTTACTTGAATAATGGTATTATCTCAAATACGTATTATTTCGAATTTTAATAATTAGAAAAATACATCTTAATCCCTCGGACATTATCCCGGCCCTACCCGCTGTCATGGCCAGTACCGACGAGAGTGGGACGGACCACATACGTTGCAACCCGCAACCCCAATGCTCTCCGACTAGGCACCATATCCGCCTCGGGAAAGGATAATGCCAAATTGATTAATTTGTACTTGAGATGATCATCGGTTCTTCAACCGAAATTATACCATATAGTAATAATCAAAACAATTTTGATTAAGATTATAATGAGATTTGCTAAACAAATCCCAAGTCCTATTCAAGCAACATGTTTGTTGGAATGTTGATCATGTAGATCATGTAACCAATCTTGATCTAGATCACATCTAATCATTTGTTGGTTAGGGCAAAGTCATTTAAGGACATAATTATCATTAAATATTTCACAAATATTTATGCATAATTATTCCAGGAAATTAAACAATTTAATTTCACTTATTAATTAAATGACAATCACTAGGTTCTTGATTAGGAAAGTATTTTCAGCAGTGACCCTCACTTACTAAAAAAATCATATCTCAATCAATTTAAATCCAAATTAAGCAAAGTAAGATTCTAAAGTTTGCTAACTTGATTTACAACAGAATCCAAGTGATTTGCACGCATTTCAAGGCGTATCAAATCCGCAATTAACATCTTAATTACGTCATGATCCGCAGTCCCCGAAACAGTGGATACATGTTCACTAAAATGAGCATATCTAGAGCAAACGGAATCGAAATCACGCAAACTCAGATCCTACGGTTTCCTTATTTAATGGGGAATAAAATCCAAATATTATTTTCGTGTTTAAACAATTTAAACAGTGCCGAAAATAATATCAAAACAGAGATGCGAAAATGAAATGCAAGAAAACTTTCGCAAACCCTAATGAACCCAAGTCGTCCCCGGTTTATGAATCGTATCCAAAACCACCGACCTAAGGCTCTGATACCACTTGAAGGATATGGTTAGATCCTCAAGCGCATCACGGAAGCGTGAGCGTCGCATCGAATACGACGAAGAACGACTAGTCGCACTAGTTGTTCTATGCAGCGGAAATTAAAAAAATTTTCTTGCGACGAAACCACATGATCCAAGAACACTTCTCGGATCGTTTCGTCTAAACCACAAACAAGTATTAGGTTTACCTCTTGAAGCGTGGTTGCGATCGAGTCTCTAAACAAAGAGACCTCCTGTCTCAAGTCCGATCCGACGGAGGAGACGCTTGCGAGCGCGGGGATGAACCGCGTGCTTCTCGCAATCCATGTTGATGATCCAAGCGGCGGATCTCCTGATCTCGACACACGAGATCCGATGTCTTCTTCACGAGCGGGGCGCACCGAAGGAGACGGAGATCCTCGAGCAAACCATCGGGCAGCATAACGACGATGCCGCAGCGATGGAGAACCTCTCTAGGGCATCCATGGTGGACGGCCACATGAGAGAGAGAGAGGACGTGTAGAGAGAATGAGAGAGAGAGAGATTTGTTGCCTCCACTTATGTGTCTAGAAGAGCAATGGGGTGCCTCTCCTTTTATAGGGTTTTGGGATCCATGGATCTCAATCCATGTGACAACACAAATCCAATGGTCCACATCAATTTGTGTTTCTTTCAATGGTCATGATTTGTTGCTAAAAAAACAACAACAATCAATTTAATTTAAATTAAATATATGTTGATAAATCAACACAATTTAATTACAAAATTAAATCATCAATATATGGAGATAATGAAAGGAGAGATAGCCTCCTTCCATGTGGAGAGGGGGGACGGCCTCCCTTTCCTAATGGGAGTGGTGGCCGTCCACCCTCCTCCATTAGGAAGGTGGCTATTTCACCTTTTATGTAATCTCCATTATTTGCAACAACTTTTGTTGCAAATTATTTCACAAAAAATAAATCCAATTTATTTTGTGAACATTGCAATCATGCCATTGAAAAATTGTGAATCACATTCACAACCCAAAACAAAATGTAAATTACTTTTTCAATTTAATGTCCAATGTGAATCCAATTCACATTAACATTTAATCAACAAATGTAAATTACAAATAGCTCTCTCTTATATATTATAAATCATTATAATATATATGACTAATATGGATATTGCTATCCACATTATTCATATCCATGATAATTAAATCATATTTAATCATCTTGGATCTCTATTCTCTTGTGTCCAAATAATATGAATCACATTCACATTATTTACATCTTTGATAATTAAATCTCATTTAATTATCTAAGATAACTCTCTTTATAATATGAATCAAATTCATATTACTCATGATAATTAAATCACATTTAATTATCCATTTTCTCAATGCTTGGATACATATATCAACAATAGAATTATCCATGAACTCCTTCAAGGATAATGCGCTTTCTCCGCAGATACTTGGAGATAAGGACAGGGCGATTGTATTGTTCCACGTATAGTAACATGGATATTGAGATCGTATCTCAAATCCAGATCGCGGGCCTCCCATAGATGCTTGATTAAATCAAGACCGTAAATCTAATCTTCTCATTGTATCTGAATCACATTCAGATCAATGTCCAATACTTGGACCAAGATCAGATCACTTCTCTACTGAGAGGAGTCACTAAAATCCAGACCCGTTTCATCACTCCCTAGGAATGGAAGCGTCATGGTTATACAATCGTTTATGATCACATCACCCTCAGGTATTCCCAATACCTGTACATCCTGCATACTGGAAGACTCAGACTAAACCCGAAGTATTCGATCAACTTTATACTGTCTACTTCATGGTTTTATCAGTAAGTTTCTCATTCGATTATTGGGAGTCGGTATCGATCATATACTTTCCAAAAGCATATATCATACCTAGGTCTTGATCATATACTTTCCAAAAGTATATATCAAACCTATAAATTCAGTCAAGCTTTCAAAGCGAGACGACCGTGCGCACGGAACTTGATTCTTCCCAATATCTCATGAGTGAGCTCATGTCTTCCGGTTCAGTAACTGAACCTGTATGATCCCTTTGAGAGATCGTATTACTCATATGCCCTTATATGCACACCAGCGCGCCGGTGTATAGACCTTGATTAGGTCATCAACCTATTGGTCTGCCAAATGTACATACTCAGACATATAGTAACACATCTGTCTCCGGTCAGAGGATGTGTGCCTATATCATGACAGCATACGATATAGGACTTTGGTTATCTCGATCTCGTTAAGTCAACTCTTTGACCTAACTAATCTCACACCTCCGAATCTCTATTCCTATGCAGAGGACCTGCATCAAGAGGTCGGTCAGATATCAGCCTTCAGAGATAAGGATTGCCATCTCCTACTCAGGCTGGAGATCATCTCTTAACAATCATCTGATGGTGCTTGATGAGTCCTCAATCTAACTCTTTAGATTTTCATTCAAGCACCAGCCTCTATGATTCAATAGTTGAATCAACAGTTGTATGATCATCAAGATGGCCATGGTACATAACCCTAATTGTACTAAGGGACCTATTATGCAAATTATTCATTCTTCATTTCAGATTAAGGAGTGAATTGCAATAACATTTATTGCATAATGGCTCGCCGTGGGCTCGCATTTCCAACAGCAAAATCCATTGAGTTGTGGTATCCTCGATTGGGGCACATGATCAAGAAGTGGTTGTTGTATTTGGTAAGAAACAATATGCTGGCAGATATCAAGAAAAAGAAGCTAGAGAGATGAACACATTGTTTGGTTGGGAAGCAGACGAGAGTCTCCTTCAAGAGCCATCCATCTTCTAAGAAGATGCAACCATTGAAACTTTTTCATACATATGTTTGTGGTCCTTTGAAAGTAAGTTCTCTCGGTGGTGCACTTTATTTGTTACATTCATTGATGATTTCTCCAAAAAAGTTTGGGTCTACGCCTTAATGAGGAAGGACCAAGTCCTTACCGTTTTCAAATACTTCCATACGCTAGTAGAGTGACAATCTAGGAAGAAATTTAAGTGCATCCGTAGTGATAAATTGGTGGTGAGTATAGTGGACCATTTGATGAATATTGCAGATCTTATGGTATCAGGTACCAGAAGACTCCACCCAAGACGCCACAGTTGAATGGCATAGCAGAGAGAATGAACATGATCTTAATGGAGAGAGTCAAATGTCTCCTTTCTAAAGCTAAATTGGCAAACTCTTTTTGGTGTGAAGCACTTTATACCGTTGTTCATGTTATTAATCTACCTTAGGATGGTGATGTTCTTGACATGGTTTGGCATGGAAATACTGTCTCCTACTACCATTTGCGGGTCTTTGGATGTCATGCTTTTGTTCATATCTCCAAGGATGAAAGGTCCAAGTTGGACGCAAAGATGAAGCAATGCATTTTCTTAGGATATAAACAAGAAGAGTTTGGTTACAGGTTCTAGATACAGTTGAGAAGAAGCTAGTGAAGACCAGAGATGTGATCTTCTTTGAAGATCAAATTATTGAGGACATCAAGAAGGCAGTTACGGATTCTCCTTCGAGCAACCATGAGCCATGATGTGGAGCTGGTTCCATTGCAGAGTGCTCCACGTGTGATGCCAAATGATACAGATGAACATTTTCAGATGCAAGAGATGAGGAGGATGTGCCATAGATCTCTACTCATGATGATGGTCATGATGCAAATGATGATGATGGTGGTCAAGATGATGAGAGCTTTTCTTCTTCTGAAGCGCCCCCACCACAGAGACATGTGAGGAACATGTGATCCTCAACCATATATCCTGCACGAGAATATATTTTGCTGACAGACAGTTGAGAGCCTAAATGCTATGAAGAAGTCTTGCAAGATGCAAACAAGGAGAAATAGGTAGAAGCTATGAAAGAAGAAATGGAGTCCCTTCATGATAATCATAACTTTGAGCTTCTCAATTTGCCCAAAGGCAGGCATGCATTAAGAAAAAAGTGTGTTTATAGAATGAAAAATGATGAATACTCTATAAATCCAAGGTACAAAGCTCGGTTGGTTGTGAAAGGTTTTAACCGAAGGAAGGGAGTTGACTTTGAGGAGATATTTTCTCTTGTAGTGAAGATGTCTTCTATCATGATGATTCTCAGCTTAGCAGCTAGTCTTGATTTGGAGGTTGAACAGATGGATGTGAAGACATGTTTCCTCCATGGTGACCTTGAGGAGGAAATCTACATGTTGCAACCTGAGGGCTTTACAGTCAGAGGCAAGGAAGACTATGTTTGCAGACTAAAGAAGAGTCTATATGGCTTGAAGAAAGCACCCAGGCAGTAGTACAAGAAGTTTGAGTCGTTCATAGGGGCGCATGGTTACTTTAAGACCACTTCAGACCATTGTATGTTCGTGAAGAAATTCTCAGGAGATGAATTCATCATTTTATTGCTTCATATTGGCGACATGTTGATTGTATGCAACAATGGAGAGAGAGTTTATGGCTTGAAAAAGGATTTGAGTAAGTCCTTTGCTATAAAGGACTTGGGGCATGCAAGTCAGATCCTGGGCATGAAGATCACTCAAGACAGGGGAGAAAGGAAACTTCAGTTTTCACAAGAGAAGTACATTGAGAAGATACTTTAAAGATTTCATATGGAGAAGTCAAAACCAGCTAGCACCCCTCTTGAAACACATTTCAAGTTAAGTTCCAAAGATGGCTCACAGAACAATGCAAAGAACAAAGATATGGAAAGAGTCCCCTATGCATTAGCCACATGTAGTATCATGTATACAATGGCTTGTACGAGGCTAGATATTGCTCATGTTGTTGGAGTTGTTAGTAGATTCATCTCAAATATAGGAAAACAACATTGGGAAGCAGTAAAATGAGTCTTGAGATATCTTCGAGGTACTAGTAGTTACTCTCTTTGCTTTGGAGCAGAGTAGCCTATTCTTCTTGGATACACAGATTCAGATATGACTGGTGATATTGATGGAAGAAGATCCATACTAGGTTATATGATGTCCTTTGCATGTGGTGCAGTTTCTTGGCAGTCTCGTCTACAGAAGTGTGTTGTTTTATCCACTACAGAGGCTGAATTCATTGCAGCTACAGAGGCATGCAAGGAGTTGCCATGGATGGAGAAGTTCATGCAAGAACTTGATTTTCATCAGGACAAGTACTTGTTTTACTCTGATAGTCAGAGTGCTATTCACCTTGGCATGAATTCTACATTCCATGCAAGATCGAAGCACATCGATGTCAAATATTATAGGAAACATGATGTGTTAGAATCAAAGCAACTCGTACTTGACAAGATCCATACAAATAACAATGGTGCTGATATGATGACAAAGACTTTGCCGCTTGGAAAGTTTGAGAGATGCTGCTCCCTCGAAAGTTTGGACTATTTGAAAAGGAAAAGTCAATTACTAATTGGAGGAGGAGATTGATTACCTTTTTGGATTAAGAGTCACCTTTTCCTAATCCTATTGGAAGTAGGAATTCATATTTCCTTATTTGCTCATCTTCATGGAGTATAAATAGGAGGTATGAGGTGCATGCCAGGATCATCCCAACACAAGCTCTCCTAGCACAAGAAAGAAATAAGAGATAGAAATGAAGAAGAAAGAAGGTTCGTGGTTGCCGGAAAGTTTGGAGGGAGTAATCTTTGGAGCAGTTCTTCTCCAACATTCTTCCCTATAGTATGACGATGGATTCATCATTTTGGTGATATTTCTCCTCTACTATTCTCCATTATTTGATAATTTGTAGCACCTTATAAAGGGCCGACCTTTTATAAGCCCCTCACGGGAGATTATTTTAATTATAGTGCTTGATTTTAGGTTGCGATCAATCCCATGATTTTTCCCTCACATTGAGGATTTTTCACGTTAAAAATTCTCCATGCATCAGTGATTGATTTTCTGTGGTTGAAATTTTCTTCCGTAGTTGTTGATATACCGTGCATGATCCGCTTATCAACTTTGATAATTTTTCCGTAATTCGATCTATACGGGGAATCTGTTCCCAACAAAATCTATCCAATCCATATACATTGGATTGGATCGATATTGGATTTTCTAATATCCGCATACAACCCTAATCAATAAGATTGTAACATATATATGGGTTTCTCTTCAAATTTTATCTCCGCAGGCATTTATGATCAAAATTTCAACTACTAGAACAACGTCAAGGTTATAACTAAATTTCTTAATGTTTCAATCACTTTGCAGAATCTACAGATGTCTAACAATAAACATAAATACTTAGAAAGCTTCTCATGTTCGTGTTGTGCACTGCCCTCTACCTATTTTTTCTTCTACGACTGCAGCAAATTCCAGTAAACAAGAAAAGCTATCATTTAACAGAGTAAAAAGATAATCCATGTTTTCAAGTCGAGACTTTACTGTGACTTGGTATTTTGATCCCGTTTAACCCAACATGTTTTATACAGGCAAGATATGTGATCTTACTTTGGAGTGCGAAAGTAAGATATGTGATCTTACTTTGGAGTGCGAAAGTTGGTAATCGATATCAGTAAGGTTACTGACTAATCGGAGAACAATTCGAATTAAGGTTTTAAAAATCGAACCAATCAATTCAACCGGTTAAATAAAAAACCAGAAGAAAAACGGTCCAATCACCGGATTTTTATTCAAAAAATGAAAATCAGTCGCCGCTTAGACCTCATAAATTCGATTGAATCAATTGAATCAAACCACCGTTTCAACAACCCTTAATAAAATGCAAAATTTTAAAACTATTGATAACTTAGTCTCATTCTAACTCATAGTGTAGTACTCATTTATCTCGTCCCCTTTCCATATGCCAATGACACATTATCGCCTCTCTCTACCTGTCATACAAGAATTTTCTCTCATTGTGCATGAGATTGTATACTTCCAACAACAGCAAAAAGAAGATATCATAGTCACAGTATGAGAAGCAGTTCATGAACAACACTTCTCATTAATTAGAGTTTATATAGTTTTGAAATTATTAATTTTATGCATTACATATATGTATTTAAATGAATTATAAGAATATGTTTATTATCCCTTTTGAGTTTTTCTAATAACATTTATACACATAACTTCTGAGCAATTTCAATTACACTCCTACACTCTTAAAAGTTTCACAACATTATGCTTTTATTAATATAATATAAGAGCACAAGTGTACTAATAAAAGACCACTATCGTGCATTATAAAAATGAAGAGGACACATATAAATCTAAAAAATAAGGATAAAAGTGTTATTGGAAAAAATTGGTAGGACACGAGTATACGAACCCTCTAAAGATACAATGTTGCATTTTTTGTATTTATTTGTACGACATCTCGATCAAATTTCATTCAACTCAATTGAATCATATGAACCAACCCAACAATCCAATCTTTTCCATTGTGAATTCTTGACATCATCACCATTTCAATCGGTCGATCCCTCCGACCATAAAAATCAAACCTATCCCTTCCAATTTGATGTCCGGTTCAGTTTTTTAAAACCTTCACTGAAATTATTCAATGTAATTTTTTAAAATATTTTTATACAAAAAATCCTTTTGCACGTATATTCTAAAATATATTAGTAGTTTTTGACAATATCAGTATTACCATGAAAAAAGATCTTGCAGTTCCTGAAGTTAACAAAGTTTGGTGATCAATTCGTTACGATATAATATAAGGATGACGATAAGAAATATATCTCTGTACAATTTTTCTGCCATTTCCACAGATATTGCACGCCCTCAAACTTGTAATTCATTCAACCTCCCGACTAAAAATTCTACTAAACATGAATTTCAAATTTCAATGGGTTTTGAATTCACAAAATAGCATTCTTTTCTATAACAAGTACCCTGTAAAACCAGAGAGAAGCAAAGTTTAAGTTGAAGGGTGACAAGTGATAGACACCGCACATCAGGAGCAGCAAAAAATTGTCATCACATGACTGTCCCTCCATCAGGCTTTCCATTAATTTGATGAAAGGGGAGGATCAAAGATATACCAGGGTACATGAAAGCTGCAATGATGAGGAAAAGCCCAAATAATTTCAGCATAAACATTAGAAAGAGCTAACATCAGATGCCATTACAAGTTTCTTACAGAAAAAATAGGTGCGGGAATTCGATCACAATAAGCAAGCCTTGAATCCCTTCTCCAAAGCCTCGCCATCCAAGTTTTTACCAATGAATACGATTTTATTAATCCGATGTTCGTCAGGGCTCCATGGCCTCTCCGGTGATCCTTGGAAGATGTCGTGAACGCCCTGTTTGACAAAAATACCATATAAGCAGAAGTTTCAACTTAAAATGTTTGCGGACATGTAAATCGCTTTTACATAGGTTTTCCAACACCTCATCAAAGAACTATCTTGGGAAGAACATGACGCATGAAAGTTGATTGAAATTCAGATCAGCATGGCTTCTACATGGCCTCTTCGTATTTAACACTGTAATACACCCTTCCTATCATGCATATCATGTCTGCACAATGCATATGGATTAAGTTGGTATTTTGACCTGCAATTGGAAAATTAACAAAGGTAGTTGGAAAGCCGACTGCCGGGCGGGCGGCCAGACACAATTGTGTGTACGGAATATGATGATGTTCTATGAATGTTTGCAAAAACACTGGGAGAAGAAGATACATTCTTGGTTCACAAGCATTACGGCTATTGGACAGAGTTGCGGAATGATGAAGTTCATATCAATGGAGGAAAGTACACACGAGCGTTCACAAGCATTATAGCTATTGGACAGAGTTGCGGAATGATGAAGTTATACAAAATGGAGAAAAGTACACACGAGAGAAAAAAACAGAACTGGGAACTGTGCAATATGAGAATTTGCTGACTCACAATATGAGAATTATAGCAGGGCGATTAATGGGAGGCTTGGACAATCTACGGTAACATTCTCCCCTGGTACGAAGCATACATATCCATCATGTTTAGATTGTGACAACAACATCCGAATAAAGCTCTTGGAAGTGCCTTGGTGAACAATGTGTGACATTTGATTTGCGGAGGAAATACCAAATGTCCAGAGAAGACCACCACTATAAATGAAGTCTCTTACTAAAGTGGCTGTGGAGAAAGATTAGAGAATGAAGAACTTGTCTTATCCCATAGGACTAGGGATTCTTATATGGAGTGAAACCATAGCGGAGGAAAGAATAAAAATTACATAGATACCATGATGGGAGAGATTTTCCTGGCAGCGCATCCCCATCCCTCAAATGTCATGTGAGGGTATCTGATTTTGGATTTTCATGTAAGGACATCGATCGGCAAACAGCTCGTCGATCAGCAAATCTTTACCGATCAATGCTTCCTCTCTTTTCACGCCCACAAATGACAAAAACCGCTCCCACATGCGACAAAGCCATTAATTCTTTTTGGTAAACCATTTGCTTATCGACAAATGGTTCGCCGCTCAAACCCACAAGCGAAAAAGTAGGATAAATAATTACAATAATAGGTACATTACATAAAGGTCCCAAATGTGTACAATATTATCAAAAAGGCTCCGATAAAAAAAGGGAGGGTTTGGGAAAAGCATTGTTCTCTTTTTCATTTTAATTTAATTAGACATGATAAGTAATCAAATACTCTAACGGAGATAGGTAGTTAAATAGTCTTCATTATCAGAGGCAGGTGAATAATCATTCCATTAAAAGTTGTCAAATAAAAGGAAATGTTATTGTGTAGAGATATATTCTATATTTCTGTACCTATTTCCGAGACTAGAGTGGTAGTATAAAGTCCAAGTTCATGTAGAAAAGAGAGAAGCTGTGTAATCTCACAAGTGGTTTGGGTCGTTGCCATGTATTCTGCCTATGCACTTTATCTAGAAATCACTATTTACTTCTTATAGTTCCATGTAACTAGACTGTCACCAACAAACATAGTATAGTCGATCGTCGATCCTCAGGAGAAATGTCATAATCTACATCGACAAGTGGTGACATTATTATGTCCGCTAACCTCAAAGAAGAGGCCACACCTTGGAAATTCATTCAAATATCGAAGGATCATAAGAACATCCTAGCAATGACTATAGAGAGGTCTCTCCATGTGTTGGTTCGATCTGGTCACAACATGCGATATATTTGGTTTAATGATAGCAGGGTAAAGCAATTTGCCCACTACACTTCTATATCGTGTAGTGTCCTCAAACTTAGGATCAGTAGATGTAAAGTGTTTACTCAGTTTTGCAGGATGATGGAGAGTTTACATCCAAGTGGTCCAACCTCTGTAAGAATGCCTAGGAAATACTTCTGCTGTGAGAAATGTAACCCCTCTAAAGTACATAGCACCTCAATGCATAGGAAGTAGCAGAGTTGACCAAGATCCTTCGCTACAAACATCTTCTGAAGAAAAGCTTGATTTCTGAAATGCATGCTTTATCATCATCAGTAACTACCATATTATCAACATATACAAGCGATATAACTGTGCCAGTAGACCGTTGTCTGACAAAGATAAAGTGGTCAGATGTCATCCTGTAGAAGTTAAGAGAGTTGATCTCAGTAGTAAACCTGTCAAACCAAGTCTGATGACTCTGCTTTAGGCCACAAATGATCTTACGAGCTCGGCACATACACTCCTCGACTAAGTAACTCGACAGTTACAACATATAAACCTCCTCCTCGTGATACCCATATAGAAAAGCATTCTTCACATCTAGCTGAAAGAAGATAGTTATTATTAGGAGCAACAGAGAGTGGTGCGAATAGATCCCCTCCTAGTCATTGGAGAAAAGGCCTCAAAGTAATCCACATCATAGATCTGTGTGAAGCCTTTAGCTATTGGTCGGGCTTTCAATCTGTCAATAGAGCCATCAAGTGGACTATTTGGTCGTGAAGATCCTATCTGCATGCCACAGGTTTGACTCCCACATACAATGTTAGAAAAAAAATGAGAATTATTTATTCCTTGGAATCTTAGGCTCTCTTATATAGAGGAGAGAGATATGAATAAATTACATAAGACGGACATAAGAAAAGAAAATTAAGAAATAGTAATAAACATAATATATCTCTACATTCCTCAAGATGGAGCATAAATGTCAATCAAGCTCAGCTTGGATAAACGCTTCTGAAATGATCCTTTGAGTAAAGCCTTGATAAAGATATCTACAGTTTGATCTCATTACTGACATGAGAGGTTAAAAAAAAGCCTTTCTGTATCGTGTCCCGCGTATAGTGACATTCCACTTCATTATGTTTAGTTCTCTCATGAAATGCAAGATTGTTTGTAATAAATAGGGTTGCTTGGTTATCACATTGTAACTATATAGGAAGAGGTACATCTATATGTAAGTCTGCTAACATTGCTCGAACCCACATCATCTCTATGCTCGCTTGTGCCATAGCTCTATATTCGGATTCAGCACTTGACCTAGCAACCACAATTTGCTTCTTGCTCTTCCAAGAAACAAGAGAACCACCAACAAGTACAACGAAGCCCGAAGTGGACTTCCTGTCTTTAGGAAATCTTGCATAGTCTACATCTAAACATGCTGAGATATTCAGAGTTGCTCCTTTCTTGAATAGTAATCATACTCTTGGAGATGACTTTAGATACCTCAAAATCATATAATATACGTACGTCCATATGTACCCGTCGAGGTTGCTCCATGAACCGACTGACCCGATTAAGTACAAAAGAGATGTCTGGCCTAGTGATAGTGATGTATAGAAGTTTTCCCACCAATTCTTTGTATCTTCTCATGTTTCCACCTCCTCAGTGCCATCATATAACCTCATGCTAGGATCCATAAGAGTAGTAGCAGGTTGACAACCAATCATGTCAGTCTCAACTAGTGTGTCTGTAACATACTTCTTTTGGATTATCACAAGACCCTGCTGATTCCTAGCGAACTCTAATCCCAAGAAGTACCGTAAGGTACCAAGATCCTTGGTGACAAACTGTCTGTCAAGAAATTCCTTTGCCTTCTTGATCCCCTGCACATCATCTCTTGTAACAAGTATGACATCAACATATACCACGATAACAATTGTACCTCTGAAAGTTCTCTGTACAAACAATGAATGATCTGCATTCAATCTCTTCAATAACTACATCTTAGTCAGATCCGATAGATCCTGAAATCATGCCCTTGGGCTCTGCTTAACATATATTGCCTTATGAAGTCTGCAAACCTTCTGACACTCCCCCTCGGCAAAAAACCCTAGATGATGTTGCATGCAGACTTCCTCCTAGAGATTGCCATACAAAATGCATTTTTAACATCAAGCTGAAATAAAGGCCAATCATGTACCACAACAACGGGAGGAACTTGCATAGTAGAGTGTGAGCAACAACGGAGAATGTGTCCAGATAATCCACTCCATACGTCTGAGTAAAGCCACGTGCACCCAATCTGGCTCCTATTTGCATGGTGTTTGACAGTAAACACCCATTTGCAACTGACAATAAGCGCTCCATTGGAAGCGGGAGCCAAGCTCCTGGTACCATGCGACTATAGAGCAGCCATCTCATCTTCCATGGCCAAACGCCATTGACTATCTCTCAAGGCTTCCTGGTATGCCTGTGGGACTTCCACGGTAGATAGAAGAACCACAAATCTCCAGAATTTCCCTGTCAAGCGATTAAAGAAAACCTGTAACGCGGAAGGATATGAGGAACATATACGCTTCTACTTTCGAAGCACAATAGGTGCATCCAGGTCATTGAAAATCTCCACAATCTGTATGCCAGTCTCCTGAAAAGATTCCTGCGCAAACACATATCCAAACTAATCTTTAAAAACAATATATTCAGAACAAACCTGGGGCGTGCTGGATGACTGGCGATGACCATGAGCAGAAGTAGGTCGTCATGTATAGTATCATGGCAATGATGGAGCTAGGATTATCAAACCTCAAATTTTGATTTCGATCTCCATTTCGATGATTGATCGAAACAAAATTTCAGACAAATTTTGACGGAAATTCAACCAAATTGTGATTATTCCGGTCGGTTTTTGAACTAGGGCCTCCAAATTCCGATCGATATAGGCCATTTCGGCCGAATTTTGATCACCTACCATAACTTAAATTCGACCGAAATTCGACCGAACTTCATCGAAATTTGATTCCATCAGGATTATGGGAGATAGCAGTACAAGAGGAGGTAAGGAAGGTGGTGGGGTAGGGGCGGAGGTACTTACGGAACAACAACACAAGAGGAGGTGGTGATGAGCTCGTAGGAAGAGGTGGCATGTAGACCTCATCATCTGAATCTGATGAATTCAACCTATCACCATATTTGATAATATCGTGATATATCAACGATATGTCGCTGATATATCGGTATCAACAAGATGTGGTTATCGATATTCATATAGACATCCTTTTTTAAGATATTGGTTCATATCTCACGAGATATCACCGATATATCACCATATCGCTCGAAATTGAATGGTTTCATTATGAAATTTCTCGGATATCGAACAATATCGTTGATATTTCGCTGATATTTCTGACATTTCGTTGATATCTATCTATAAATATAGCAATAATATTACCCATTGTAAGCTTGATTTCAGCTCTTATATTGCTACTCCTAGTATTATAACACATTATGAATTACATATTTTGTTTCGGGTGCACATGCTCCCCCTTGACCCCTCCCCCCAACTAGCTGAGGGGGCAACGAGACCCCCGCCTTGTGGGGTATGGTTCTACAAGGGGTGCATATGACGATTCTTCAATTGGTGGACTTCGCCCTCTTTGACAATGGAGATGAAAACAAGTCTAATGATGATCAAGTTAGAATCACAGGTCCAAAACACATCTCAGCAGCCGGCTCAGCTGTCTGCATTAACAGACATCGGTTTGTGCGATATAAAGTGTATTATTGTGCTAAATACACCACATTCTTGCATATAAATGTGTATTTGTATGCTATTTATTATTTTAATAACTAGGATGATCTTAATTCATGAAAAAACCATTTTTTACGTCATTTTCGACCAGACAGACCGATACGATACTGTTACTTCCTACCTTGCCCTCCATGGAACTCTTGTTTCTAAATCCCTCATGAATAGATAATCTCTTTTATAATATTGCATCAATTTACATTTTCTCATTTATTTTTGTGAATAGATAAATCTTCATACCACAGAAACACTGTCCCATTAATTATGTACATTTTTTTATTCAAATAACTCATCTCAATGCCATTCAATGTCTTCCATGAACAAAATAGGTGTTCTAAGTGTGCTTAACTTAGCTACTTGGATTCCAATTCCCTAACGCCCAAGCCCCTATGCAAACACATCTCGTGCAGTGTCATTACTGTATGTGAAGTATCGTCATGACTATCGATCGTAGTCGCTATCACCACAGGTCACCCCCGCCATCAACTTTGTTGCCACCAAGTTGTAACCGAAGAACATGGATGGCAGCAACTGCATGGAGGAGATGGATGGAAGGGTCTCTAATGAGGGCAAGGTTGGCCATGTGATATGGGCCCTCGCAAGGGAGGGGAGAGCCGTCGACGGATGCCCTATTAAGATCATGCCATTGGCAGAGTCGGGTGGAGGTGTTCCAGGAGGAAAACTCAAGTTTGGTGTCAGAGGAGGTGCCCTGCAGGGAAGGCTTAACCTACGAGAGGAGAAAAACGTTAAAGTGGAGTCTATAGGGGACAAGAGGAGGAAGCGGAGAACGGAGAGAGAGGTATGTAAGTGAAACCATGACGCTTTCAGGAGATAAAAATTCAACCTCTAAAGTAATACCTTTCTTCACTTTTGCCTCTATGTAACTAGTATATCATGATGCTTTCTTAAGGATCCCAATGTTGGTGAGGTCTTTGTAACCCTCATCTTCTCTAACAAGGCTGCCTTCTATGGAGATCGAAGTATCATAGACAAGAAACTCTATTAAGATAGATTGTATAAGTTAAATGTATCAGATGATATGATAGTTTTTTTTTCATTTGTATGTTGATTGAAGAGGTAAGGTCTGCGATTGATCTGCTATTGATCAATTGATTCTGCTATTGATTCTATTGATTCTTCTGATCATTTGCAACATAAAGATTTGGAACATTTATTTATGGATATGTATTATATATTTTTTTCGTGGTTCAAGAAACCCAACTGACCGATCAACCGGTAAATTAAGTCCACTACGGTTTTTTCTGAGCCGATACAAATGATGATGTCAAGTTGATGTCTTAATCAGCCCGATCAATTAAAACCAATGGTCTGACTCGATCAAACCAAACCAATGATAGACCGGTCTAACATTTGGTCTGACTTTTAAAACCTCGTTTCAAATAGATATTTCATAATAGAAAAGTACGTTGCTAAGAGGTGTCTTATTTGCTTCAAGTTCATTAATCAAAATATGTCTAGAACATCCTGCTAGAAATTTTCTTATGTCCATATGTGGCTTTAACACAAGTCAACATCTCGTGGGCTCTTGCATGGTAGACCAAATCCTCTGCAATTCTGTTGATTAGGTTGACCATGATCCATGATCTCCCCATTCCATCATCTTTGACCTCGATAGCATTCTTGCATGTCTTGGTTGCAAACTCTTGCTCAAGAAAAATATGCTCCTTGTCGTATCCTTGTACAATCATCAAGAACCTCCACAACAATTTGGGATTGTTGCTCTCGTCCAATTTGGTTGCAATCCCCCCTTGTATTCTTGAAATATCACTTCGGATTCTGATGTCTCTAATTAGGTTGCATGGTCTTCTTGTAGAGCTAGCAATAAGATAGATAATACTTGTTTAGATCATACTGTGATATGTCACAGTCTGATTGAGTTTCCTATAACGCTCAATTACTACACTAAAAGGAGAAATCGAGTTGCAAATAAAGAGCCAAGACGTTGTTGATTTCAGATGCAAAAAAAAATCAAGTAGGGCATGCCAACATCTAGAAACCTACCTGGAAAACAAATCTCTCATTCATGCCATTCACAGATAATATGCCTTTCATTCGGTATATGTCATCGCTACGTTCTAATAACAAAGTACCCAACCACATATTTGCCTGCAAAGAAAATGGAAGGCATATCAAATGTTTATTTTAACATTAAATATAAACGAAGAGATATTTACAAATAATGGCACTTTTCTAGTCCATTGACCTAAAGCGACACCCAAAGCCATTAAGAAACGTGGGATGGAAAAGAAAATCTATAAGCTAAAATGTAAATACATATTATAATGTAACTTCTAGCATGCACAAATTATTCAAAGCAATTTGTCAGTAAGGACACGTTTTGAGAATAAACCACAAATATAATTCAGTTGCTCGGTGAATCATCATCTCAGATTTCAACCCACAAGTCTAACTAAATACTGACATGATCATAAGAAGCATTATTAACGTCAACAACTACATGAAAATTGTGCATTAACCTGAAATGATATATAATGGAACATACTGTATATAAGAGGGTAACTTCCGTTAGTAACAACCCAAGAAATGCATGCCCAACTTGATGGAAATATGTGGTTGAGCTAACTAACTAGATCGCCTCAAGACCCAATTGCATATATGTGAAGGATTTTAGTCCCGTCACACCTATTTCTTAAGCAAGCTGTATGAATGGGCATGTATATATGGTCGTATAAAACTTGTTTCATTGAGGAGAAAGCACAGGAGCATCCATCTGTAAAACCACTTATTATGTGAAGGATGGTTCTAAACTAAGTCAATTCCAATAAAAGGACCGCGCTTAACCCTCCCGAAGCCCCCTGCTCTGCAGCAGTGGATGGCATTGCAACGTCAAGATCAAGAACGACATTAAACCTTGATTTATTGGAAAGCCATTATATCTTGATTTTCTAATACTGTTGGTACTGCTTATTTTCTTTACATTCTTAAACATAACTAAACATTTTACCTAACAAATAATATTCCTCGAGCAATGTGCACCAATCTAAGATGGGAGACATCTGCTGGACAGCTTTCAGAATAACACGAAGTAAAATTTATTGTTTCCCACACGTAATAAAATCACAAACAACATCACAATTACGTCCATGCCACATGCTTGTGGAATGCAAAGTTGTAGGCAACAATATTGGAAGTATTAGCATGATAATACTTGGGCACTGAATACACTTATAGATCCCCGAAGAATTGACTATACCTAAATGTCTCATATGCCAAAAGGGACCTTTTGTACATGACCCATATTAGTAGCACTTCTTGCACCTCGACATGACAAATTGCCTCCTACAAGCAAAAAAATCGCTCTAGTAGATTTTCCATTCAAAAAGGGCTAGCACAATCTGCATTTATAAACCAATAAACCTTTACCAGTCCATCAATCCTGGACAACAACCATCTACCTAGTTTCCGGATAAGATACAGATACCTCAGATGCATCCTTACAAACTATCATTAGCCTTTCCACAATTGATCTACTTGTCTAAAGAACAAAGACATTAGGTAATCCAGATTCATAAAGGTAACCATAGGATGTTCCCTGCATAATTTCATAACCTTCTGCATTGTACAAAATGAAGATAACCAAGCTATCTGTGAAATTAGCATGCACGGATCTTTAGTGCATCAGCAAATGGCTCCACAACAAAGAGGATGAGAGGCCTACCCAACTTAAACCCGTGTTGATAGCTTTAAAAGGTAGTGGAGGAGGTTTGATGGTTGTTTTAGTGTTGGAGATAGAAGGGATCACGATAGAGTGATCTACGTTACAGACTCCATCATATATAGATGCAACATTTAAAAAACAAGCAACGCTTTCAGAAAAATCAACATTAGCAATAACACAGAAACACCATGTAGCAAAACCATAACATTAGAGAGCAGTTATGTGCACTAAAACCTATAAATTTACAATTCATTATCACAAGAATAACTTGTCAAAGGAAAAATAATGGGAAACAAACATACAAGTCAAAATACGTGATGCAAGAGGAAACAAATCTGATTCAGGACATAGTGTCAAAATGGAATATTACGGTCAAAGAAACTCAGTTGATTTGAAATATGGAAACCAGATGCAAAGACAACTACCAACTTCATGTACAGTCATTTGAAATACAACTTATGTATGTAGCATCAAGCGACTGATGAAGTCCTATGTAGCTATCCTTTTTTTAACAGGTAAAATTTGAGAATGGATGGCATTACATAACCGTCAAACCATTATACTAGTTACATATCAAAGATCCAAATGGGACAAGACTCCTGCCGAAGCGGAAAAAATGATCGCAGCACCAATTGCTTCAGACAAAAGCACAAGGTGCTCGATAAAGAGTAGAACGTGGACACAATGATAGCAAGCCATCCAAGTATGAACGTCAGAACGTGGCAGCACTTGGTGATGACAGCATCTACCAACCAACAAACAGCACATAATATAGGCACTGGCAATTGCCACGGGCGAAGCATGAGGTTTAGACCTCCATTGACCAAAAAAATTGCAACAATCAACATGAATCTCATGTGTAATTGTGAATATGATATGAAATTTTCGATTCAAAATAGAAACAAAAATGGACGGCTCAAGCCGACACCCTAACACTCACTGAAATCATGCAGGGGTCTACTTGAAAAACCTGACAACAAAGCATAATAAATCCACTCGAGGAAGTGCACATAGATGGACATAAAGTATATAATAAATGTACCCAAACATAACCTTTCCAGCTCTAACTCCTTATACATTTAACATTTGGTACAGTCATGGAATGTGGAATATCCATAATAAGTGCATATGAAATGTTTTCTTTAGCGCATACCTTGTCAAGATCCAGGCTTCCTTCGCAAACTATGCTCACAGAAGAAACTCCCGGATCATGTGAATGATTGGCATGCCCATGTGCATGATGCTCTACAAAGAGTAAAAATTTAAGTTATTAATTTCCTAATTAAAAATGCAAACTATCATATACCATGAGGCACTTTTACGAGAACAAAACCTCAAAACTTTAGAAGATATGCTTAACTGATGATATCTTAATCACCTAAAAAAATTGAAAATACCATCATCAGCTAACAAAACTATTGATCTAATTGAGTAGTTCTCGTCTGCCAACAGTTAATTGTCAAGAACGAAACCATTTTCAAGAAAGCCCCAAGCATCTTTTATCCGTCAATGCATGTCTTGTGGTGCATGCATGTGGTCCGATGGCTCTTGGACTCCAAATTTTGTGGAGTTGTCGGATCAGAGAATTGAGGATATTGTTTGTTTGTCTGGCAGATTGGCAAAACATGGTGCCGTCAGAAGGGAGAGACTCATGGTGCTGAAGGGATGGGTGTTTTACTGTCAGGAAGGCTTACAAGCTATTGTCTGCCCAACCTCCTACGATGGACTCAGAAATATCTCCGGACTGTGCAAGGATCTGGAGCTGGAAGATTCCATCTAGGGTGAGGGTGTTCTTGTGCTATTAAGGACAGAGCGAATCTTGACAGCTGCAAGGCAAGCCACACTGTTTCCAGGCACGGAGGAGACCTGCAGAATGTGTGATGAGCTAACAGAGCATATTGATCATCTCTTTTTTACTTACCCTGGCTATGTGGATGTTCGACGTAATGTGAATATCCTAGGCATCCAACGGAGTGTTAGGAATTCCCTCTGGGATTCACTGAGTAGAAGATGGTCCAGGTCCAAAGAGGGAAGAACGAAGCTCTGTGCACGTAAATGGGAGTTGTGGCTAGCCAGAAATGATGTCATCTTTGAGGAGGGGAGGTTTTATTTTGAAACGGTTCTCGAGCATGCCAGAGCCATTTTTCAAACATGACGGATGTAATTACTTCCATTATTTATTTATAAAATATTCTCTGGATGGACCTTTAGAGGAGATCCATCCAACTATTTTCCTCAAAAAAAACCCTTTTTTCCTTCAATGCTCTATGTTACTGCTCAAAAGAGACATTATTGGACAAAGTTTGTCATGCTTTGTCTTTATCAAATACTGTACAGATGTTTTCTATATTTTATTTCTTTTATATATTATTATACTCTTCCATCTTCATTATGTAATTTACCCAACAGGTCTCTCATCTATATAAGATAACTCTAGGGCCTCATGAATATGCAATTCACTATTTTCCCTCAACATGATATCAGAATGACGATCCTAGACTAGAGTTCTCATACCCCAATGTGCCCTATCCCCACTGCTGCCATACCTCTCTCTGCACCAACGCACCTCCTTCCGCAGGGCAGTTGTCGTCGCCACCTCTTCGCAGGTCGCACTGCACGTCGCCGCCTCCCTCCACGTGACTGTTACATTGCCGCACCTCCCTCCGTGCACCACGTCGCCGCCACCTCTTCGCAGGACGTGTTGCGGGCCACCACCTCTCCCTTCACAAGGTGCCCAATAACAACAGCCCGTGAGCAGTTTTCCTCCTCTCCGTGACCAAACTGCAGTATGAAACGGTCAGATTTTGACTAGAAAACGAGATTTCAAACCTATAAATCTCATTTTCCGACCCTAACACAGCTTGAGGAGTAACGAGGATGGTTGTATGAGTCTATACGTGGCAAGTTCTACTCCTCGCACATGTTCTACTCCTCGCTTCGTGGCATATTCGAGAAGTTTCACAGCTTCATATTGATTACGACATCCACAGAGCAACAAATGGCATACATGAACTCCACAATGGTTGAAGTTTTCTTAGTTATGCTTGATCCAGAGTATGAGGCAGCACAAGCATAACTCCTTATTGTGGCGATCAAACCTCCCATGGAGGAAGCTTACAGTAATCTCAACAGGCTTCTTATTCCACATGTTGCCAACACACAACCTTCGTCAGTTATGGCTGCTTCTCACGACAGAGGAGGTTCTACTCAATTCAGATGATGTAGTCCCCGAGGCAGAGGTAGTGGATGTTAGCGTGATCCCTGCACTTACTGTCATCGTTCATGCTACTCTAAGGCAAGGCGTAAAATTTCGATTTCGGATGATTTTGAACTGTCCAACCCCCCACCCCCCACACACACAATTTCGTCGATCGAATTTCAGTCACTTGTCCTAACAAAAAAACAGTTAAAATTCGATCGAATAGACGAAATTTGATCCCATGCTCTGAGCACACATGCCATCAGAAGCATGGATACCCCGCATCTGCTTGTGTGGCGGAGCAGATTGAGCCTTCAGACACTACATCTCAAGCAGATCCATGCCTTGATGACAATGCCTCTCTTATAGGGGAAATCATGACTCTAGTGATGGACACTACCACTATAGGATCCACAGATACTGCAGGAATAGCTCGAGCCTCTTCGAGCTCCTCTAGTATCGCATACGCTTTTAATGGTTGTAGCAGCGTAGATATGACAGGGTGGATCATGGACTCTGATGCTTCTCACTATCTGTGTAGAGACATGGTCCAGTTCAGGTCTTACAGGCTTGTACGCCTTAGTAGAAGGGTCATCATTGCAAATGGAGTTCACTTACCCATCACTGGACAGGAGGAGGTGCATTTGACGCCATCCGTGTGCCTGCAGAATGTTTTATATGCTCCTAATTTTTATATAGTTGTAGCAGCGTAGATATGACAGAGTGGATCATGGACTCAAGTGCTTCTCACTATATGTGTAGAGACAGGGTCTAGTTCAGGTCGTACAGGCTTAGACCCCTTAGTAGAAGGGTCATCATTGCAAATGGGGTTCACTTACCCATCATTGGACAGGAGGAGGTGCATTTGACGCCATTCATGTGCTTGCAGAATGTTTTATATGCTCCTAATTTTTATATGAACTTGCTTTCAATAAGTAAAATTACAAAGGAGTTGTATTGTCGTGTCATTTTTGACCAATCTACTCTTTTGTTTCAAGGTATACTCACTGGAAGGGTGATTGAATGTGGTCGAGAGCAGCGAAGGCTCTACAGACTGGTCTAGCCTCCTCATGGTGGTGCCTCTAGTATTCCTACTAGACCAATCTCACAGTACATGTGGTACCTTCATTTTAGCTACCTTCCTTAGATGAAGTTATGTCATGTCCTCGCATAGATCTCCACGTGATCTTCCTTCCAATGTAAGGCAGGCCATCTTGGTAAGCATCATCATTCTTCGTTTCCATCTCATCGGAGCAGTTCTCAAATGTTTGTGCTCCTTCACTTATATATTTGGGGTCGGAATCGTGCCCTTGATCACCAAGGACACTATTTTTATCTAGTTGTTGTAGATGACTACTCTAAACTTTCTTGGATTTTCTTGTCAAAATATAAGTCTGGTCTGTCATTAAATCATTTATTATTGAGATAAAGAATATTTTTTCTGCTATTGTGAGGTATTTCATTACGATAATGCCATTGAGTTTTGCACTTTACAACTATCTATGTTTCTCAAGTCTCTTGGTATTGTACACTCGGCCTTGTATGCCTATACATCTCAGCAAAACAGTGTTGTCAAGCGCAAACATCACCATTTACTTGATGTGATCAGAACACGTATGATTCAGAGTTGTGCTCATCTTTTAATTTGGGTGATGTTGTTCTCACTGCCTTCTACTAAGTGAACCGAATGCCATCTTTTATTTTTACGAGAAAATGATCCTTTCTCGATTGTGTTTCCCAATAGGGACTTGTTCTCCCTTACCCCCTATCTGTTTGGATATGTGGCCTTTGTACGCAACCTTTTGCATGGTCGTGACAAGCTCTCCTCCAGAGCTGTCAAGTGTGTCTTCATTGGCTACTCTCGTACACAGAAAGGTACTGTTGCTTTGATCCGCTTCAGCAAAAATACTTTGTCAGTGTCGATGTTACATTCTTTGAGTTTGTTATGTATCTCTCCTTCAGGTGACAGCCTGTCCCCATATGACTCTGATGAGGATGTCAACATCCCTCCACCTTCTACACCGGCTCTACCACCTACATCACCACCACCACCGCTTCCATCACCATCTCCAATACCTACATCTACTCATGTGGTTGCCCGTAGACTGTCATCCACCATGACATAATTTTTACCACGTGTGTTTACTCGCAAGTCTCTCTCTATTCTTCCTGCTCACTGGTCTTCCCAATCATCTAGCACGCCTTAGGAATGTAATGAGAGTATTTTTTTTCTACTGGTGATACTAGTGAATTATCTATGCAGCAGGATTCCTTACTGGATGAGCAGATACCCTCTCAAGAGGGAAACTTACAAGTTCAGGAGATGGCAGATGATCTCGATGTACATGTTGCTTTGCGAAAGCAGAGATGTACTTGTGCTTCATATCCAATTACAACCCAAGTTTCTTTGCAAGGACTTTCAGAAGATTTCAGGAGATTTATCGTGGCACCATAAGTCGTGGAGATACCATGAACGTATCAAGATGTCATTTAAGACAATCAGCGGCGCCTAGCCATGGAGAGGGAGATGGTTGCACTATAGTCACGTGGTACTTGGAGCCTTATTTCAACTTCAATTGACGCATTCGTTGTTGGTTGCAAGTGTGTGTTCACGATGAAGTATCGAACAGATGATAGTGTAGAACACTATAAGGCGATACTTGTGGCACGTGGGTTCATCCAGACATATGAGATGGACTATCATGATACATTCTCTCCAATGGCCAGTATGCTTTAGTCAGTTGCAGTGACTCGGAATTGGGCCCTATATCAGCTTGATCTGAAGAATGCATTTCACTATGGTGACCTACAGGAGGAGGTTTACAACTTTACATGTAACAACCACCTGGGTTCGTTGTTGAGGGGGTTGTCAGAAGGTTTGCAGGCCTCACAAGGCCATCTATGGCCTTAAGTAGAGTCCAAGAGCATGGTTCCATAAGCTCTTAGATTTGATATAGCAACATGGGTTTATGAGATCGACTGCCAATCACTTACTGTATGTTTATAGGACCCAGAGAGGTATTGTTGTCATACTAGTTTATATAGAATACATCATTGTTACAGGAAATGATGAGCAGGGCATCCAATCAGCTAAGGACTTCCTAGATCAACAATTTATGACTAAGGACCTTGGTAGTCTATGTTGCTTCCTTGGACTGGAGTTTGCCAATAACCAACAAGGTCTTGAGATGACTCATAGGAAGTACGTTGCAGATCTTCTTTTTGAAACAGGCATGGCGGATTGTAGGCACGTCATGACTCCTTTGGACCTGATCATGAAGCTCTATGATAATGACACTAAGGAGGTCAATAAGAGGAGGTCAAGGAATTTGTTGCATGGAAGGCCATCACGGTATGTTGGCGATATATCGTTGATATCGAGTCATATCTTTCGAAATAGATTGGTTTCAATACAACATTTCTCAGATATCGATCGATATCGCCGATATTTCACCGATATATATGTAAAAGATATTACCGTTGTAAGCTTGATTCCACTTCTTATTTTGCAACTCCTAGTACTAAAACAAATCGTGAAATATATATTGTGTCTCAGGTCGAGGTGTTGCACTCGTATGCCCGCAGGGGAGTGCACATGCTCCCCCATGACCCCTACCCCCAGGCTCGCTGATCGAGCAGCGACACCCCTGTCTGGTACGGTATGGTGCTACAAGGGATGCATACAATGATTCTTCAATTGGTGGACTTCACCCTCTTTGGCAATAGAGATAAAAAACAAGTCTATGTTGATCAAGTTAGAATCGCATGTCCATAATACATCTCAGCGGTCAAAACTCAACAGTTAGCTCAACTGTCAACCAACACCATCAACAACCAACGATTTATGCAATATAATGTGTATTAGTGTGCTAAATACACATCATTCTTGCATATAAATGTGTATTTGTATGTTATTTATTGTTTTAATAATTAAGATGATCTTAGTTTGTGAAAAAAAATCGCTATTTATGTCATTTCAACCGGGCGGACCAATACGATATCGATATTTCCTACCTTGCCCTCCATGGAACCCTTGCTTCTAAACCCCTCATGACGGACATGCTACATGTTAATTCTTATATATAATCTCTTTTGCAATATTGCATTAACTTACATTTTTTCATTGATTTTTGTGAATATATAAATCTTTATACCAAATAAATATTGTCTCGTTAATCATTATGTACATTTTTTGAATCAAATGACTCATCTCAATGCCATTCATTGTCTTCATGAACAAAATAGGTGTTTTAAGTGTGCTTAACTTAGCTATTTTGATTCTGATTCCAATGGTTGTTAATCACCAATCAACATTAACAAAGATATGACCGATGTATGCGATATAAAGGTTATAGATGATCTATATGCATCATCTAAGTATATATTTGTAAGTTATTTAATGTTATAAGAACTTGGATTAAATCCATTTCCAATATCTACAAGTCAGCAATCAACATTAAAAGTGATATGTTCGATATGACCTATATATGTGATATATATGGTATAAATGACAGATATGTGTGATATAAGTGTGTATTTGTAGGTTATTTATTGTTTTAATATCTTGGATGATCTCAATTTCTGGAAAAAAATAGCAAAAATGATTTTTGGAGTCATTTCTGACATTTCCACCAATATCAACGATATATCATGATATATCCTTTTCCGGACGGACAATACAATATCGATATTTCCTACTTGAATTGTTGGGAAGCTTCTTTACGTAACTACCACCAGGCTAGATATATCCTCTGCAATAAGCAAAGTGTTTCAGTTCATGGCGCAGCCTAGACAATAACATATGGATGCAGTCCATATGATTTTGAGGTATCTGAAGGCCTCACTTAGCAATAGCATGTGCAGATGCAGATTATGTAGGGTGTCCAAAGACATGAAGTCGACTTCTGGCTTTGCACTGTTCATAGGGAGTTCTTTGGTGTCATGGAAGAGCAATAAGCAGACAGTGGTTGCCAGATCCAGCAATGAATCAGAATACATGGCTATGGCACAGACTAGCACAGAAATGATGTGGTCCAGATCTGTTCTTACTGACTTAACTGTTGAGGCGCCTCTTCCCATGCACCTCCAATGCGACAATCAGGTTGCTCTCTTCATCGCCAACAACCCAACCTTCCATAAGAGGACCAAGCATATAGAGACAGACTATCACTACTCTCGAGACACGAAATATAAGGGCCTTATCTCCACTACCCATGTTAGTTAAGGAGATCAAACCGCAGAATTCTCCATAACAAATGCATGATTTCAATAGTTGAGCGACCTGGCATGAATCCGAATTGATTTTCTCTTACTTTGGAAACTTGTCTCAACCTTCTTTCGATCACACGTTCCCAAATTTTCATAGTGTGACTCATTAGCATGATATCTCTGTAATTTGAACAATTTGAATGTCTCCTTTATTCTTATAAAGAGGCACCGCAACACTCATCCAATCTTCAGGCATTTTCTTGCTTCACCAAATAACATTGAATAGATTCGTAAGCGAAGTAAAACCACACTCACCTAAAACTCTACATACTTCTACAGGGATGTCATCTGGTCCTACATCATTTTCAGCTCTCATAACCTTCAAAGCCTCCTCTACTTCCTTTCTTTGCATTGGTCTATAGCATGCGCGATTCAAGTAACTTTCACTACTAGCTAGATCACCCAAAGTGATCTCTCTATTTCCTTCGCCAATGAAAAGTTTATGGAAGTACTGCTCCCATCTAGTCTCTACATCCTTTTGAGTAACAAGCACGTGACCTTCCTCGTCCTTAACGCATCTCATTTGAGAAAAGTCTTTGGTCTTTCTTTCTCATGCTTTGGCCACCTGAATATACCCTTTTGGCCCTCCTTAGAGTCAAGATTTTTATACAAAACTTCACAAGCTTTTGACTTAGCTTCGCTTACAACCTTCTTTACTTCCTTCTTCGCTATTTTGTAGTTCGTGACAGTTTCGTATGTCCTTACTTAGACATGACTTTAAAGCATGCTCTTTTAATTTTTAGCTTCTCTTATACCCCTTCACACTCAACCACCAAGACTCCTTTTGATTTAGAGCTCCTCCCTTTGACTCGCCTAGCATCTCTTTGGCTATCTTTCAGATACAAGATGCTACTACCTCCCACATCTCGTTCGCACTTCCGCTACAATCCCAAGAAAAGTCTTCTAAAACCTTCTCCCTAAAGCTCGATTGCTTCAGTGGAAGATTCCACCATCTGGTTATAGTGATCTTAGGAAACCTCCTTTTCTTTACCAGCCCATTTATTTGCATATCCAAGACTAACAAGCGATGTTGGGTTGTCAAACTCTCTCGTGGGATTACTTTGTAGTCTTTACGGCACAACCAATCTCTTCTCTTCAACGTAAAGTAATCTATCTGTGTTCTAGTTGAGCCACTCTTATAGGTAATTAAATGCTCCTCTTCTTGAAGAGAGTGTTTGATATGAAAAGATCATATGCCGTTATAAAATCCAGAATAACTTTTCCATCTTCATTTCTATCCCCAAATCATGTCCTCCATGAACACTAGCATACCCTGAAGCATCTTTTCCCACATGTCCATTAAGATCTCCACCTGCAAATCATCTCTCTTTGTGAGATTGCTCGTAAAATCGTATCCAGATCCTCCCAAAAAGCTTGTTTAGTCCTTTCATCTAAACCAATTTGTGGTGCATAAACTGAGATGATATTCAGAATTTCTTTTTCAAGCACCAATTATAGCAAAATAATCCGATCTCTGAATCTTTGCACCTCAACCACACAATCCTTCAAATCCTTAAGAACAACCACCCCAACACCGTTTATGCCCTTATCTTTACCTGAATACCAAAGTTTAAAGCATGTCTTCTCGATCTCCATTGTTTTCTCTCCAACCATTTAGTCTCTTGAACACATAGTAAATGAATCTTCCTTCTTTCCATCGTATCCACTATCTACATCAATTTTTCAGTTAAAGTGGCAACATTCCAACTACCAATCTGCAGCTTCCTTTGTAATCTCTTTTGGACTAACTTCTTTACTCGCATGCGTCCATTATACGAGAACCCTTGCAAATTTTAGATTGCATCCGGGCAATGATGCAGTGGAACTAGCTTATTTACCCGCATGTATGTCTCAGGCGAGAATTTTGCAAATTTTGAATCATATCCAGGCTGCGATGTAGCGGCCCTTGCCAATTTTTCATTGCATTCGGGCGATACAACGCGTCGCAAGTAGGGAACGCCCTAACGAAATCTACATGTTTGCTTAAATCCATGTTGAAGAGATCCGACTGTCATGAGACAACCTCCTAAATAGTACTTTTAAAAAAATATTATTTAGGATGTTGTCTCCGACTGTTTTACGCTGGATGACGTCTACTAAACGCAACCCTCCTCATTTACCCGGGCTTGGGACCGACCATGGCTGAGTTGAATATCTAAATTTATGATTATATATATAATTATGATCAATTTTATTATATATATATATATATTCTTATATAAATCGAGGCTTACACCTCGTCTCGTCAAAGGAAAAACATCTCGATCCGCCTCATATTTTTTAAAACCATGGACACAAGCATAAGAGAGTGAACGTGATACCGAACTCTGTGGGGTAAATCTCAAATAGAAGAAAATATGCACTATTCTTCCACTCCTATTTTCTCCCATACTCGTCTAAAACATGATAAAGATTGATGAAGTTGAGAGAACAATCGGGAATAAACAAAATGACTTAATTTTTTTATCTTTCTTCCCCTTTTTTCATTGTGTTCATCTCCCCTTTCCTTTTCTTTCCATAACACACTTTTTTGGAACATTTTTTTATCAAGGTTGCAGAAAGTGATAGTCGGTACTTGGTCGGTAGGGTCACTGACTAAGGATTAATCGGCAATCGGATGACTAATCGGATTTAGTCGGTCATTACTCGGTTTTGAATTTTTTAATTATTTTAAATATATAAATCAACTTTTATACATATATTCTTATATATTTACATTGATTTGTACATTTTCTATACTATAATAATGAAATAAAAGAAGTAATTGTCTTTAAAAGAATAGTAGAATTAGTTTGCTTTTAAAAAAATCGAAAAAGTAAAAAAATTTAAAAATCTATATGTAAAAGTCGGCCTTGTAGTCGGCCGACTAGGCCGATTAGTCGGCCTGATCAGTCGGGTTAACCGACTAACGACCGACTAAGCCTAGTCGAGTCAGCTACCTGATGAAACTCGATTTCATCATCATAATCTCACATTATTAACCCCCTTGCTTAAATATATGTCAATAAAATCCAGTTAATGTCATGTAATTAACAGAGTCTCAAATAAATTAAAAACCACAAAAAATGGTAAAATAAAAATTCGTGGTATTTTTAGTATTAAAAATACCCTCAAAAATATTTCGGGTCTTTGTTTGATCTCATTTCCAGTTTTGGTCAACATGAAACTTGTAGATCTCATCAAGATCTACAACTTTCATGTTTTGAGTTTTCTCAAATTCGGCCAAATTAACCCTCAAAAATCAAATTCATGTTTGCAATAATCTGATTGGGCCACGTGGCCCGTTCTGGGTGAGCCACGTGGCCCCGTCTCCCTTGTCTCATCCGCCGCCATCCTCAGCCGTTGGATCTCTCATTGGATCCAACGGCCCAGCTTTGTCCACGCGCACCTCAATTCCTAGCCGTTCGATTTACTCCCGCATCCGATCTGCACCGCACGTTAGCGCCTAAGCCAGAAGCCGCCACGTGTCACGTTGTGGGCCACTCGATCCCGCTCTCGTTCAGCCATCTCCACCATCCATTGCTGACGGGACCTCCACCATCCGATCGCAGGTCCTAATTTAATCTAAACCGTCTGCCAGCGCCCTTCTCGCAGCTCGACACGTGGCACAACCGTGGTCCGTTGATCGCATCGCCCTCAATCTAATCTACGTCGTTCTTCCGCGCATGGCTTTCCACCGTTGGATCTCCAGATCCAACGGTCAGAGGTCATCGTCAACCTCCGACCCCCCTCTCTCTCCCACGATCCAGCTCGCGCACATCTTTCCCCCTTCCCATTTTCTCCGCCACTCCAGTCGACCTCGCACCTCGCCAACTGCCTCTCGGTCTTCCCCAGTCTTCCCTCTACCTCGCGCATCACTCCACGATCCACGACATCATCTCCAGTCGCCCCTTCTTCCCCGCTAAAACCACGACGCTACCACCGGATCTCCGACACCCATCTTTAAAAACCTCGCCTCCCCCTTCATTCCAAGTTGTCCACCTGTATGCGAGGCACGGCCCAGCCCTCCTCCTCCTCCCTGTGACAGGGGGAGGAGAGAGGATAGAGCGACGACGACCGGAGCCCCCGGTGTTGACCCTCCGCCATCCAAGGTGGAGCTGCGGCGCTCCATGCCCGCTTGAGCGGCTCCGAGTTGTTGCCGGAGTCCAGCGAAGACCCGGGGATCCTATGGAACCCCAAGCCCAAGCTCCCACTCCATCTCCGACCAGGTAAACCTCCTTCTTCCTTTCTTGTATTTCCTTTTAATTTTGCTTAATTTTGTAGGTCTCTCCGGCCATTTTCACTTGCCATTAACCCCCTTTTGAGCTACGCCACGCAACCCCCAATCACGCGACGCCCTCCGCTCATCGTCTCCTTCTTCCAGACCTTCCACCGCCTCCGACCCACCTCCTCCGCCCTCGCGGCGGAGGAGCTCCGAGCTCCCCACATTCTCCGCCCCCTATGAGCTCACATCCCACTCACGCACGCACAAGTATATGCTCTCTTCGGCTATTGGCCTAACCCTGCAGGTCATCAAAAGCCTTCAATGGCCGGACGTTCGCCGGCGCCAACTTCGTCACGTTCACTTTCGGCTTCGAAGCTCCGCTGGATTGAGCCAAGCTGTCCTGCGCCTTCCCTGAGCTCCGGGCTTCCTCGACGATCACTAATGGAGCTTCGGGGAGGTCGAGTGCAGCCGAGAATGAGAGGCGGAGCAGGAGCTCCTTCGCCGGAGCTCCAGAAGCGCCGCCAGCCGAAGGAGGGGGAAGATGGAACAGTTGCCGTCGGATGGGTCCTCCGGGAGCTCATCCAACGGCTCCGATTCGACCACGTCGCTCAGGAGCGTCTTCTCCAGCAACCGTTGGATCATCCCGATCCAACGGCCTTCGTGCATACACATATCTCTTGGCCGACTATACAGGAGCCATCGGATCCTCAAAGATCTGATGGTTTAGAAGCAGCCACGCATACGTCTTTGAGAGCCCTTCGATCCTTGTGATCAGAGGGTTCGTCTTCGGCCACGTGTCATCACCAGAGCATCCCCGAGCCTAGCGTCTGAACCTCAGGGTTGGATGCTCCCGAGCCTCCACGAACCACACCCGAGCATGCAGCGAGTCCAAGCCAACGCCCGAGCCAGCCGAAGCAAATCCGAGCCTCTGCCGAACCCGACTCCAAGCCTGGATGGCACGTGCTAGTCAAGTGCGTATCTGGGCAATTTGCAGAGACGCCCTTCAAGTTTCTTCAATTTGCAGAAAGGCCCCCCGCGCGTATGGTACTTTTTCAGGGAAGGTCCTTATACTTATTTTATTTTCATTTTAGTCCTTCTCAGGGACCTTTCTGTAGTTATCATTTCATGTTTTCATGCATTTATGCCCTTATCTTCATTGTTGCATAACTTGAGCATCATGTTTTCGTTTCAGTTGATTTCAGTCTCATTTGAAAGCTTGTTTGATGTACTTCTTAATGGCATATTAAGTTTCGCATTTTGGACACTTGAATTTTTATGTATTATTGTATTTGCCATGTGTCCCTTATTATTAACTTATGCCTTGTTAACATTATCAATCAAGCTTGACATTTAAGCAAATCTGAAGTTGACTCATATTAAATTCTGCTCATCATTTTTACCTAGGGCATATTTCCATTGCATCACATGGCATTTATTTGCATGATAAAAATTGATAAAAAAATGCATGTTTACTTTATTTTAATGCATTATGGTGTATCGTCTTGCATAATTTGACCTATATATGCTTCAACTCAACACTTAATTAGATGGATTAAAATCCGACTAATATGAGAGAGGCTCGTGTCCTTGAGTTCGACCTTGGTTTCTTGCCAAGTAAAAAAATAAATTATGATCATCTCATTTTGATCTATCATATACATATTTAAATGAGATGATCTCTTTGATGAGCCCATTTCGGCCCGACTGCTACGACAATTCCAAGTGTTAAAAACACACTTTTAAAGGGCCGATTTTGCGGTTTTTCACTACCTTACCTACTCGACTAGTCGGACCGACTAATCGGCCTAGTCGGCCGACTTTTATAACAATGCTTTTTATAGTTGCTCTTTTTCTCACAAGGTAGACCCCCTTCTTTTTTTGGAATGTGGCTACTTCCTTTCTTTTCTAGCCATTCACTTTTTGGCAAGTTTTCTCTTTTTTTCTGTTTTAACGCAACATGCCCATTTTATTGGGCTTTAGAAGTATACAAAAAAGATGCATGGTCAGAATAATGACAACCAGAGGGGGTACAGATCCCCCTCCTGCCTACACACAAGGGATCGCCACCTAGGGTTCTCCAATGGGGAGAACCCATCGATGCCGCCCAAGACATCACACAAGGATGAAGCCACTACATTGTTGTTAGAGGGCATAAGACATAGGTGTGATCCAACTGGAGATCAAAGGAGGAGCACCACGCTTGGGAAATATGAGAGGGGTACAAGAAGGGGTTGGCAACGTCGGTTGGCTGCTAGTGCATCAGCCTTTGCACGAGATAGTGGCTCGAGGAGGGTTGGGGGTTTTAGGAGGACCCACGTGAGGAGGGATCAACAATGTGAGGAGAGCTTGCACGAGGAGGGGTCGACAGCATGAGGAGGGCTTATGCGAGGAGAGCGAGGACCAGTCTCCTACTAGGGCTTCAACCTCCAAGATGAATGAACATCACAAAACTCTCTAAATAAAATCTAATCTCCAACTAAAATAATATCAAGAAAATATTGAGATGACAAATCTCATAAAGACTGTTCCATTAATCGACTCACTCTACCTTGTTGAAAATAAGAAATAAAGAACAGTGAAACCCGGAACAAGGAAAATTGATTTACGTGGAACCTAAGGAGAAAGCCTTTAAGGCTAGATTTTCTATTAATTTTACCAAAGAATATAGGGGTTGTAGGTTTCTTTATATAGTTCCACTAATATTGTAGAGTCCCCGCAACAAGCAATATGTAACTAAAAAGTGTAGTGTAATTGATTCCTGGAGAGATCCTATTACCGGTCTAATGCGTATTCTAACATATATGATTGATCGTATTTGTGTGTTCGTCCAAGGGAAGGAGGAGTTGACGCAACGAGTACATGCATTCCTGGAATTTTTATTAATGAGGTACCTTAAATCCAAATTGGTCAATTAACTCGATACAGGTGTAATTGAGTTCATGTGCATGATCTCCTACATTAATTCAAATGTGCTACATAAACTTTTTTATTGTGAACAGTCATCCATACTCTAGTAATATATGAGACCACATATAAATCATGGATCTTCATATCCTTCTAACGATTGAAAAAAGTCTCTCTAAAAAACGATGAAACAAAAGACAAGATCTGACAAGATCAAGAAATAATTTTGCCAAACACTAGGAAATAACTACAAAACTATCACATTCCACCCCATAGTAAGCCATATCGGTGATATATCGACAATATATCAGTATCGACAGGTGACTGATATATCGCAAATATGGTCGATATTTACCCTTCCAAGGCTATTTTCTTCACAAAATCAGTATGATATGGGCAATATGGCATCAATATATCGTCAATATATCAATGATATATCGTATAGACATGATATCGATACCAATAACGATATTACCGACACTGATTCCACCCCTTTACATCAAAGATTTTGCTAAAATATCATCGATATTGAGAAACATATCGAGAGGTTCCTACAAATGAAAGGCATAGGCTAAATCAGTGGTGCAACGCAATCAAAATATCAAAAAAACTTCATCAAAACTTGACCATATTTTATTGTGTTGATTGATCATCCTGATTCATTGTCGACCTGCTCTTTATCAACCCATCATTTTGGCATTGCCATCAATCACCATTGTTGTAAAAATCCACCGACTGGTCCGATTAGTAGGTCCGACTAGTCTAGTCGGTGGGGTGGCCGACCGAGTACTGACTAATTCCGACTAAGGCCAACTAGTTGATCGATTTTTGCTTAGAGATACCATATATATTTTTATTTTATAAAGCAAACTTATTCTAATATGCTTAATGTTTTATTTAAATCAATTTCTTCTTTTACTTCATTATGATAATAAAAAAACATACAGATCTATGTAAATATATAAGAATATGCATACAAAATGATTTATATATTTAAAATAATTAAAAAAATCAAAGTCGATTAAAGCCCGACTAAATCCGATTAGTCGTCCGACTGCCGATTAATCCTTAGTCAGTGACCCAACCGACCGACTACCGACTACCGATTTTTGCAACCTTGTCAATCACTATTGCAAAAGTAAGCAATCAACTTTTGCTTACGGTTTTTTTCTAAGTGACTTCGATGATTGATCACAATGTTACGATGATCATTCACCTTTTGCACACCCTTTCCCAGAGATCTTCCGTGAAGAGGTGGTTCAAGCCTCCATAGGAATTTTCATTTTCCTTCCTCCATGAATTGATGTACGGACACTATTTTGCTACTCCCACGCTAAATTTATTATACTCAAAAAGTTGACGATTAAATATGCATTTATAGATCTTACAATTGAAGCAATAAATCGACATAGAAGAAAAGGTCAACTCTTTTAAACTACCGAGCCAAATAAGCATCGTTTTAAAAAAACATGCCCCGATGTGAGGTGTACGCCTCGAGGCATTATGCACCCAAAACCGCCTCGATGCACAAGCATTAGGCTGAAAATTTGAAACATGTGCCTCAAGCATCCCGAGGCGATCTAAAATGCACGAGGTGTCGAGGCACATCTGAGGCATCGCATCAGGCCCCAGAGCCATATGGACTCCGAAATACCCCACTCCTTATATTTTCAACCCAAACCCCTATATCTATTTTGTAATATCCGGATCTAATTAAAGTCGAACCCGACTCAATTAGAGTCCATATAATTCAATAAAGTTATTAATCAACGTTAAATGACCTAAATTGATCTATTGATCGCAAACCAAAAGTCACCCGGTTGCAATCGACCAAAAGTCAATCACATCGTAATAAGTGCCACGGAAAAGCCGCATCACGAAATCGAGAATCGCGAAACAAATCGAGACCGCCATAATATCTGATTCGATGAACTAGGATCAACGGAGTCGATCGTTAGTCAATCAGAGATCATTTGATATTTTAAAATCACAAAATTTAACCTCAAACCAAAATTGTATCTCGAGGCTTCGGGCGTTTATACCCGATCAAAAGTATATAAATATTATACTCATTTTGATCGTCATTCAGAGACGGCCAAAACGAGCTATTATTCGTTAAAATCCGAGACCCGAGGTATGAATACAGAAGGCTTTTGTGTATTAAAAAAAGAGGGGGTGTGACATCAGCAAGCTGACATCGGCTTGTTGATGTCACTCAAGGGGCATTTGGTAATTTCTCCCAATGAGGAACCTTCCTCCCCTCTTTCCTTTTCTTTCCAACAACTTTTTCCCTTAAAATTCCCACTCCTTCCAATTTCCAGCCGAAATCTCTTCTTCCCTCTCTCTCTTTCTCTTTCCCAAGTTCTCTCCTATATTCCTTACTAAAATCCCAGCCGAAGGGACCTGTTCTCTCCATTTGGGTTGGAAATCTGCTACAGATTTTGGACTGCTGGAGACCCTAATTTGCAGCTATTTCTGCTCTATGCTCAAATCAGCCCTCCCAGCCTTGCATGCAGAATTGGCTTTAAGATTTGAAGAATATTAAGTACATTCCCTTCCCCTTACTACTTGTTGTCATGCATGTGTATCCAAATTCTCTATTTCTGTTATATATGAAACATGCTCTCATTCTCTTCTTTCACTTAATTGTTTGGATGAATCTTAGGAATCTTGGGTTTAGTGCAAAGTTATGTTGTCATTATTAATTTTAGTCTGTAAGAAACTGGAGTAGTCAATTAATATCCTACTGTTGAGATGTTTGGAACAATTCATTGATAAAGATATAGCCAAAGTATATTATTTGGATATCAGGATTTATTTGGAAAGCATGATTCTGTTGATACGATTAAGATTAATATCTAACATTTGTAATATAATTCATTAACAAAGAGATAGCCACAATATATTCTTTGGTAATCAGGGTTATGCTGAAATGATTGGAATTAATATCTAACCTCTGAAATATAATTCATTAATATAGATATATTAATTGGTAATCGGGTTGAGTGAATAGCATAATGTCCAAGTTCAAAAGTATACATTTAGATCCTTAGAGATGCCCTCACAAGGCGTTTTATGGCACAATCGGATATTTTTCTAACATAAAATGAGAATCAATCTGAGATTTCACGTTAAAATGCTCTGGAAGGTGTTTGAGATCATGATCATTTATTGGAAAAAAATGGACTCTAAGGAATCCCTTTTTATTTAATATTTGATTTCAATTAAGATAAATTTCTAAGCCCACTAACAGGATAAGAATACATGTGTAATTTATAATTGCAGACGTGAATAATAAAACAGTGAGAGTGTATTATATTGTCATTCCCTTATAAAGTTCAGTGAGATGTCGACCGTATCATCCTCTTTCTCATAACTTTGAGTCTCTATTGTCCAATACATATATATATATATAGATATATATACTAAAGAAATGATTTGTTCACCTCCCTACATGTAAACAGAATTCAATTACCACAGACTGAATCTAAATTCCCAACTCTTACAGTAGTATTTTACTTTCCACGAACTGCCATCAAACATAAATTTTCTTTCTAATAGAACAAGATGAAGAAACTAAAGAAGTTATCAAATATAGTTAACAACGGTCATCATGCATCGGCAGTATGATTAGTGATAAAATAAGTATACTATCAAGCCAAGAAATGAGGGGGATAAGACCTTGACAAACCATTGAGGAGGTTTGATATACAGAACGTTAACTTGTCAGCATTCACTTCTCAAATATAAGTTTTAATCGTCATAGGATAAAACATTGAGATGCATCAACAATGGAGGACCAGATGTAATTGAAAAGCCACAATTCCACTCGAGTACTTTGCATATTACATCTTCTAGATCATGTTATAAACAATATTAGTTAATGTTAAATAAATAACTCATAAATGATTGGATCAATTTTACGATAATATGTGATCACGATGACCAATAATCTTTATGAAATAATAATCTACTAATAAGAGGTCACTGTTAGAAAATAAACATGCGGAAGCGAACATGGAAAATGATAAATAACAATAAGAACAAAGATTTAACGTGGAACCCTACTCCGTGAAACGGGATGAAACCACGGGAGAAGCCCTCAAAGAGGCATGTTATGCATTGCACTTTCTCATCTGATACAGGAGGTCTGGGGCTCCTTATATAGCCTCTCCAGAGCCTCCAAGTCCCACCACTGGACAATGTGGGACCAAACATATGGATGGGGTAAATGGATCTTCTCCAGAATCCATTTACCCTGCTACAACTCATGACGCATACAACAAATACTCCAACACTCCCCCTCAAGCTGGAGCATGCAATGCTCAGCTTGGACAAACAGAAATAAACTCAACTCAACGCTACATGACACTACGGACAATATCAACCCAACGCGCACAACTGCTGCTGTCGACGACGTTGCTTCTCATGTCGTGTAGGTGAGGAGGACGCACGGGCTGGAGTGTGAGTCTGTTGAATCTCCTCGTCGGAAAGCATGCGCTCTGAACTGCGCCTGTCAGAGTCGCTGCAACTGGAAATGAGTCTCCTCGTCGGAGAACTCTGGCCCTCCACAATAATATGGACAACTGCTCCATCTCTGAAAAGGGCCTAACTGAAAAGGAGTCGTGGCTGTGCAATCCTCTTCGGAGTCCACGGTCGCTAGAGAATGGAGTCTGAAAGATAGTCTCCTCGTCGGAGAACTGGGTCTCTCCCATCTGGCCCAGAGAATGGTGCACTGCTCTGGTGTACCTATGATACCACATGGAAAAACACTTGCCAACATGGCATAGGGAATGGTCCTCTACTCTAAAGTCCCTATGGCTCACATGAAAACTCTGGCCGAAAATAAGAAAAGGATGGGGACCTCCTGAAAATGAACGCAATTATATGCGTGTCTGAAAATGAATCTCTCTCTGGAGAACTCGAAAATGGGCCTCTCATTATGGAGTGCCTCGAACTTGGACTCTTACCAATCTGAATGTCGAGTCTGAATCTGCGCATCAAATTGGGACTCGGAATCTGAACGTCGAGTCTGGAATTGCGCATGAAAAATCTTCATCTGAAAAACTTGTAGAGTATGAAAATCTGGAAGGTCTGGAAATCTGCATCTGAATCTGGAACATCTGAATTAAGACATGTGACTCTACATATATACTCCCCCTTTCTCCCATACTTGTCGGAAAATATGGATGACAATTATCAACCAAGTTGGGAGAAGACAAAGAAATTGGGGAGAAAAGAGAACATACTCTAAGAATTTCTTGCGGCTTTTCAATTTTTTTTTCTAAAGTCGCTTCAACATTTTTTTCGGCTTCTCAATTTTTTAAAAAAATACTTGCGTATGACTTTTTTTAATTTATACGCGCCGCTTTTTTTTGCAAAACTGTACTTTTTTTCAGTACTCGTACGGCTCTTTATGTTTTTTTTCCGTACGTGCCTTTTTTTACTTCTCTCCCTTTTTTATCTCTCTTCTCTTTTTTTTGAAATCTCTCCCCCTTTTTTCCTAATTTACAAGCTGCCCCCTTTTTATTTTTTTTATAAGAGTCGTGACCCACATGGGCCCAACACTCCCTTGACATTTTTTTAATATAAACGGGTGTTAGGGTTCCCACTTGGGAACCCTTTTCACAACAATGTCGCCGCCAAGGGACATGGGAGCCGCCTGGGTCGATGCAGAGCCAGAGGAGGCGCGCCCGATGGGACCTCGCGTCGCCTGGGCGCGATGTGGCCTTGGGTCTTCACCTGGGGTCGAGGGGCTCCGCCATGGAGATCCCTCCAGCGCCGCCTGTGCGCGGAGGGGTTTTGTGATGGCTGGAAGCCAGGCCTCCTCCTGTGAGGCGCCGCCTGCGCTAGGGCATGGGGGATCGCCGCTGGAGGTTGTGCGGCAAGGGACGCTTCTTCTGCAGTGAGTAGGCTGTGCCTGGAGCATCTGGAAAGCCGTGAGATGGCCGCTGGAAGATCACGCGCTTCTTCTGCTTTGAGAGGATGCACGATCTCGCCTGGGAGCACGTGATGGACGGCCTGGACGAGGTCTGGAGATGCGCGGGTTGTGCGCGCTGAACATTAGGAAGCTCCGCCTGCTGATCGGATCTGTACGCACGATGCGCCACCGCCTGGAGGTACGGGACTGGAGCATCTAGGGCTGCGGCTTGTTGAGAAGATGCGGCAAGAGCCGCTCTTGTGATGGAGGCCTGAACGTGAACAAAGATTAGGGTTCCAGAACGGAACCCTAGAACTTGGATCTTACAAAAAAAATCTCAGAAACATTTTCCTCTCGAACTTTCTTCAATATGAACATCGATCTCGAATAGAATAAATAAAGAACACAAAATGCCTCGAGAATCGACCCGCTCTGATACCATGTTAGAAAATAAACACGCGGAAGCGAACATGGAAAAATGATAAAGAACAAAGATTTAACGTGGAACCCTACTCCGTGAGGAGTGGGATGAAACCACGGGAGAAGCCCTTAAAGGGGAATGTTATGCATTGCACTTTCTCATCTGATACAAGAGGTCTAGGGCTCCTTATATAGCCTCTCCAGAACCTCCAAGTCCCACCGCTGGACAATGTGGGACTAAACATATGGATGGGGTAAATGGATCTTCTCCAGGATCGATTTACCTTGCTACAACTCATGACGCATACAACGAATACTGCAACAGTCACTATTGGTAATATGTGACAAAATCTGAATATGTATAGTTAATTACACAAGACATTATGAAAGGAGGGTGTAATCAAGTCCGTAAATGGTCATTGATGATAGATAATGGTGTCGATCGTGGTGACATTTACACTTGACTATACGAGGGTGTGGTGACCCTCAACTAGGCGGAAGATAGGAATCTCATTTAGGGCAGTGGTCATCTTGTGCACGGGTCTAGGATCCCCGTCCTTTTTACGGTTTTTATGCGAGCTCGCATTGTTTTTACGCCTCGTTGGGATCCCGAATTTTGACCAGTCCGTTGACCCTCTGTTTTTGGGTACCTTGTCTGGAGGTCCATCGGTTTTAGGTTTTCGTACGAACTCGTTAGCCCGTATAGGGCGGACCCATCTAAAATGACTTTTCCAGAGAATCTCTCTCACATGTCTCAGTGGCCTAGTTCTGGAGTAGACCTATCCCTCTAATGAACCGCACTTCCACTTAGAGGGCGAAACGGAAGGGTCTCTTAGGAGACTTCCTCACCGCTTGAATTTTGGTTACTGTTCCACCAATAGACTTGGTGATGGCCACATCAGAATTCAATTATAGTAAGTTGGATAAAAGATGAGATCAATAACAATTGAGTTGGTGAAAATTAAAATCAATTACAAAGTTAAGTTTGTTATCAGAATCATCAATCACCATAAATCCTCAAACATCGACAATTCATCAGATCTCATAATTACCACTGTGAGCAATAGGATAAGCTAGTAGACGTGTTGGGAACTTAGTTAGGATGCATTGCCGTTAGAATATAGGAATGCGGAAGCGTATCAGAAATAAAGAAATAAAAACTTTGAATAACAATTGGATTTACATGAAACCCTACTCCCTAAGGAGCGAGATGAAACCACTGGAGAATGCCTCAGAGGGTCGATAGTCTATTGAACTTTCTCAATGGATAAAGGAGGTCTAGGGCTCCTTATCCACAGAGATTCCAAGTCCCACCATTGGTAGATGTGGGACTAAGCACTAGAATGGGATAAATGGATCATGGAGAGATCCATTTACCCATCTCTCATACATGTGGCGCATATAAGAATACTCCAACACTCCCCTTCAAGCTGGAGCATGCAATGCTCAGCTTGGACAAACAAAAAGAAACTCAACTCACGCTACATGACACTACATACAATATCAACTCAATGTGCACAACTATCGGCTGCAGTCGAAGACGTTGCTTCTCATGTTGTGCAGGTGAGGAGGATGAACGACCTGGAATATGAGTCAACAAAATCTCCTCGGTGGAGAGCACACGCTCTGAGTTGCGCCTGTCAGAGTCACTGCAACTGAAATAAGTCTCCTCATAGGAGTACTCTGGCCCGCCACAATATGTAGACTACTGTTCCATCTCTGAAAAGGGTCAAACTGAAAAAGCCGTGGAGTACAATCCTTGTCGGAGTCCACGGTCGCTGGAGAATAGAGTTTGAGATATCTCCTCGTCGGAGAACTGGGATTCTCCCATCTGGAACAGAGAATGGTGCTCTACTCTAGAGTCCCTATGATACCACATGAAAATCCTTACCCATATGGCATAGGGAATGTTCCTCTAATATGGAGTCTCTATGGCTCACATGAGAACTCTGGCTGAAGCAACAAGAGTGATGGGGACCACGACAAAAGATGGCATATATGTGCTCATCTGAAAAAGACCGCATACAAGTGCATGTCTGAAGACTCGGAAAACATCTGATGTTGAGTCTGAACATCTGAAAACTGTAGAGTCTGAAATCTATGATCTGGAGAATCTGAAACTGGATCTGGAATCGACCTGTGACTCTGCACAATACTCCCCCTTTCTCCCATACTGGTTGGAATGAAGACATCGACCAAGTTGGGAGAAGAAAAGATAGATGGGGAAAACATGAATCAACGAATCACTTATCCGTTCTAGTTTTTTTTACGATTTCTTTCTTTCCTATTCCCCTTTTTTGTTGTTGTTTGTCTCCCCTTTTTTTATAGCCGACTCAATTTTCCACATTTTTTTCAAATTTTTTTACGTACGGATTTTTTGTACTTCCCCCTTTTTCCGGCCCACAAAGCTGTGCCCAAACATATGCAAATAGTCCCTTTTGGGCTCCTCTTTTAAAAAATTTTGAAACTCACGGCCCATTTTAGGCATGGAATTTACGGGATTTTTTTTAAAGAGCTGCAAGCCCTAATTAGGGTTCCCATCGTGGGAACCCAACATCCAAGACACTCACCCCTGATGGGGCTTCTTCTAATGCCGCCGCCTGCGAGCGGATCGAACTTTTGAAGGTCAAAGTTGCCGCTAGAGGTGATGCCTCTGCTAGGAGATGAGGAGCGTGCGGAGGAGATGGACCAACAGCTGGGCGACGCTGCCAGAGACTCGCAGCTGAGGTGCCCTGGAGCGACATCGATGGGACCCTATTCGGGAGGAGCCCCACAACCTGGACGAGGTCATGTCGCCGCCACTATGTATCAGGATCCATCGTGCGGCGTAAGAAGTTGAGGGTGCACCGGTCCGCTTGTGCGGTCTGGAGGAAGGGGGATAGTCGCGCATCGCTTGGGGAGGTTCAGTGTACAATAGAGCTTCTTACGACTGTGTGCAACATCTTGCGGGGAGCATCGGCTGGAATTGCGACCAATCTGAAGTTGCGGGGAGTCGCTTGGAGGAGAATTGACGGGTGGTGCTCCTTCGACTGCGGGGGGCTGCACCAAGTTACGAGGGGGAGATCGATGAACCCCCATTAGCCATACCATCGCCATCGATGTTTCTTGTCGCCCTCGCACTTTTATGGAGGTCTTCAATTGCTGGATGCAGGATCTCGGGCTGCATGCTTGGAATAAGGGTTTCAAAGGAAATCCTATAACTTGAACTTGAACCTCCAGGATCTTGTGTTGTTGGACAATATATCTAGGGTTTCGAAAAATGAAACCCTAGCAATGATAGCATGATGTTGAATGATCTCGTGCAGAACTTCAACATCACGTGTAAAGCAAAATCTGACTCTCGAAAAATACATAAATAACTGAAGAACAAATCTCGGAGAATCGAACTCGCTCTGATATCGTACTAGAAAATACGAATGCGGAAGCGTATCAGAAATAAAGAAAAAAAATTAGAATAACAACGAGATTTACATGGAACCCTACTCCGTAAGGAGCGGGATGAAACCACGGGAGAATGCCTTAGAGGGCTGATAATCTACTGAACTTTCTCAAAGGATAAAGGAGGTCAGGGGCTCCTTACATAGCCTCCACAGAGCCTCCAAGTCCCACCATTGGTAGATGTGGGACTAAACACTAGGATGGGGTAAATGGATCCTGGAGAGATCCATTTACCCATCTCCCATACATGTGACACATATAACAAATACTCCAACAATCACACTCCACCGCATGCCCTAAGGCACTCTTCATGCCTTAGAGTCATAGTGTGAGACCCCAAACAGACCAAGACCACAGACTATCCACTAGATTTGAGGTGTTAGCTATAATCACGAATCAGATCATAACCTAATAATCCTCATTATCAATATCCATAATCATGATCTCTATATGACAAAAGAAAATAAAATACAATTACGGGTCATCGTCTAATTTATGAAAATGTTATAATATTATGGGGTGAGGGAATTCATTGGGTATCCAAACAAAACAGCTGAAAATCATTTTCTTATGCAGGTAGTTTTGTTAAATTTAAATATCATTGCTTCTCTACTTGTTTTCTTTTGGACACATTAATTTCTGTTATTTATGATATATGTTGGATTGTACAGACATTTGCTGACGTCGTTTTCTTCCTTGCATGCTTGGCAAGAAAGAAGCCTACGACTTAATAGTCAGTAGATGATTCCGAGCATACGCACATATACCATACGGTACAATTGTAGTTTTTTTATGAGGTATATGCTTTCTTTTCTCTTCTGTACATTTTTGGGATACATATACATTGTCAGCTTAGTTAAATGTATATATAAGGAAATTAATGAAATGAAAATTCGGCAGCACGTCTTGTTGTTAATGCAAAAATGAAAAATTTTCCCTCAAATTCATGTTGGCTAAATGCGATCTTTAGTGAATGCTATAATATTGTGAATGTCGTATGAATGGGTACTTGTATCTGAGGGGGTTCACGTATTTCCCTCCAAACATTGTCGACACCGATTCTCATTTCCAACAAACATAAAACCCTAACTCTTGATAAGGCGACAACTTCTATTCCTTCACCCGCTTCTCTCCCGACCACCAAGCACAACTCTTGGAGCTACTCCGCCTCTCTCAGAGGTACTCCATAGCTCTGTCTGTAGGTTGTAATGTGTCTCTCGATCCTCGGAGACAAAGTTGCATCGCCCTCGGCCCTTCACTCACTTCTCAGAGTTGCATCAAATGTGAGGATACATACATCAACTGGATTTTTTTCTAAGTTAGCTTGAATTTTTAACTTATCGATTAGCTCAAATGGGATGTCGAATTTAGCTTCCACGTCTAATGCCAATTTGTTTGATGGATATATATTTATGGTTGGGCTTCATGTTTCAGCTTATTTTATTAATAGGGGAATATGGGTTGAAGTCCCATCTGACACATGTTCAAAGATTTATTTGAGTTGAGTTTTTATAAGATCCATTTATATTGCTAAACTTTATATTGATTTATACAACGCCTCTCTTACAAACATGCGGATATCTACGCTGTCACCCGCCAAATTCTGTGATCGAGAATGATCATGCAGACACGGTAGTTGGATGCTCGAGAATGATCGACGGAGCAGGACTTCAGGAGGTGTCCGAAAATGCATGGGTATTACGGAGGTTATCCACGGGAGTCTGGAAGCTTAACTGTACGTTACAAGGAAGAGCGTCACACAGGACACTGGCTCGGTAGCAGAGTGTCGTGAAGCTTGTAGCAGTGCGAGCAGCGAGTACAGACAGCAGTGCAAGACATGATAGGGGATGCACGCAGCGGGTAAGTACGCGAGCGCAGAAGGGCGGTATGCAGTGAAGCAGTATGCATTGAGGAGCAAGGCGGTACGGTCACATAGGTGTACGCACGAAGGCGCACGGTATCGGTACTGATGCGTGGCGATCCACAAAGGCATGGAGTGTTGCAGGTGCTGAGTACGAGCACTGTCGAGCATGCTCGGTAGTACATGTACGAAAGTGGTCAGGAGGCCACGATAGCGAAGTTCTGGAGGACTTCCCCTTAGCATAAAGAACGCTAAGGAAGGATTTACCGCACAAGAGTCCGGAGGCCGCGGGTTCCCTTTGGCACAAGACCGAGTGTTCGGTGCACTCACACGGTGATTTACGGCAAAGCTGCATCAGCAAGTGTTAGAGCGCGAGTGTGTTGATGATTGGGCGATTGACTGGGCGTCAACCGTGCGGGAAGATGAAAGGACAACAAGGGAGTCGAAGAGACGAGCAGACGAAGAGTTGCTGAGAAACGCGAAGGGTTGCCGAAGAACTCGAAGAGTCTCTTGTGTCTTTATGTATCATTATTGTAAATGCAATAATGAGTGTCCCTTGGATTGCCTTGAATCTTGTATAAAAGGAAGTAGTGGCTCATTTGTGAACACACAGAGTACACGAGAAAGTGTAGTGTGTCATCCCACTCCAGAGCGAGTTCCCCCTCTAATAAGAGAAGAAGCTTTGTGCCCGTACTTGTGTGATCGTGTGGTTGTGTTCTTGAGCGTTCTTGAGCGAGTTTTTGAGAGTGTTCTTGAACGATCCATAGAGTCAAGCTTGTGTTTGTGTCTAAGCGTCGGTGCGTTAGCAAGCAGGAGTATCGAGAAGAGTTAGGGCACGTCCACGACCGTTCTACTCGAGAAGGCTGGTTAGCTACGGGTTAACAAACGCCGCACAGGTCCGATCAAAATCAGTAGCGGGATTTTAACCCTGTGACATACGCTATGCAATGGTCGTGATTTTGGGTTTGGGTGTTCTTCCAATGTTGAGACCATGAACTTTCTTGGGTGTCGAAAAATGGTTGACTATAGAAATACTGTAGTAAAATAAAACGTGTAGCCTATATGAATATGCCTCTGCAAAACAGCATTTATATGTGCATTCTATAGTATACATCATTCCTTTAGTATCCTCCCATACTCTGCGAAACTTGTAGAGTTGTGGCTTCCCTCAAAATTGTAAGGATCTGTTGATTTATTTCCCAATGGATGGTCATTGATCAAACTCAATGGATGATCTCCCCCTGGAACTTTAAAATTAAAAGAATATTATTTTAGATATTATTTTAAATGTTGGAATTATGTTGGATTAGTTATTATCATTTTCAATGGATGACTATTATTTATTGCTATTCTAGTTTTGATTTGTGACTTGTAGTTTTTTGGATTCTTGTTGAATTCAGAAATGGCACCTAAAATGAAAAAAGGGCAAGATAGAGCACACAATAGATCTGATCCTGGATAAAAGTTTTGTAGGAGATCCATTTAGAAGGAGATCAGAAGAAGGTCACAAATGCGTAAGTTGTGACTTTTTCCAAAAAGATCATTACATGTGGCATTACAAGAATGAAGGAACATTAGGCAAAAAGTCACAAGAATGTGAGTGATTGTCTAAATGTACCAACTAAAGTATAGAATGAAATCAAGATGTTTTTGATGAAGAGAGAGCTGGAAAAGAGAAGATCACTTGAGGATGTGGAGGAACTTCGCCGAGTAGGTGCATTTGCAATGCAGTGAGGGTCCAATTTTGATGACCATGTCCCCATTGAATCCAGTGGTGCTCAACAAATTAGAGGTCCTGCGGATCTTTTTGGGGAGGAAAGGGGACATGAACGGCAAATGGAAGTGGTGGGAGTGGAACCATCAATGAAAATGCAAAACAAACCACATTAAATGCTATTGGAGAAAGGAAGAGAGGAAGATATGATGTCTAAGCATTGGGAGATTTTTCAAAGAAAATAAGCTCCATTTCAATGTCCTCAATAGTCCTTCATATAGGACTATGGTGCAAGATATTAGCAACCGAGGGAGCTGAAACCTCGAACTATGCACGAATTGAGAACTTGGTTATTGAGAGAAGTAAATTCCATAAAAACATTAATAGATGATGCTACGGCATCCTTGAAGGAGGTGGGATGCAGCATTATGTTCAATGGTTGGACAAATATCAAAGTTCGCACTTCGATCAATGGTTGGTTCTTGAAATATGTTGACGATTCAATAGAAGTCAAGAATGCTACTTTTCTTTTCAAGTTGAATGATGAGATTGTTGAGGAAGTTGGAGAAAGCAATGCTTGTTGATTGTGAAAACCCTGAAATCTGAATCTGGGCTTAATTGCAAATTTTGTATTTATCCAGTGTCCGAAAAATTCATTTGAATAGTCCATCGTGTAGTGCTCGTCGAGATCTTTCCAACGAGTTCAAGAACGCGAGAACCCGAGTTCAGGAGCCTGAGTTACGGCTATTTTAGCGAAGAGGGGTACAGGTCATATTCGAATCCAAACCTGGATCCAAATCCAGGTTAAGACCCATATAACCCAACCCGCCTTTCCCCAAAACACCCAACCCTAGTTCCTCCTCCCCTCTCCGGAGCGCCGCCAAATCTCGTCGGAGCACCTCGGATCGGCGATCCAAGACCATCCCTACGAGGAGAAGGACGAGATCACCTTCGTGTGTGGTTTTGCATCGCGAACAGAGCGACGAGTGCGTCGTTCTTCTTGGGTGAAGAAACCGAGTTGACGAAATTTTCGAGATACGATGTTTCATCCCTTTTTGTTGTGGATTCCACACATTTTCTTGAACCTCCTTGCTATGGTTTTGGGTGAATGCAGATGTTTCGTTAACAATGCCCCTTCTTCCTCAAATTTTACTGCTCTACGTAAAACAACAATCAACATAAATATGTAGAAATGGAAACTGATCTAAGATATGCATAACAAGGTTTGTTGCTCCAGTATCAAGTTTACCCTTTCATGCTTAAGGTCTTTTTTGGAAAAAATCTTGTTAGACTCTACTATTGTAGAAGGTACAAATAATTGAAGGCATGCTTTTAGAGCAGTTATAGGAAGAAATTGCATAATCTGGAAAGCCTTTTTCATCAACGAACACCATATCACTTGACAAGCAAATTTTTCCTCGTAATTAACTCCTTTCTTGGGAGTTATTATACCTCAACAGTATCTAAAGATACCTTTTGTTGAAATTTCCAACTTAATATGTAATGGAAGTAGATGATACATACATCAAAAAATATGTTAATCTGCAATTCGTATATGCTGGCAGTGTTCTGTCAAGAGGAGATATGGTCTGACTTGACTAGTTTAGTTGTGGAATGTGAAAGAGAAAAGTTGTATTCCAAGTAATCCTAGAGTACTCTTATATAGCAGAAAGACTCTAGGGAGAAATTACAGAAAAGCGTACAGAGAAAATAGAAATATATAAATAAAGACAAAAGACAGAATTCTCTCAACACTCCCCCTCAAGTTGGAGCATGTATATCTATCATGTTCAGCTTGGAACAGCAACGATGAAAGGGACCCCTCGCAAGAGCCTTGGTAAACATGCCTGCAATCTGATCTCCTGAAGCAACATGTGAGGTAGAAATAAACCTCTTCTGGATCAAGTCACGGGTATAATGACAATCAACTTCGATGTGCTTTGTTCTCTCATGGAAGGTTGCATTATTGGCTATGGATATAGTTGCTTGATTATCATATTTGAGATGCATTGGGAGAGGCACATCAATAGCAAGTTTAGTCAGAACGGACTTAACCCACATCATTTCCGTGTCCCCTTGGGCCATAGCCCTATATTCTGATTCAGCACTAGATCGGGCAACTACCGTCTGTTTCTTACTCCTCCATGAAACAAGTGAGCTACCAACGAATACAGTAAAGCCTGAGGTTGACTTCATGTCTTTGGGATACCCAGCATAATCTGCATATGCACATCCTGTAACAGATAGTGATGTAACTCTTTTGAACAGAAGACCTGCTCCTGGATAAGATTTCAGATATCTCAGGATCATACAGACTGCATCCATATGAACCTATCTCGGTTGCTAACCCTACTTACAACAAATGATATGTCAGGCCTGGAAATAGTGATATATAGAAGCTTCCCTTCCAGCTCTCTATATCGTCTCTTATCTATGTCCTCAGAATCATCATCATAGAGTCTAGCATTGGGATCCATCGATGTAGCGGCCGGTCTACAACCTGTCATACCCGTCTCAGCCAGAAGATCAGTAACATACTTCCTTTGCATCATAACCGTGCCCTGTTGACTGCGAGCAAACTCCAAGCCAAGGAAGTAACGTAGTTTCCCAAGGTCCTTGGTCACGAACTGTCGTCCAAGAAAATCCTTTGATGCATGAATACCATATTCATCGCTGCCTGTAACAACTATATCATTCACATAAACCAGAACAATAATCAGTAACATACTTCCTTTACATCATAACCATACCATGTTGACTGCGAGCAAACTCCAAGCCAAGGAAGTAACGTAGCTTCCCAAGGTCCTTGGTCACGAACTGTCGTCCAAGAAAATCCTTTGATGCATGAATACCATGTTCATCGTTGCCAGTAACAACTATATCATCATAACTCTACAGGTTCTCTTAATGAAAAGAGAATGATATGTTGTAGATCTAACAAATCCATTCTGTTCAAACAACTCTGAGAGCTTCTGAAACCAAGCCCTCGGACTATGCTTCAGGCCATATATTGCCATGTGAAGTTGGCACACCATACTAGACTCCCCCTCAGCAGCAAACCCTGGTGGTTGTTACATGTAAACTTCTTCCTGCAGATCGCCATACAAGAAAGCATTCTTCACATCTAATTGCAAAAGTGGCCAATCACGAACCACGACAACTGCAATGAGAATGCGCAAAAGTGTCCTGATAGTCCACCCCATACGTATGAGTGAACCCACGAGCAAGGCCTTAAATGTCGGTTTCGGTCACCATTTCGGCATCGACTAAAACAGAATTTCGATGGAATTTCGGTGGAATTTCGACCGAAATTTCGGTCATTTCGGTCATTTTTTCTACTAGGACCCCCATATTTCGGTCATTTCGGTCATTTCGGGCGGATTTCGATTTCGACTGGATATCGATATTCGACAGAAATTCGACCGAATTTCGCTGAAATTTGAGGCCATGCCCACGAGCAACCAGCCTTGCCTTATATGTATCAACAGTACCATCGGCCCAGTGTTTCACTGTAAATACACACTTGCTCCCAACAACAGATACACCAGGAGGAGCTTGCATAAGACTCCACGTACCTGTAGACTGTAAAGTTGTCATCTCTTCTTCCATAGCAAGGCTCCATTGACTACTCTTCAACACATCCTGATAAGAGTGCGGTATCTCCACTGCAGACAACCCCATAACGAACCTCTGAAAGTCCTCTGAAAGGTGATCTAGGGAAGCAAGAGGATGCATCGTACATGCACGCTTCTGCTTTCGTAGAGCAATAGGAACATTCAAATCCACACTGCTTCCAGAAGGGGTAGCATCGTTGACATCCTACATCTCAAACTATACATGCAAATCACCATTTCCATTAAATGAACTCAACTGATCAGAACATACCTTGGACGTGCTGGATGATGGTTAAGGCACGAGAGCACGAGGTCGACGTTGGTAGACCTAAGGAAAGAAAGGAGGTGGAGAGGACTGTGGCACAGGTGGTGCTGGTGGTGGCGGTGGAGGAAATGGTGAATGATGTAACTGAGGTGGAGCCGGTAGAGTTGAGATCGGAGGTAACGGCATATAAACCTCTTCCCCATCGTTAGAAGAAATGAGCTTGTCACCTGTAAGAGAAAAACACATAATGGATTATGTTGAGATATTTCTATTGTCTATGTATCTTTTCGTTATTTTTTCCCTAGTCCACTATATATAATTTACCCATAGGTATCTCCCTATATAAGAGAGTCTAGGGTTACAGGAATAAACAATTTTTTCTCTTATTTCCTCCAACATGGTATCAGAGCGGCGGTCCTAGACCGGAGCTCTCGAAACCCAAAAACCCAAACCCTACCTCTAGCCCTTCTCTCTTGTGCCGCCCCTCTAGAAGACATATAGGAATTCTACCATGGTTGGGGTATTTCTCGCAGCCCTAGATCCTGAATATGATGCCGCTCGCTCTCAGATTCTTGCAAATGCCACAATACCCCCATGGAGGAAGCATTTCGCAGGCTCAGCAGAATCACTATTCCGTCCACCACCTCTAGTCAAACTTCCTCAGCCATGGCAGCTTCCCGAGGAAGAGGTCATTCTAACTTCCGTGGACATGGACCTCGTGGCATAGGAGGTCACACGCGTCAGACATGTACCTTCTGTCATCGCCAAGGGCATACTGAGGAAACATGTTATTCCAAGCATGGGTTTCCTGCATCGGCTCGGATTGCAAAGCAGATTAAGTTGCCTGCTGCTTCCACGTTAGATCATAGGTTTGATCATCTTGTTGCCAGATTGAGGGATATCATACCTCCTTCCGCATCACCATCTTCGACAGATCACTCAGATGTGGTTTCCTCAGCATCTGCCAGTACTTCTGTTACAGCTAGCTCCACAGGTACTTATGTTTTTACATCTTGCCATGGGTTTGACATTACAGAGTGGATCATGGACTCTGGTGCAACTCATCATCTTTGTAGAGACCGAAATCAGCTTTCAGCATATAAACAGGTTTCACCAGGAAAAATAGTTATGATAGCTGATGGAACTCATTCCCCTATCACAGGACAGGGGGAGATGATTACTTTGACGCCTTCGATGCGTCTATAGATCGTCCTACATGCTCCAAATTTCTCTATGAATCTACTTTCAACTAGTCAGATTATAAAGGATTTGCAAAGTTGCACTGTAGAGTCATCTTTGGCCCATCGTCTCTTGTTTTTCAGGACATTCTTGGGATAACCAATCTGCTTTAGATGTTACCACATCATAGTATTGCTAAACACGATGCTAGTGTTCTTGTCATATAGTTATAAGCCTCCTTCACGGAGCAATGTAAATCAAGGGCACTTTCAAAATAACAAGTTCATCCGCAAGTCTGGAAATGTCATCCATAATGATTCAAAAAACAAGCTACACAGTTATCTTTGTTCCATGTAACATTTTTCTGATCTTCAAAGCATGTTCTAGTTCTAGAAGAGAATGCTCCTTATCGTGCATGCATAGGATATTCAAAACCATCCATGAACACTTAGGATAATTGGATTTGTCCAACATTGGGATCGAACCAAACAAGGGAAGTCACGCAGCTCACGCTTTGGATGATTCAGACATCTTGACCAAGGCATTTTCCAACCTCGAGAAAGAGAGGATACGGGAGTGGAGGCTCTAATACCATGTAGAAGAATAAAATATCATTTATTCAAAGATGGGGCGCAAAATTTTTTATAAATGGAGAGGGTGGGGTCAGGGTTACACTATAAAACAAGAAAAGATGGCATGACCCTTAAATGGGTAAAACATCATGCAACAAACATGATTGGCATTCATGTCGAATGCGGATTCATTTAGCCTCCTCCATATAAATGTTGCACTTTCTACACACTTTGAAAGACTCCGTTTGACCTAGTGGAAGAGAAAGCCTAGCCACACTTGTACGCTAAGTTATTTCCTCATGTGGATTTTTGAATAAAACAGGGGTGTTAAGAAAGCCCTAACTCGATGAGTTGAACCTAGCTCATTTTGATAGCCATAGGGAGCCGGGTTAAGGTTGAACGATGTTCAACTTGTTTTATATACGCACACATGCGCACATAGAGAGAGATTCATATAGAGAGAGGGAGACATATACATTAACACATATATTTTGTGACAACAAATAAGTTGTTAATATAGCTGGTAGGTGGATGAGCTTGTTTCCAGCGGATCATGAATTTAGTTGGCATTTTCTTCCATTTATATTGTAATTACGTTCCCTTTTCCAATCAGAACCTCAGACTTAGTTCTTTTACTTTGGGCTCTTTAGCCCTACAATGGTGGGGGAAAGGAAATATCCCATTTCCCTCTCTATAGGGGGGTTGATTATACTCCCACTGTGCATAATATTGTGCATGATGCATCTAGCACCTTAAATTACTAATACTTAAAAGTATATTACTATAACATGAACTTCGGCTAATAAAGTTAAAGAGTCAAAACCAATGAATTTTTATATGTGATGGAGCACGATAAAAGGGCTCGAGTTCGTCTCAAGCTTCATCAAGTCAAGTATAAATTTATCTTGAGTTTGAGCTAAGGTCTGTAAATGAGTTTGAGATCGAATCAGGCTGACTTGACTAATTATATTTTATAAATACCTCCTATCAAATCTACATCATCAAACATTATCAACTCATAATGAATAGACTTTAATAATTAACTAGGCAGAGAGAATTCATACCATGCACCTCATCATGGCCGTGATGATGATTACAATCGTGGTCATTATCATGGCTATGATCGTGCACATGTTCATGGTCATGGTCCTCTCTTGAATCTTCAGCATTGACAACACTTTCTATCCTGTCATTTACAAATTATGCATAGCTAGCAACAAAAAAAGGTTTAAAAAAAACAACAACAGATCCCATATGAAACAGGTAAACATGTGAAATGCCTACAAACGGTAGACAAAAATTGTTTCTGCGGAAAGGATCTGAGCAGATGAAACTTAGCAATCATGGAACTAGCATATTATATACTCACATTCTTTATAATTTTACAAGACGAATATTCCATCCAACTATTCTAGCAAGATGATTGTGAGATAATCATTATGATGCAACATCAAGTTTAAGCTCTGGAGTGTAGATTTGGCATCTCTAGTCGATTTATCCATGACAACTGGGGACAAATGCACTGGAAACTTTCAAAGAAAGATGACCAGAAGTCGTCCATGACAAAAAATGTAGAAAGACTGGAGCCATGGAAATAGAGACTTACCTCTCCAAATCAAACCCACCAATTCCAAGAACATAATCCAAATTGACTTTTCCAAACTCTGTTTGCTTTAAATGAGCCATTCCGTTGATTTTCTGAATTGGAGAAGGGTAAATTATATTAAGTTGTAGCTATGTAAGAAAACTGGTTTAAAAAACGTGAACAGTAGAATTTTGAACCTTTATTTTTTGGACCAATGAAGCAACCTCTTGATCATGGACAAGATCAATCTAGACCAAATCAAGACAAGCATTAGGCCTATTTTAAGTTGAAATATCAAAAAAATCATTCAGTCAAAAAATATACAAAAAATCAGATGCAAAAACATCATTATTTTAATTAAAAAAAAGAACTGCCTAATCATATCTGGAAGCTGTATACATTTAGAAAATATGGGATAAACCTCCCTTAGAGGCCCATCCAAGAACCTGTATACATTTATAACATGCAAATGCAGTGTGATATTGGCTTCCATGCACCTGATAGAATATAGGTATTCTTATAATATATAAGAGTGAGGGTTGCCTTGTAATTGACCAGTTACTTGGTAGGAAGAAGTTTGTTCTTTCTATACGTGTCCCCAGGTTCTCGCCACCACAATCAAAGGTTGAGACTGGAAAGAGGAAACCCTAGTACAGAGCTTGTGCCAAAAAAACTTGTTGGTTCACCCACTCCCTATCAGTTTGCAGTTGGTAATGCTCCTACCAGCGTGCCTACCATCCTTCTCAACTCCTTCCACTGCTGTCGTATGACATTAGTATGTTTTCACGTTGATAAAAAAGGGTCATAGAAGCTAACTGAGGTCTGTAATTGAGATAAAAGAGGTATCAGGCCCCTTTTTGTAACATTCGAAAACCCTAATTGGAAATCGAAGCATAGTTGGGGTACTTTTCTATGAGTTACCCTAAAAGTAAATCTTCCTCTTTTTCCGTGAGGCCCATTATCGATGCTGAATTTTTCCAAAGAAAGACCACATCACCCCCAAAATCGAGTCAAGTCACTTCACCAGTCACCACCATAACCACCCACATGCAATCTGGCTTCCCCGGAAACTCTACAACCAGGTAAGTAATGGTGTTTGAAATGGCTGAATAGGTTGTAAATGGGATCATAATCATGGACAATGATCTTGCAAGTGCCCATGCTTCTCGCAAGCAAAGCAGATAACAAGATCCCCACATGCAGTTGCATGATGACCCCGAACTCCACGTCTCAGACTAACATCAAATCAGAAAGCTTCTGTGCCACATCACCGAACTCTTAATTTCACATAGAAGGCTAGAAACTGTCTGGTTTGATGTCGTTAAGTTCATATAGAAAATTCGTTTTACTTTTAGCACAGAGAATTGCGAATATGCGCATAATATTAGCGAATCAAGTCAAATCTTCAATAAACTTTATAGATAGAAGGCATTGAAACATCAAGTTTTGACAAACAATTTGAAGAGGATTATAGAGACTATAAACGTCCCTCTAGCGGAAACCAAGGGCAGTAGATGCCATACCATCAAATGACAAGTCGTTCGAGCCTCCAAGAATTCCCTCAAGCTCCAAGAAACATTCAGAAACCATCACAAAAGCTCACTAGACACAATGTGGTGAAATAAGGGAAAGTTGAAGCCATATCGGGCAACATATAATAAAAAACCAGAGAAATCTCTAGTGATTTTCAAGGTCTTCCTAGAATCTATCAAAAGGAAACTCAAAGTCTACGCCTTGACACCAAGGTCATGCTTGTTGTGTCTTAATGGATCCCTCCATAGTGTTCATCCACTAGCTGTCGAAAATCCAGTCCGTGAAATTAGGTAACCTCAAGCTTGAAAAAAATCCCATGACATTAACTGAGGGCCACACAGAAGACATAGTATTTCAATGGCTTCGACCTCGATGAAACGGTGGACAACTAGAAGGCTTAAAAGAAATCCACATGCCCGTGAAAATGTCAATCCTGGACCTCAAGGGTGAGTTACAACAAATTAAGAAGTCCGCCAACCCAAGCTCATCCACCACCTCCCCAAAACCAACCGTTGATGCTTCTTTTCGCCCAACCGACCTTCCAATTATTGGTAGGTCTTCCACCATCCCCAATCGAAGAAGGCCCGCAATGAAGAAGCAAGACACTCGTATCTCTATCTCGCCATAAGACCTCGAGGATCGACAAAAATCCACTTCTCTAGATCGTGCTGCAGGAATCATCCTCACTCGATGAGTGTTGTGCTGAATCCATCAACACCAACAGAGCTATGTCAAATCTAGAACCATTTCTCCAAAGCCATTATTGGTCATTCCTGGATCTAATAGTACCCCTTTCTAATAGATGGAGAACTCACAAATCCGACCACTATACCTAACTGAGTTAGATTCCTCATACACCTAGCAATTGAAAGGTGATCGAATATGGGTCCTAATGTTCAACTACCAAAACATCCACCGAATTGACTGAACAGGTCTTTTTATCAACAGAAACTTGAAAACTAACCCCCTAAATAGGTGCGCCCATTGCTCCACCTTTCTCTTCCACTTTCTTTCTCAAAAGAGAAATTCCCCCACCATCTATATAGCTAAGATATTTCCCTCTTTTCCACATCTCGAAAGATCCATAAAGGGATTCCCCTCAAGAACATTTCCTCTCAAAGAGCCCCACCAACAATGACATGCCCTACTCCCACACCACCACCTACCTCTGCAGTTCTACTCTGGTCACTACCACCGATGACGACAAACTTTTCCGTGATGCATCGCCACTTAATTGTGTTCCACTCATCACCACCACCCACAACCTAAATCCATTTTCCTAAAGGCCATTTCATCCATCAACCCTCGACTCCTCTACCATCCTTACTTGCAACTAGGCATGATTTCTCCACCTACTAAACTCTAACCTCTATCAAAACCTCTCCTCCCAGCACCACCACTATCGCCATTGCATCCTTAGTGAAGAGCCTTTTGAGCGAGATGATGTATTTGAGTGATTCGAGAAAATGAATCCACGATAATAGACTCACAACACCTCCACCCCAAATGCACATCAAAGTAAGAAATCTATGGTCATGATATTATCCCTCCCCCATTAAAGAGCTCCATCCTCCATGTAGTATCCTTGACTAACTCGTTGCCCCCTATTAAATGTCAAGACCTGATAAAAACAACATTCCACTGATTTGAGCCATTGCAGTAGCTAAATCGTAAATCTTACTAACAACCAAGGCCTTAAATGTCGGTTTCGGTCACCAATTCGGTGACCAACCGAAACGGAATTTCGGTAGAATTTCGGTCATTTCGATCATTTTTTGTACTAGGGCGCTTATATTTCGGTCGAATTTTGATTTCAATAGTATATCGATATTCGACAAAAACTCGACTGAATTTCTCTGAAATTTAAGGCCATGCTAACAACACATCAGATAACTTCTCTAACCCCACTCGAACCTTCAATGGCAATAGCGAGGAGGTAACAATGTCCCTCCACCAAGCATATTCGGAGTAAGTATCCAAAGGTTTCACGTGTATTTATCACATTAATAGTACATTAAATCGTGTATATCATAATATCGTACACATATTAGCATATTGATAGATATCAAAAAGCAAACTAGGAAATTCTTAATTAACTAATAGATTATTACTAAGTGAGTACATCCTTCATAATAATGATCACATGGTCTAAAAAAATGAGATAAACATGTACTAAGCCTTCTCCCACTATAAGTAGAGTCGGCTACATGGATTCTTGCTGAAATCCATGTTGAAAGATTCGACTATTTTTTACGCTGACCATTGACTACCTAACGCAACCCCTACAAGAGTGGTATTTGAACCCTGGTCTTTTGTGTGGTAGACACACTGTACTACCACGAGACCATTAAATGGGTTCTGAAAAAATTGAGATATGTAATCAAAATAATGCGAAAGCGAAGTCTTACTTGAACGGATGAACAAAGTCGAACTTGCCATCTTAAGTTTTACAATGTTTAATAGAAATAAACATTACCCAAATTAAACCAAAACAAATCATTGATAGCAGCAAAACCATCTCCCTAAAATCTCAACAAATACAAGAACTCATTGTCTAAACTCTAGGACAAACTCAGTAAACAAGCAATATATTTTTAAAATATACAAAACGGCAAACAAAAGCAACTAAAAAAGTATAAAAATCACCTTTTGAATGCCTTTTCGGAGCAAGAACAACAAACAACATTAGCATGACCAATATCAGGAAGAATGAGATTAATGGCAATCATATCGTTTAATAGGTTTGATTTTTACCTTGAAACTCCTACATTTAGACAGAATTCGTATCAACAAACCAATACACCATCGATATACCATGTGATATAGGTCGATCTCAAAGAAAAGGATATATGAGGGATATCACAATCTGATTATGTGCATGTCCAATCTCTCTGCATTGCAAGCACCATACTGGTACCAACAGTTCAACGTCCAATGCCATCCCACTCTACAATAGAAGCATATGCTCTCACGTGAAGTCATCCAACCACCCCTCTCTCACTTTCACCCTCTCACTCATCTCTCTCAACAAAAAAGAAATTGTCTTCCAATTTAAATCAAGGTTTGATGCGCGAGAGGTTAAAGAGGAATAGCTTACTTGGCAATTTAATAACAAAAATTCTCCTCCAAAATCTGAATTTGGGTATAACGCGAAAAAAGTTAAATCTTAATCATGATCTTATTGCCGTATTTCCCAACATTCCAGAGGCCATCAATTAAGTTTTTCCACTTGTGCACCTAGTAGGAATTAAGATAAATACTACTTAAATAATCAAAACATATAATATAATGTGATCCAATTCTAAGCTTTCCGAAATTCCATAAGTATTCGTGAACATGCCACCAGTATCAGTGAATTATAGATGCATGAAATGACAACGGCATCAAAACACTTAAAACCTTGTCTCTTATTATGAACCTTAAAAATACAAGGCACGTAGTTTAGAATATGCAATTTTCCTCATCCACAAGAAACATCCAACCAACTTTTTTGGGCACACACCTACAGGTGAACCCCTTTTTCCTTTCAAAAATATGGTTAAATATATTAAGTGATCATACATGACAAGATGACTTATATCAAAAAAAAATAATTATGCTACAAATATGGGGTAAAATTTTTGATCAACTGACCATTAAGTATTAGGATGCCACATTGAGGCGAATGACAAACAATACAATATAAAGTAGACATGCTAAGGATGCTTACAGGAACACAAAAATAAGCAAGCAATGCTCACGTGAAAGGGTAAGCGAACCAGAGAAGCTAAATGATCATCTCCTCAATGCAGACGAGTAAACCAATAGGTATGATCTTATTTATGTTCAGTAAAGTGAAAGAATGACCATTAAAAATCACAATGAAACAATCCTCATAAACCCTCACCGATAAGGATGAGTGAAGCTACCAATGGGACTTATCATTTCTCATTGGTGCTATCTTTAATTTATGAGTGCAATCATCTAATCAGTGACTGGCCTTTTCAAATTTGCTCCTATTAAGTTATTAACATGCATACCTTGTTCACTATAATTCTATCTGCATAAGCAATTTGTTCCACTGCTTCATTGACAGCTCCTTCGGGTTTAACCTCATCGAGGTGGAAATTTGCATGCTTAGCATCAACCAAAGTAACCACACCATCCAACTTCACATCATTGAAAACTTGATCTTCTGCATAGAATGTTTGTATGATCGGTGCAGGATTTGCTAAGCCTGAGAAATCAAAATGTCATCGCACCACCCGAACAGTACAAATAAAAGAGTTAACAGGAGAAAGAAGAGAAAACAGACACGAGAAAGAGAATGGGGATCTATTTTCTATGAAGAACATTACGTATGCAAGATTTCCAGCTGTCTAAAAGAATATAAATAAGTACATAGTCCTAAACTCTCTTTATAGAAAGCTGTGAAGGAACAATTACAGAAGTTCAATAAAAATAAAAAAATCATATACTGAGGAAACATAGATCCACACGCACAAAAAGCCACGAATACAAATTTGGAGTGTAAATAACAGTTAAGCCCAACTTCCAATATCGAAAAACACGCTGCTTCTTAGAACCCACTTAATGGTTTGATGGTAGTGTAGTGAGCCTACCACCCAAAAAATCAGGGTACAAATCCCAAGCGGGCACCTATCCGTGTTTACCCCTTCTGTTTCAAAAAACATGGTGCTTCTTTTAAAAAGCCTTGGTAAAGAAATTAGCAAACTGAAACTCAGTGGAGGCATGGAGAGAAAATCTTCCCATTCAAGCCCAATTGTGAACAAAATAGCAGTCCGTTTGTTTTTTAAATGAGAAACTAAACAGTCCACCTCCATAAGATTTATCATCTCATGGAATACACAATTTGAAGTTATGTGGCTGACTTTTAACTGTGGAAGATAGGTATAGGATCACAAATTGGCATGCCAAGATCCTGTATTTATCTTGTATGTGCCATCATCCTGTATTTAAAATGTTCTAAATGACTTAACAACCAGCATGTGCCATCATCCTGTATTTATTTACTGCACTGGACCAAACAACAAATTTTATTTTGTTGAAAGCGCACCAGTTTGCTTGTTATAAGGATGTATCTCAGTAAGATATAAAACTTCCTCAAACCTTATTTCTATATTCAATATATTTTCAAACAGTAAAGAATCAAATGTGTGGTTTTCTCTCTCAATGAAAATAAAGGAAGGCTTTGTCCTGAAAAGTTAGCATCTCCAAGAATCTCAAGGGTGCATTTTCTTTGAAATGGGTTCGATCCCTAGAAAATATCTCAAATATTCAAGACCTATGTGATAAAGTTGCTCTGTAATCCTGACACTTCACGTCAGAATCATATAAACCATATACAGCCGAGGAAGCAGCCATCTAAGGACTTCCTAATAAAGAAAGGATGATCAATTACAGACCTTTAAAATCAGTATCCATCAGCTCAGTATTAAGCCATAGAACAAGTTTTAGGGCTTCGATTCAGACCATACGTTACCCTTTCCATTTGCAAGCAGAACCCCCTCAACCTCCTCACCAGGAAAACTTATGGCAGGTAGATCCCTTCAAGTAGATATCTATAAAGAAAAGCATTCTCAACATAAAGCTGAAATAAAGGTTTATATTCCCATGCAGGATAGTTCTGGCAGAGCCCATTTCCACAACAGGATAGAAGTTTTTGAAGCGATCAACCCTAAAGTTTCAAGCAAGGTTCTATCCACCAGTCTAGCTTTGAGTATTTCTACATATCAATCAGGACATCATTAATATTCACACCTAGGGTTGATTATCGAACCGAGCAGGCCGAGCTGGGCATCGGCCCGAACCCGAGCCCGTTTATTTTTTCGGGTTTCGAGCCGAGCTGCGGCCCGAAAAAAGTTGAATGGGCAAGCCCGAACCCGAACCCGGACCGAAGTTAAACGGGCCGGGTTCGAATTGGGCTGGCCCAGTAACTTTTTCCCTTTAGAAACTTTTGATTTTTTTTTTGAAAATGCTTAATTCAACGGGTGATATGGAAATATCTTTTTAAAAAACTTTGTATTTTTTTAAAAAAGTTGTCATGAATCTAAGAATTTTGACATCCCTATGACATTTTGATAAAAAAAACTTTGAAATGTTTGATTTTTTCTCTTCAAAAACTTTTGATTTTTTCATATACATTTTATTTTTTTCAAAAATTTTGAAATGTTGGTGAATGGTAATATCGTTGGAGAGTGGAGATAGGGTTTGAGGGGGGATTGAGTTGGGGTGAGCCATGAGGGATCAGGGATAAAGTAATATATTATATACATTATATTATATAGGTTTAAGATCGGGCTTCAGGCCGAGTTTCTGGCCAGGTTTTCGGGCTGGGCTTCGGGTTGGGCTCTACTCAGCCCGAACCCGGCCCGTTTTAGAAACGAGCCCTTTTTTGGGCCCGAACCCGACCCAAATTTAAATGGGTTCGGGTTCAGGCTGGGCTTAACGGGTCGGGTTGCGGGCCAGGTCAGGCTAGCCTGGCCCAATACTCAACCCTATTCACACCCACTTGCGGTCTACTATAGTAGTAATAGGAGGATAATGTACAATCAAATTCTGTATGTAAAAATTAAAATTAAGAATCCAAATGCCAATGGAGCGGGACGCGAAGCTGGGGTGCGATGAAAGTTGATTGGTGTGTGATGTGATGAAGTTAGCAACGGAAGGTTGGGTGGAGGTTCCTTCTTGGAGGGGTGGTCGCCGCCCTGCAGACCGTCTGCCGCACCTTGCTGCTCGTCGAACAAACCCTTTCGGGATGGGTTGCTTCCACTGTGGGTCTTCGCGTCACTGGGCGAGATCGTGCAAGGAGCTGATTAGACGTTTCACTTGCAAAGGCTTTGGTCACACAAGTCGGGTTTGCTCGAAGCAACGGGCAACCTCCATACTCCCTGAGGTGCTGGTTAGGAAGAGAGGAGGTCCAGAAGCTCTGTACCTCGCGTCCTCGCATGTGGGAGCGATCTCGAAGGGGAAGTTCCAGGGATACGTGATCGAGGTCAGCCCTTGGAGAGTGGTGGCGAGAGGATTGCCTGAGGAGGAGGAAGGGAGTCTGTTGCGGTGGTCTAGCGCATGTCACTCATGGCTCCGGTGGCGTCGTTTGTGTGTTTGGGATGGCGTCATGGGGTGCAAGCCGCAGGAGAGAATTCGAGTCAATGGACTACCGTTAGCGAAGCGTAATCTCAAGGACACTCGGGCTCTGCTGGAAGGGGTTGCAGAGGTGGCGGGGCTTGAGAGAAGCGGTTGCAGACCTGGGGACCCGCTGGATCCCATCGTGCGGGTGCAGAATCTAAGCACGTCTCAGCTTGGCTGCTGGAAGGTTCAGTCGCAGGGGAAGACCTTATTTCTGGAGCTCTCATCGACGGCACCAATCAAGCGCCATGGCAGTTTTTATCGTCAAGGAGTTCCTGGAGTTGAGGCATACAAGCCCGAAAGATGCCCGGAGGAGGTCGCCAGCGATTCAGGTCTGGTGACGGAACGGTCACGTGTCCTGGTAGCGACGGTTTCGTATGCGAATCCTCGTCTCCCGCAAACCATTCAACTCTGCACGTTACTAGGAATAATCAACCGACGTGTAATGTCGGTCTGCTTCTCGGGGAAAGGCGCTTCGGATGAAGGCATGGATCCATCTCGATCTGTTGAGGCGCGTGGGTTGTGTTCGGCCTTTCTCCTGGATAACCCAGCCATCAAACCCCTTCCGGATCAAAATGCAACTCTGCCTAAGCTGGCTTCGGAAAGTCCGGACCGCTTGGGTGGGCGGCACGTATGTCCCTCACTATCGGACATGCATCCTTGGGGGGGGATACACGTTTCTGCATCGTGTGTTGGTGCGGAAGCAAAAAAGACTGACCATGGGAGGTCGGGAGGTAGCACCGGAGGTCTTCCGAAAAGAGGCGTTGAAGCCTTGGGGGTAATGACTGTTCACCTCATCTCTCAGAGAGGCACGAAGGGGGCGTCGCGAACAGACTACTGTCCCCATGCGCGGTCGCTGCAAGCAGGCCTGAGCGGGATGCGGAGCTAGGGTGCGGTGAAGAAGGTATCAGGCCATACGAGGGCCCCCATTTTGGGACATGCTACGCCAAAAAAGCTATACCAAGACCCGCGAGGAAGAAGAAGGAGGACAGTGGAGCGAGCTTTGGCATCATGCGACATTGAACCGATCGAGGCCTTGTCAGGTGATCGAATGCAAACGGCATTGGTGAACCGATTTGGCCTTTTGGATAGAGCAGTGGCAGAACGATTGGGGGTGGTGCCCCTGAAGACGATGGCCAGCGATGTTACCAAATAAAAATCCTTAGAATGTGAGGGGCACGAGTCGACCCGAAAAACGATTGGCAATAAAGAACCTCGTGGATGAGGGAAAAGCATATATCTTCCTCATTCAGGAGACGAAGGCCTCGACAGGGGCGGAGGGTGTCATGAGAGATCTCGGAAGGAACTGTCGTTTCAGCATGGTGGACCTGGAGGCTACAAACGCCTCTGGTAGCTTGATGACGGGATGGAAGGAGTCTCTATTTGAGTACCTGGCGGTCTCTGGATCTCAGTCGTGTTTGTCAGTGACGCTCACGAGACGCGTGGATGGTACCTCCTTTCTTATTAGTAACGTCTATGGTCCCACAGGACAGGAGAGGGGTCTGTTGGCTGTTGAATTGGAATCTTTGGGAGCAGCGCGAGAGGATGGATTTTGGCTAACCAGGGGAGACCTGAACGTAACTCTACTGGTGGGGGACCGGCTGCAGCTTGGTGGGGGTAGACACCCGAAATCTGAGAACCTCAGGAGGGTGCTAAACTCGTTGGGACTCTCGATTATAGAAGCCAATGGTTTCTCGTATACGTGGTGCAACGCGAGGTCACGCTCACGACTGGACAGATTTTTATTGTCAGTTGAGAGGGTGGAGGCCTTCTCATTATCGAGGGAGTGGGCAATGCCGCAAGCACACTCCGACCATACGTTGATCATGTGGTCTTCCGGGGAGGAATCTAGGAGCATATTTACTTTCTTCTTTGAACGTTATCGGTTGCTTGAAGACAGTTTCGGGCTGACGTGTCTCGACGGAGAGATTGGTCTCCAGAAGGTTCAACGGTCGCATGCTTCGCAACAAAACTGGCACGTCTAAGGGCACATCTTACACGGTTCGGAAGGGAGGTTAAGAGAAGGCGTAAGCTTAGGAGAATGGAGGCGCAAGCTGGGGTGACTCGCCTCGATAAGCTTGATGACGAGAGAGGCCTTGATCCAGTGGAACTGGGAGAAAGGTTGAATTTACTGGAAGAGCTTTTGTTGGAGGATCGAAAGGAGGAGGCCGAATGGAGGCAGAAGTCTAGGCAAAAATGGTCACGAGAAGGTGACGCCAACATACGGTTCTTCCACTCCATGGCTTCCGCGAGGAGACGTAGGAACTTTATACACGAACTGCTTGTGGGGGGAGAGCGGGTGTTTGGGCAGGGGCCCGCATCAACAACACGATCCGTGATCACTTTGTGGAGGTTTCACGGAGACGGAGGGGGAGCGGTTGGGGGAGGGTGGGAAGAGGGGTCAAGCGATTGTTTGGGTCACAGGTGGAAGGGTTGCAGGCACCTTTCTCAGAAACGAAAGTAAAGAACGCGGTCTGGGGGCTAAATGCAGATGGAGCGTCGGGGCCAGATGGATTCTCGGTCTTCTTCTAAAAGGAATTCTGGGATATGTTGAAGGGGGAAGTTTTGGACGTCATGAATGAATTTAGGGAAGGCAACAGAGGATTTGAAATAGTCTATAAGGCTTCGTTGTTTTTGCTTCCAAAGAAGGACACCCCAGAGAGGATCGAAGATTTTAGGTCGATCACGCTTTCTAACGCGATCTACCTTATTGTGGCAAAAACTCTGGCGAATAGACTTAAGGTTTTGCTGGATTCGGTGGTCTTGCACGGGAAGTCGGCTTTCATACCAAGGCGGCAAATGGTAGATGGTTTGGTGATAGCAACGGAAATATGTCTTCAGTGGAAGCGGACGAAGAGGAAGGGTACCCTGTGGAAGCTTGACTTTTCGAAGGCATATGACTGCGTCGATTGGAACTTTTTGTGGGTGTCGCTGAGACGGAGAAGCTTCCCGGAAATGTGGATCGAATGGATGAAGAGATGGTTACGACCTCCTCGTACTCAGTTCTTATCAATGGCAGCCCGAAGGGGGGGTACTTTCAGCCGCAGCGTGAGGTCTGTCAGGGTTGTCCTCCGGTCCCGAGGCTTTTCGTTCTGGTTGTCGATGCGATGGCGGTTCTATTTAACCAGGCGGTGGAGACCGGTTGGTGTGAAGGTTTTCGCATGGAGGAAATTTCCATACTTATACTGCAATATGCGGATGACACGCTGCTACTGTTGGGCGGCTCGGAGGAGCAGACGAGGAATGTGGCGTAGTTGGTGTGAATTTTTGGCGCTCTCTCTGAACTAGTGGCTAACAATTGCAAGTCTGTGGCAATCACCTTTGGGTTGGAGGACAAGGAGCGTACTACGATCGCAGCTATCATTGGCTTCCCCCTGGGGAACCTGCCCATTACTTATCTTTGCCTGTCGCTGGTGGACGGGAAGCTAAAGAAGGCGTACTGGGACAATGTGCTCATTAGGATGGAGCACAGATTGGCGGGCTGGAAGGCAATCACTTTATCTAAAGGCGGTAAACTAATTCTGCTGAAACATGTGCTTTCAACGATACCGTTTTTCTACTCCACGTGCTTAATGCGTGTTGGGGTCCGTAGAAAGATTGAATCGTTTATGAAAAGGTTCTTCTAGTCAAATGGCAAGCAGCAGAAGTCGGGGGTGCACTTGTCGGTTGGGAGGAGGTGATGAGGGGAAGAAGGGAGGGAGGCCTTGGCATCCGAGATGTCGAATGTATGAACAACATCCTAGTGAAGTGGGTGTCTCAAATCTGGGGATCTTCTTCTATCCTCGTGATCAGGTTGATCCGAAAGGTTTACGGGGTGCGTGGCGAGCTAGTGGCAAGAAGCATGCGGTGGGAATCGCCACTTTGGGCTGGTGTCCGGGAAATTCTCTCGGCCCTTGCGCACAAACTTCGGCAGAAGGTGGGGGACGGCCACATGTTCCGTTTCTAGGGCGACGATTGGATTGGTGCGGGGTAGCTCAGCATTAGGTTTCTAAGGTTGTTCGTTCTTGCAGCTTCAAAGGAATGTTTTGCTCTGCCAGGTGATGGGCTCCAGCACATGGGCTCCGGAGTTCATCACTGAGCTATTTGAACAGAGGTTCGATGACTTTCTCACGATGCAGGCAGAGTTGCTGACGTCGGAGGCTCTTGCTACAGAGGTCCCTGCGGAGTATGCCGACCACTTCGAGTGGGAGGGGAGGAAGTTCTCTACGAAGAAGGCGTGCAATGAGCTGAGGCATCCAGCGGAGGAGCAAGACCTGGAGCTTACACAAGACCTATAGGTGGTGTGGGCGGCCAAGATTCCGTGTAGAGTCAAGATTTTTCTGTGGTGCTTGGAAAGAGACCGCTTGTGTGACAAAACAAGGAGGGTGCATCTCTTCGGCTTGCAGGACACGACTTGTGATAGATGCCAGTGCCAGCAGAAGGATGCAGACCATATTTTCTTCAAATGTGCTTTTTCGGCTGGGATTTGGAGGGGAGATGGGTTTGCCCTGGCTCAAGGCTGATGACGAGGTGGCCTTTTGGAGATCGGTTCGTGCAGTGGGGTATAGCTCCTCGGATGATGTTTCCCTTGCCTTAGCGAATCTCTGTGTGATCTGTCTAGGACGGAATGATCTTATTTTCAACAACCAGAGATTCTACTTGAAAAACGTGATGTCGCATTGTAGAGCTCTATACAATTTCTGGGCTTCTCGTTATCATAACTGCTTCTATTGAATGAATTGAGGTGGTGTCTCCCAACTTGGGAGATTACCCATCACGATTTCATAAAAAAAAAAGAATCCAAATTAAGTACACATCCCAACATTCAAGAAGGGCTTTGGGATGCTCAAGTACACTCTCTTCATGGAAACTTCAGCATCCACATAAGGGCCAAAGGTCGTAACCTCTCAGCATAAGATATGAAACAAGAATTTCCAAGAAAATCCCAAAATCTTTTAGCGCTCATACAACAATCCAATCAATCTAGGCTCTGAACCACACCAAGAAAAAACATTAGCATGCAAAACAGAGGTGCTCAATATCTTCTGGAGAGTTCCCATGAAACATTCCGGCTCGATAAGCTGTCATAATTATACCATCCCAAGGAAAATTTCTCTTTCAGTGGCACAGTACCACTCCAAAGTAGTCTGCAATCACGTGTCAAATCTTTGTGTCAAACACCAGTGGGCTAATGAAGGTCTAGTAGGGCTTTATCACAGAGAGAAGTCGCCATCCGTCCATATCAAGTAGGCACACTCATCAATAGGGCAATCCACCTCGCCAAGCAACTCCATCATCAGTTCATCACCAAGAATTGGTGTGCCCTCTTATAGGAACGTCCTTGCCAGGCCCATCAAAGAAACCAAGAAAGCTTTTCAGTTTCAGCGGCACGTTAGCGCTCCAAAGTAGTCTGCAATCATGTGTCAAATCTCTTGGGTCAACCACCAATGGACTAGTGAAAATATGGTAGGGCTTTATCCCAAAGAAGTCTCCGTCCTCCCATGTCCAGTGGGCACGCTCATCAATAGGGCCATCCACATTGCCAAGCAACTCCTCCATCTCCAGGGATTTATGTGCCCTCATATAGAAAAATCAGCAATAAAGAAGGGCCATACCCCTCCAGAAAACGCTCCTGCCACCAAAATATCTGGATTGGCTACTAGAACAAATGCTTCCAAAAACAATCATATAGGGCATTTCATCAATCCAGACATCAGTCCAGAAGAGACAGTACACAATGTGTTTACCCCGGGCACGTGTCCCCCATCCATTTTAAAAATCATAATACGTCCTGTCTTTAATCCCCTTATAACAATCAAATACACTACAATCTCCACTTCATGTCGAATAAATGCCTCCCGTAAATCACTCACCTATTGTTACTCCGACCCTCCCCCTCAATTAAATGCCCATCCTTAAATACCTAACGACAATGTTAATCTAACCCCATCAAACTTGTTATCCTTTAACTAATCAAATTGTCTACTTTCAATTAATTTTTACACCCTTAGATTAATAAGCCTTCAATTAATCTTGCACGTGTTACCAAGTAATCACCATACTCACCAATTAATTTCAACTTAATTGCAAACAATCCCCTATGATTACTTTAATTAAATACAGTTTTGATTTGACAACGAAGGTAGAAGCATATGAAGATCTTCCAAGTTAATGCTCCCAGTTATTACTAAAAAATGGAGTAATAGCAGCGCATAATTTAATGATTCATTGCTATATCCCCCAATGTTAAATTCATATCAAATAGTATTCATTGCAAAATTATCTTTGATTATCGAAATTAACGATGAATGTCATTTTCAATGCTAATAGAATCTATAACGATGATTATCCATTAAATTTTTCGTTAAAATTCGTATCCATCACCGCTACTTTAATAACAATTTGAAGAGAAATTCTTGATAAGGTCAAACGGTTAACAATTGTCATACAATTTATTGTCCACAATATATCAATGAATACAAAATCTATTGTCAATTTCAAGGATCGAAGATAAATTCTTATGAATAGTATTTTTTGTTTTATGAGTTTTTGCTCTGATTTGTCGCAACTTCCTACCCTCTTTCATCTTGTAGGTGGGAATGTGTGCTCTTTCTGATTTCGAGGGATAATTGGACCGACAAGGGGTCTTTGGAGGTCAGATGTCCACATCTATTCGCTCTCGCAGTGGACTGTGACATGCTGGCATCAAAGGCATGGGTTGATAATGCTTGGTAGCCTTCCTTCCAGTCTGATTTTTTTAGTAAAGGTTCCAAGAATCTTGGAGTTAATGGAGGCATTGTGTACTATGGAACGTTCGTCTAGAGGGTGAGATCCCTAGCGGAAGGATGGTGAGCTTATCGTGTAGCGGGCCTATCAAGCATTGGATTTGTCTTCACCTCCTGTGCCAGGATAGATGACTCATGATTGCAAAGTTATTTGGAATATTCATGTATCGTTCTAAGGTGAAGGTTTTTTGTGGCTCCTAAGGTGCAGGAGAATGATGATGGAGCGTTAGGTGAACATCTGCATAGGGGGTGACGATATATGCCCCATTTGTTGCGAGGAGGTAGAATCATCGGATCATATTTACTTGAGATGTGTCGAGGTGAAAGGACTGGGCAATGCTGGGCATGTCGTGGCTATGTGGATTGCTCGTAATGGTATGATTTTCTCTGAGGAGCGTTACTTCTTGGAGAATGTGCGACATCATACTAAAACTCGCCTCGAAGCAAGGTTGCATAATTCGATAGTCGATAATCCATCGATCAGGACACTAAGGCTTAATCGACAGTCAAGTGACTAATCAGGTTTACTCGAGCTTTAGTTAATTTCAAAAAATTTTATTATATAAAATATATAAATCAATTTTTCCATAGATATAGTCTTATATATTTACAGTCAGAGTAAAAATAGTTGGATCTTTCAACGTGGATTTGAGCAAGAACAAAAAGAAAGGCTTTGCCATTTTTTATATTCTTATATATTTGCATATAGATAAATATTATAATACATTAATAAAGAACGAAAAGAAACAATTCAAATAAAAGAAGCAACTTAAAAAAAGAAATTTTGCTATAACACAAAAAAGAGTTAATGTTCTAGAAGTGAAATGTTTTCCTATGTATAATGCTTTTATTAAGAAATCAAATTGAGTTTCTCTCATTATAGATATATATATATATAATAAACCTTTAAACTATGACTTTCTTCATACAAAAAGAAAATATAAAGGTTAGGTGACAAGGATGAAAAGATAACATGACACATTTCAGTGTATATAAGCATTGAAGAGGTACTGAGGTACTCTTAGCCACGACAAAAATCAGAAGAACATCTAATAGCTGAATAAAAGGAAATAAATTTTAAAAAAAACTAACCCTAGTTTATCGGTGGAAGGAAGTGTGAGCATGAGAGGAGCTTCCGATGGCGACACAACGGAGGCGACATTGTCCCTTGCGTATGCACAATGTGAGGAGGCTGGAGGGGGGGAGGATGAGCGATAAGTGAGGTGATGGAGGCACTAGACGCACGATGGTATTGAGGTTTTGGGAGGGTATCAAGGGTTTCTCGAGAGAATTAGGACTTTTTTAAAAGTAAAAAGGGTGGAGTTCCGAGTTAGAATCCATCTCATTCAAATTAATTTATAATTCAGGTAATAAAATCATATAGCACACTACTTATAATTCAGGTACCCACTTAATGGTCTAGTGGTAATACAATGTGTCTACCACACAAAAGACCAGGGTTCAAATCCCACTCTTGCAGGGGTTGCTTAGGTAGTCGACGGCCAGTGTAAAAAAAAGTCGAATCTTTCAACATGGATTTGAGCATGAATCCATGTAGCTGACCTTACTTATAATGGGATAATGCTTAGTAAATTTTATTTTAATACAATCATATAGCAATCCAAGTCGACACAATGGCCCTGTAATACCCCATAACATTCTCCGGATAGAGTCGGCTACATGGATTGGTTGCCTCCATTCATATATGTCTTGGATCATTCTCAGGCTTAGATCAAAAACTAAGATCATTTCGAATAGTCTCATTTCAACCCTTCTTGGGCCCTCCTCGTCTGCTCTTAACCAGTTCAACATCCCAAAACCCGTATCTTCTAACAGATGCATCAGTCTATCTCTTTTGCAAATGGTACAACCATCTCAAGTGGTTTTCTCCCATCATATCCCCTATTGGAGCTACACCAAATTTCCTTCTGATCGCATTATTCTGAATCTGATCTTTACGTGTATGCCATACATCCACTTTAGCGTTTGCATTTCTTCTACTACCAATCTCCGCACATATATATGGTTCACAGGTCTACATTCATATACATAAAGCATAGAAATATGGTTTTAAAAAATGTGAGGCAGATCGAGGCGGTTTACCCTTGACGAGGCGAGGCATAAGCCTTGATTTATAAAGGAAAATATAAATAAAATACAATTAAGCATAATTACATATATTCGTAAAAACATAAATTTAGATATTCCCCAACATATTCACCGTATATGCTATGAACATGAGAATATATAATATTCTTTGCATGATTTACTTTGAATCATTATTCGTATTGTCATCCATAGGCAATGCAAAGCTTATTATGACCCCCATTAGTGTTGGTAGGGTGAAGTTCTTGTCGATATACAACACTTCTCTTTATGTGCATGGGTGAAGCAAAATTATGTGACTAACATATATTATTAGCATACACAATATACAATATGTGCATGTTGATGTGTTATATGAAAAAACATATATATATATATATTGATATGCTTTGAATCCTAACCATCCGATTTGCAAAATCCAGTTAAATAACCCTTGTATACACCCCCATGTCGCACCATACCTACCAACATGGGGGTCTCGTTAACCTTTTAAACCCAATTGAAACGAATTTTTATATGAGTGACGCAATTTTTAAATTATAGTATGTGTATGAGTATATAGCAAATCAAATTGTTAATAAGTAATATATACTTAAGATATCATAAAAATTAATATAAAAAATTGGGGACCAAACATGTGCAGTCCGAGGTGGCGCCTCGGGACCACCTTAGCACCTCGACACCTCGAGGTGCACACCTCACCTGGGTTGCTTCAGGCGGGTGCCTCGAGGCGGTTTTCTTGGAAAATCGTCTCGACGCGTACGCCTCGATGCCTTGAAGTGTGTTTTTTAAAACAAAGCATAGCAAGTCTCATAGTTGCTTTGTAAAATTTACCTTTAATTTTCAAAAGAACATTCTAATCACATATAAAGGTTCCTTTCGACTTTAATCAGCATACATTTATTCTATGAGTAACATCTCTATCGATTCCCCCATCATGATGCAAAATAGATCCCATGTATCTAAAAGAATCTTTCTTTTGAATGTTATCATCACTGATCTTCACCGTGATTCCTTCATCACTGCTTCCATCAAATGTGCACAACATATATTCAGTCTTCGAAAACCTCTAGCCTCCAGGCATTTCTCCAAACCTCAAGCCTCTCATTTACTCGATATCTAGTCTCACCAATCAACACAATATCATTAGCGAATAGCATACACCAAGGAATCCTATTTTGAACGAGACTAGTCAACTCATCCATAATCAAAGTAAAAAGGCATGGGCTCAAAGTTGAACCTTGATGAAGACCAATGCTGATGTCAAAATAATCAGTCTTTCAAGACTGGATTCTTACATAATACGAAGCCCCATCATATATATCAATTATAAGGTTAAAGATATAGGACAGATATTTGTCTCCTTTCGAAAATTTTCCACAATATATCCAGTGCGTCGAATCATAAGGCTTCTCCAAATCAATAAAAATTATATGACATGTACCAACCCTTTTATTTGCACGTCCATGACTAACATGTGATGTCGAGTTGTCAAACTCTCTCCTGGGATTACTTCGCGATCTTTGTAAAACAAACGATCTCTTCTCCTCAATGCAAAGTAATATATATGTGTTCTAGTCAGACCACTATAATAAGAAATTAAATACTTCTCCCTCTACTTAAAGAGTGTTTCCAATGAAAATATCATAAGGCGTTACAAAATTCATATGATTTTTCCATCTTCATTTCCATCCCCAAAATAATGACCTCCGCGAACATTAGCATACTCTTAAGCATCCTTTTCACATGTCCATTGAGATTACATAGGCACATCATCTCTCTTTGCAGAATTCCTTGCATAAATTTATTCAAATCCTCCCAACGTGCTTATCCTTTCTCTAAACCAATTTGCGGTGGATAAACAGAGACAATATTACGAAAAACTTCTTCGAGCATCAATTTTAGCATAATAATCCAATCCCCAAATATGTGCACATTAACCACATTATCCTTCAAATAATTATGAACAACTACTACAACACATTTTTTACCCTTTTTGTTACCTGGATACCATAATTTAAAGTATGTCTTCTCGATCTCATTTACTTTCTCTCCAACCCATTTTGATTCCTAGAGACATAGCATCTAAATCCTCATTTCCATCGTATCTACTATCTCCATCAACTTGCTAGTCAAAAAGTCAATATTCCAATTACATATCCGCAACTTCTTTTGCAACCTCTTTTCGATTAACTTCTTTACTTGCATGCATCCACCATGTGAGAACCCTTGCAAATTTTAGACTACATCCGAGTAGTGATGCAACGTAACTAACTTATTTACTTGCATGCATTCCTCGTGCGAGAATCCTTGCAAATTTTGAACTAAAATCATTCAGCAATGTAGCGATCCTTGCCAACTTCTCATTGCAATATGGCGATACAACAGGTCCCTAGTTGTGAACCTCCCAACGAAATACAAATGTTTGCATAAATCTGTGTTGAAAAGATAATACAAACTTGAGACAATTTCCTAAATAATGCATAACCTTTCACATTTATTCAGGCTTGGGACTGACCATGGCTGAGTTGTCATCTTAGCTGCCACACAACAACAACAAATCGTATTCCTATATTAAGTAGGGTTGGGTACATGGATTCTTTGCCTCCATTCAGATCTATCTAGGGTCATTCTTGGGCATAGATTTAAAAAACTAAGATCCCTTTGTATAGTCTCATTCCAACACTTCTCGAGCCTTCCTCGCCTTCTCTTAATGGGCTCAACATCCCAAAACTCGCATCTCCTAATTGGGACATCAGTCGGCCTCCTTTGCAAATGGCCAAACCACATTAAGCGGTTTTCTCGCATCTTAACCTCGATCGGAGCTACATTCCTTCTTATTGTATTATCCCAAATCAGATCTTTACGTGTGTGTCTGCACATCCACCTTAGCATTTTCATTTCTGCTATTGTCATTCTTTGCACATGTCTATAATTCACAGACCAACATTCAGATCCATAGAGCATAGTAGGTCTCATAGCTGCTTTGTAAAACTTTTATTTGATTTTCAAAAGAATTTTCTTATCCCGGAGAACAATAAAGGCTCCTCTCCACTTTGGCCAACATGCATTTATTCTATTAGTAACATCTGCAGAAATTTCTCCATTATTTTGTAAAATAGATCCCAAGTATCTAAAAGAAACGGTCTTTTTAATGTTATTCATCGCCAATCTTCACCTCAATTTCTTCACTATTACTTCCATCAAAGAACACTCCATGTATTCAATCATATCCCTACAACAACAACAAAGCCTTTTCCCACAATTAAGTAGGGACGGCTACATGGATTCTTCACCTCCATTCAGATCTATCTTGGGTCAATCCTGGGCTTATATCCACAAAATTAAGATCCCTTCGTATGGTATCTTTTCCAACACTTATTGGGTCGTCCTCGCCCTCTCTTAGCCGGCTCAACATCCCAACCCTCGCATCTCCTAACTGGTGCAGCAGCTAATATTCTTTGCAAATGATCAAACCATCTTAAGCGGTTTTCTCGCATCTTATCCTCGATCGGAGCTATACCAACTTTCTTTCTGATTGCATCATTCTGAATCTGATCTTTACGTGTGTGCCCACACATCCACCTTAGCATTTTCATTTCTGCTAAAGCCATTCTCTGCACATGTCTATGGTTCACAGGCCAACATTCAGATCCATAGAGCATAGCAGGTCTCACAACTGCTTTGTAAAACTTTTCTTTTAATTTTTAAAGGATTTTTCTTATCACAGAGAACAGCAGAGGCTCCTCTCCACTTTAGCCAGCTTGCATTTATTCTATTAATAACATCTCCATCATTTTCCCCATCATGTTGTAATATAGATCCCAGATATCTAGGGGAATCTCTCTTCCGAATGTTATCATCACCAATCTCCACCTCAATTCATTCACCAGTGCTTCCATCATAGGTGCACTCCATATATTCCATCTTTGCCCTACTTATGTGAAATCCTTTAGTCTCCAACTCATGTCTCCAGACCTCAAGCTTCTCATTTACTCCATCTCTAGTCTCGCCAATCAACACAATATCATCAGCAAATAACATATACCAAGGTAACTCATCCTGAATGCGACTTGTCAACTCGTCCATAATCAAAGTAAAAAGAAATCCTTTAGTTTCCTACTTATCCCAATCTTATCCCTACTTATACAAAATCCTTTAGTTTCCAAAGCATGACTCCATACCCCAAGCTTCTCATTTACTCCATCTCTAGTTTCATCAATCAACACAATATCATTACCGAATAACATACATCAGGGTATCATCATGAATGTGACTTGTCAACTCGCCCATAATCAAAGTAAAAAGGAATAGACTCAAAGCAGAACCTTGATGCAGACCAATGTTGATGTCAAAATAATAAGTCTTCCCAAACAAGGTCCTTACACAAAATGAAGCCCTGTCATGCATATCCTTTATGAGATTAATGTATAGGACATGCACTTGTTTCTTCTCCCAAACTCACCACAATATCTCTCGTGGAACAGAATCATAAGCCATTTCGAAATCAATAAAAATCATATGGAGGTTCTTTCTTTTAGCTCTATAAATCTCCATCGTTCCCTTCAGCAAGTGGATGGCTTCAAAAGCTGAGAGACCAGACATCAATCCAAATTGGTTTTCTTTTACTTTGGAAACTCGCATCAACTTTCTTTCGATCATACGTTCAAAAAATTTTCATAATGTGACTCATCAGCTTGATACCTCTATAATTTCAATAATTTTAAATATCTCATTTGTTCTTATAAAGAGGCACCACGATGCTTCTCCTCCAATCTTCAGGCATTTTCTGGCTTCACCTAATAACATTGAAAAAAAATGTAAGCCAAGTCAAACAACGCTCGCCTAAACTCTCCAAACTTCTATAGGAATGTCATCAGGTCTCATACCTTTCCCAGATTTCATAACCTTCAAAGCCTCTTCTATTTCCTTCCTTTGTATTCGTCCATAGCTTGCACGATTCAAGTAACTATAACCACTAGCTAGATCTCCCAAAGTGATCTCTCTATTTCCTTCCCCAATGAAAAGCTTAAGGAAGTACAGCTTCCATCTAGTCTCTATATCCTTCTGAGTAACAAGCATGTGACCTTCCTCATCCTTAATGCATCTCACTTGAGAAAGGTCTTTGATTTTTCATTCACTTGCTTTAACCAACCTGAATACATCTTTCTGGCCCTCCTTAGAGTCGAGATTTTTGTACAAACTTCATAAACTTTTGACTGAGCTTCGCTTACAGCCTTCTTTGCTTCCTTCTTCGCTATTTTGTAGTTTGAGGCAGTTTCCTCTATTCTATCCTTAAACATAGCTTTGAAGCATATTCTTTTAATTTTGAGCTTCCCTTGCACCCCTCCACTCAATCACCAAGCCCCCTTTTGGCATGGAGTTCCTCATTTTGACTCGCCAGGCATCTCCATGGCAACCCTCCAAATACAAGATGCCACCACCTCCCGCATCTCATTTGCACTTCCACTACAATCTCAAGATAGTCTTCTCAAACCTTCTTCCTGAAGCTTGATTGCTTCAATTGAAGATTCCACCATCTAGTTCTAGTGATCTAGAAATCCTTCTTTTCTTGAAGTTTGATTACTTCCACGATGTCAAAAAAATAGTATGAGAGGTCAACCTTCTCTCCCCCCCACCTATAGTGTTATAAAAACCACTTTTTGACCTCCGAGTAAGAAACCGACATGACAAACCTTTTCATCCACATTATTTAAATATGAGGGAACCTCAATCTGAGTAAAAATGTGCAAATGAATTACCTATCCACATAATCATAGGCCTTATAACCACATTCTTTACCATAGCCTTGACATGTCTCCTCTAACAATCCACAACTACTTCCAAGGACATTACAAATTATCCATATATTTCGCCACGAAATAAAGGATGGTTCTAAGAAATGATGTCATAAAGAACTTTCTCAAGACAGCTTGCAAGAAATGTGGCCACTATGAAGTTAATTGCATTTGGGAGTACAACGGATCTAAAGTCCTCCACTTACATTGCAGACATGGCTAAAAATTTCAACTTTTTTGTCAAAGTATCTGCATCGCCACGTCGAAGATATAGAAAGGCTCGAGCTATCTTTTTCTTAGAAATCAGCAATATCAACGATAGAACACCATATCAACGATAGAAATGTAGTCAATTTGGGACTCGTTTTGCCCAAATTGCCTGAGTTTCCTTCCCATTGAAATACGAGTATAAATCAAATATGTATATAATATAATATATAGTGTGCATGTGTTCGATTTAAGTTTCAAACTTTATATTTTTTGCCAATATAGTTATGTTTAATGTGACACTTACTTCTGACTTTTGATGAGTGACGAATTTCTATTCAACCTATTTATGAGGTAAGTATTCGTAGTAATATATTGGTGGATTATGATTTTTTAGTTTGTGAGAAAGTTTTTTGTTTCAAAGCAGCAGTCAGACTTGTTATAATCAGGATCAGAGTGTCGGCATGTGAACCCTAGACATGTGTAGAGAATGGCAGAAATGAAAATGTTAAGGTGGATGTGTAATCACACACGTAAAGATCAGATTCGGAATTATACCATCAGAATGAAAGTGAGTGTAGCTCCGATCGAAGATAAGATGCGAGAAAATCGTTTAAAGTGGTTTGACCATCTGCAAAGGAGGTCCTTTGGTGCACCGGTGAGGAAATTGGAGTTTTGAATGTTGAGCCGGCTAAAAGAGGGTGTGGAAGGCCCAAGAAGTGTTGGAATGAAACTATACGAAGGGATCTTAGTTTTTTGGATCTATGCTGGAGAATGACCCAAGATAGATCTGAATGGAGGTAAAAAAATCTATGTAGCCGATCCTACTTAAAGTGGGAAAAGGCTTTGTTGTTGTTGTTTTATGCATTCTACATGACCAAACTTCTTATTGCATGTTTTACTCTACTGCATATCCCCTTCTTCACAGACAAGCATAAACTTTGTCTTAGAGCATCGCATGGAGGTTGTTGTGCGGCTAAACGAGCATATATGTTCGAGGGTTGGCCTTGGACGAGGGCCATACCTTCTTCGACAGTGATGGTTCGTTAATTAATTGTCATGAAGGTTTCCTTAAGAGTGTCAATGAAGAAAGCCATCCTTTTGATATGGTGTGAAGCAATCGATTGCCCACTGGTTGGTTGCTTTGAATGACATACCTTTTAGATCACATGGTTCCAATAGCATGGAAGCTTTCATTTCCCTAGCGGCGTGTTTGGAGTGACGGAAAGGAATTAAGTTGGAAAGGAATCATTTGCTGAATGGAATGATTCAAGGAATGGAAAAGAACTAGTCTTTCCATTATACAGTTTGGTGCAACGAGAGAATGGAATCATCGAATGGAGTTCCAAATCCTTTCTTGTAGTTGGCATCTCCTTGAATGAATGGAATACAATTGGATGTTTTGTACTTTCCATCCATCGTTGTTATACTATTATGACAAAATATCATTCTATCTTTATTCTTAGAAAATATTTATTAAAACAAATCTAAAACAATGATTTTAGAGTTATCAACTCTTATTACAAAATATCGATAACTAGATACCACATTATTTAAAATCAACGAAGCATTTTAATACTACTCTCAAATTAACTATTTCCATCGAGGAATTCTCTGATAAAGTCCTCTTTGTCATCGTCCGAAAGGGTGAAGAAGACATCTATTGCTTCTGGATCATGTGCCATCTTCAAGCAAGCTCTATGTTGTTCTTTTTTATCAAAAGCCTGAAACTTTTTCATTTCTTCATTTAACTTCAATCGATATTTTGCAGCATTAACACCGAGTGCTTGACTAAATTGCGTCGTTGCATCTCTAATTTCTGAGGAAATTAACAATGCAGCATCCATGATAGCTTTCGCCATGTTATCAGCTCCTGATCTTCTTCGTTTACTGCGGCTATTATTGTAGCTTATATTTTCTTGTCCATCTCTTGATATAAGTGGTTCTTCATTCTCAATCTCATTCATCCCAGTTTCATCATCAACTACATTTTCATTTGATGTTTCAACACCAATATCATCAGCTATCTCCGCTGCCCCTTGTGCAAGATTTCCAGTAGCACGATCTTTACCAAAAATAGTGCAAAATTCACTATAAAATGGGAATTGCTTATACCTAAATTGAGCTGCATCTTTATGGCTCTACATCAAAAGATATCATGTAATATTAGTTATTTAGAAAAAGTTGCATTATATAAATAAAACTATAGTAAAATTACCTGTAGGTAGTTTTCCCAAACATAGTTTTCTGCGACGACACATTTTATATTTGAATCGTATCCAAAACCACTTGTACTTCCATGTAGCATATCCCATATGACAGCAAAGTGAGTTTTAAATGTTTTTATCCTTGATTCAATATGTGGCTTTCCTTTGAGTCTGCGTCCTGGTAGTTTCCGTTCAAGACTCCTTTCTAAAATTCCTAAATATCCAGACTTGAAACCATTGTCAGCTTTATGCGTTCCTGCTTGTACCAACTCCAAAAGGGATTCAATTAATTTTTGATCTTCTTCTTCTGTCCACTTTCTCTTATTCTTACCAGGTCCAAAATTGCCATCAACATTTTGACTCATACCTATTTAAGAAATATGATATTATTGTTTTTAAGAGAAAAAAAACAAATACTGAATAAATATGGTGAAAAATCACATAAATTATAAAACACGGGCTTTCAATTTTCCACTAGAACCAAGTATTAAACATCTCCGTAGCCAAATTATCTCTCCATGCGTTCCACCCATCTGATGCTTCAACAATTGTTATTGGATCAACATCTTCATCATCTAATGTGCTGTCAACAGGTTCCTCAGAAACTTCATTTTCCATAGGATCATTCTCCATCTCTTTTCTTATATGGTTGTGAAGTAAACAACATGCAAGAATTATTTTGTTTTGAACTTTTATCGGATAAAATGCAGGACTTCTTAAAATTACCCATCTACGCTTAAGTAAACCAAAACATCTTTCTATCACATTTCTTGCAGACGCGTGCTTCATATTAAAAAATTCTTTTGATGTTGTTGGTTGATAACCATGCTTCCATATATTAAGATGGTATCGTTGACCTCTATATGGAGCAAGAAATCCTTCTCCATTCATATATCCGCAATCCACCAAGTAATATTGCCCTATATATGAATCAACTCAAAATTATGATAAAGATTTATAATACTAATGACAACATGTAGGTAGAGTACAATAACATGTATTTACCATATGGAACAAGTAAGCCATCTCTTCGAGTTAGCGCATCACGTAAAACACGACTATCTGTTACTGAACCTTCCCAACCAGATAATACATATATAAATTGCATATCCGGTGCACATACTCCTAAAACATTGATTGCAATTGTTTGTTTTCTTGTCCTATATCTTGGTTTGTCGATTTCTGGAACTATTACATCAATATATGTACCATCAAGAGCACCTAAACAATTCTGAATAAGAGAAGCTTCTATCAGCAATTACAAATTTAAAAATAAGTAGATATGTATTTATATTGGTTACCTTAAACCATTTCCATTGATCATCGGTGGAATTTTCTGGAATAGGTTGTGGCTTCTTATATAATTCCTTATGTAGACGGATAACAGCATTTAAGACTCGATGGAAATGTCTGCTAATTGTTTCTCCAGATCGAATGAAGTGGAAATTTATAACTCTGTTCTTCAAATGATGTGCTAATATTTGGAGAAAGATAGCAACTTGTTCGTCGACGTTAATATATCTTGTATCACTCAATTTGCCAATAGTCTTGAGCAAACCACATAATTTTTCGAAAGTAAACCTATCCATCCTTGTCAGATTGTGGCAATTGGTATCATTATCATACAACAGTCTCCGAAGTGATTGACTTCTCTGCACATCTAAATCATGCCTGCCCTTTTTTACATAATTTGTTGTATAATACCAAAACATCACCTCTCGGATAATGGTAAAGAAAAGATTTACCAATTGTAAAATTTTCATCCAATAGTTCATCACGACAACATATCTTATGTGTTGCTTTCTTTTCCTCAAAAAATATGGTAACCGAGCCATAACTACCTAAGATTAACAAAAAGAACATTATAATCGTACTAGACAAACGAATTTGAACATATGTATAAATTTTAATCGTTGTAGTATTTTAAAAAATATTTCTATCGAAATAAATTTATGTGAGCTAAAATTTTACTCTATGCATATAATTCATATCCTAAAAGTGAGCAAAGTTTTTACTTAAATGAAAAAATGCTCTACTTGATGAGTATCGCATATTGACATATGCCCCACAAATATGATCATTTTTCAGATAAAAAAATCAAACTTACCAAAATTTAAACAAAGGTCGTTTTTAAATTCTTGTGATCAAAATAATTTATTATAATAAAAAATGATGACAGATCTTTAATAAAAATTGTAATGTATATGTTTATTGGTCCATCAACTTTCTATTTCCCTTATTCGTACTATCCCCATTAATGCCCATTAATGCCCAATATTATTTCCATTGCATTCTCTTTCATAAAATATGAAGCACACAAAGTAAGCATTATAATAATATTATTCATACCTCAAAGATGAATATGACAGCAGCTAGTGGACAAAAACCAAGAAGCTCAGCAAGTGCACACGGAACGAGATGAACATGTACGAGTATTGTGGGAGAGTTGAATGCTTGTGACTTGAATATATAATTGTGGGATGGTGGACGCCCATTCCTATTGGGAAACGGAATCCGAATTCCGAGGGGGGAGCCTTGAATCGGCATTCCCTTATTTTGTGGAGTTTCGTTTCACGAGAAATTGTCATTCTTTTCTTTTCTGTTGTTGCCAAATACCGGAAATTTCTGTATTTAGCAATCACGTTTCCATTCCAGTCTTGATTACTGCACTCCAAACACGCCGTAGTAGAAAAGCTTCAAACAGTAATTCAGGATGATCACTGTTCGAGGTTCTTCGTGGAGCTTCATAGTCCCCCTGCATAATCGGATTGGTCGCACCTCATTCTTGGTGGGCCTCTGAAAAAACAAGATCGAAACACACTGATTATTCTGAGCATGTCGGAAATACCTAATGGAGAAGATGCGAGGAAGGCAAAGACAAAGCAAGCATCGGTGCATCGAAAGCCAAAGAAGAAGGTAGTGTAAGACTCCAACAAACCCTCCAAGTGGTCGATCCACAAGGATTATCTTCTCCATTGACTTCCTTCAGCTGGAGATATCCACTTTATATTATTTTTTAATACACTTAGATCCCTTTGAGTAGTTTTTTCTACTATTAGAGGAAAATTGGCTCTGATACCCTCTGTAACATCTCAGGCTAAGGTCTTCGGTTAGTTAATGAGGAAAACTAACACTTACAACTTGTTGGGTTCGGGCTCACTTAGATCCGTTGACAACCACTCAAAATGCTTAAGCTCTAGTTGTCATGTGGTTATCACTCACTTTTATAACCCACTCTGAAACTTCATGAGTTTCTGATGTGGATTATGGTTGGGGGTTGGGGTGTTACAACCTTCTCCCTTTTATTCGCATCGTCCTTGTTGCAACATGGCATATTACTCATTCCCAACGACAGTTGTGGTTGCACGCTCTCAGTTGCTTTTTCCTCCTCTCTCTTTGTAAGGATGGCATCCTTCAAGTACTGATGAATCTGTATTTCATCATCTTTATTCATTTATTTTAGCTTAAAATCTCTTATAAAATACCAGTAAATATCAATAAATTCGTTCTTTTACTAACATTAATTACGTAATCTTCAAGAGAGAAAATTGTGGGATTGGATTCTGCATGTGAAAATTGTGGAAGGATTTAAAAAAAACATCTTTTAAGGACATTTTTTGACAAAGGCACCTTTCTCTTTCGAAACGACTCATTCTCGGGATCCCAAACTCTAACTATGGTTGTTCTAGATCTGGGTCTTAGCCAGATCCCTACATCCCCAGATCTGATTCTGCAAGTGAAGTATGCTCCTGCAAATCCGAACTTCGCTTCTTTAAAGGGTCTTCAATTGTAACCTTCCTCCGAGCATTTGGTGGATGGGTTTGATAATGTGGAGCGAGGGGACTTCTCCTCAAAGTCAACATAAGTAGCAACCTCGAGCTCCTCCAAGTCTCTATGTATGCATATGGAAGATGATAGGCCTTAGGCTTGATCGAGAGCAATAAGTAGTATAAAAGCAAGTAGGCAAACTGGAGCACCTTTCCGTGCTAGCAGTCATGTGGACCCAAGCTTTAGCCAAGAGTCGTTGATTAGTTGCAACAAGAAGTGAAGTACTCATTAGAGTTGACTTGGCCGATCCAGCTACATGTGGAACCCATGATGGAGACCGTGAAGGTGGCTATGATAAAGAGCAGTCGAACCCCCTAATATGGTCGATGCGTTGAAAAAATGCAACGGTAAAGGTGGCAGAATATACTTTGGTCATGGTCTCTAGGAATGTTCGAGGACTAGGGGTCCGAGAGAAGAGATCAACAATGGGGTCTCTAATTGGCTCATGGCAAATAGAAGTTTTTTTTAGGCTCTAGAAGTTGTTTGTCTTTAAGAAACAAAGATGGTGTGGACTAAGTCATTGTGGAGGGCGAAAGATGGCAACCGATCAATAGACTTTAGGGCTCTAGCAGCCACTTGATCAGTAGGAGGCATTCTTTTAGGACGGAATGGAGATCTATTCGATCATGTAGATGAGCTTGTGGGTTCAAGATCGATATTTATAATGCTTGAGAGGAAGACTGACAGATAGCTTTCTGGTGCTAGTAACTTCAGCCTAATGGTCGGTAGGTCATGGCTCGAAATTTCAACGAAAATGGTCGAAATATGGTCCAATTTTTTATTTTACCTAATTGGCGAAATTCGACATGGCTTCTTTGCATTTTCACCATCGTGACCGATTTTGACAAAATATCGACATGTCACTTTTTCGGAGTCATTGACAAGCTAATGAAATAGATATTTAAGGTCGTGTGGTATGTTTCCCCTTCGAGCACAATATTTGAGATTGATTCGCACTCGCTTCCCATAGTTGTCAATTGGGGGAGGGTGATTTCAATGTTAATTTGTTCTCGGATGATAGACCATGTGTGTATTGGGGGTCCCTGAACCTTAGTTCTGGATCAGGAGCTTTCACGCACATAATCAGGGAACTTGCTTTGGAGATTCTTGATTCCATGATGGTATATACACGTGAGACATAATACAAGTTGTTCTCGCATTGGTTGATATCAGGTCTCGGGAACTCTGTTAGAGCACTCCTCTTTGGCCTCTACAGTAGGTCTTCAAGATCTAGGTCGGACGACACACCTTTGTGCTGGAATTCAGAAAAGAGGGAGGATCTAAGATCAATCTTCCATTTTCAACAAGCATGGATATTAAAGGAGGGCTTTCACTAGATGATGATGAAATTCTGGTCACTGCAGCAGAGATCAAGCTCAATCTTGTAGGGGTTGGCACAGAAGTTGCCTGACACATAACAATCCTTTGGAATATAAAACAAATAGCATAAAACAAACAGACTTTGCTACTCCCCCCAAGACTTTGCTACTCCCCCCAAGCTGGAGCATAGATGTCCATCATGCTCACAGCTTGGGGATGCATCTAACCAAAAAAGAACTTAGTGGTTTTGTGAACATATCAACGGTTTGTTCTTCTTAGACAACAATCAATCTTGATATTTCCATGTTGGATCATATCCCGTATGCAATGGCAATTTACTCCCACATGTTCGGTATGTGAATGGAAACAGGGTTATTTGCAATTACCATAGCAGTGGCTAGCAGAATTGTCACATCGCAAGATCATAGAACTAAAGTCTGGCGGGTGTAGACCCTTAAGCAAAGACTTAATCCACATTAATATAGTGGTAATCTAGGTCACTGTCTACGTAAATAGGTTGACGTCACTTGTCAAAAGTTAGAAGACCACATATAAACATAAGTTACATAACTATATTAAAATAAATAAACAGAGAAGCCTTCTCCCACTTTAAGTAGGGTTGAGTGCATGGATTCTTTCTCAAATCCATCTTGAAAGATCTAACCACTTTTACGCCAGTTGTCGGCTGCATAATGCAACCCCCACAGGGAGGGATTTGAACCATGTGATAGGCACACTGCACTACCACCAAACCATTGAAGTGAGTAGAAGTTACATAACTAAATTATTAAAAAAAATCTTAAGATTAAAAGCCTACATTGCACACATGCACACTATATATTATATTAACTACACATGTCATGAACTTGTTGAGAATCTCGAGAAACCTTACAGTGTAACATATTTCTTCATCAGACACATTGTAGAGATTATTGTTCAATAATAAATCTTGGTGGCAAAGCCCGTTGTATAGATGGCAATCTTGTTGATTCCAAAGAAACAAAGAGATAGACTTTTTCAATATCAGATCTAACGACACCAAAAATTTCAATGATATTTGACCGAAATATCATAAAATTTAAGACATCGTTTGTTTTATAGGATTTGGCTCAAGAATAGAGTGAGTAGGACTCATTTTATGCCAAACGATGAGGTAACAAGTCCTTAGTCCTCTCATTGTTCAAAAAAATGCACCTCAAGGCGCACGAGGCGTACGCCTCGAGGTGAGGCAGCCTGAAATCAACCCAAAACGGCAGCCTCAGGAGGTCTCTAAGAGGCGACCTCCTCAGTTCGTCAAGACACTCGAGGCGAAGGCGAGGAAGTCCATGAGACATTTTTTTATTTTCAGATTATTTTTATGTTAATCATTTGTCCTATTAGCAATTTCATATGTTTATAAAGGTCTAGTTGTTTAGGATATAAATATACAAGATGAATGCTTAAATTTGGCCGCTTTCATGTCCATATTTACCATTAAGCATGTCCAATTATGTCAAAAACTCTTAAGTTATACCCTTAAACATATGAATCTGCAAATATCATATAAAACATTACTTGTAAACTAAATTCTAAGGAGTTGTTACACAATAAACTATGCAATATGCTGAGAAGGACAAACAAGATAGAATTCAAGGAGAGTTCATGTACTATTCCCATACAAAAAGATCCATACATACAACGGTTCCTCAACTTGGGTTAGATAGTTAGAATTCTCGGGAATATCAACAGATTCATTCTCATACATTTGTATATCTTTCTTTTGGTGTTATTATATTTATAATTTTATCATATCTTATATTGATATATATCACATATTAGTCAAAATATATATAATTTCATTAGTATATATTTATTTTAATTTTTATATATGTTTATCCTTGTAAACTAAGGCTTACGCCTCGACCGCCTCGAGGCTACGCCTCGCCTTGATTCCAGGGGAAACCACCTCATTCAGTTTTTAGCTTTTTCAAACCTTGAATCCTCTTTGCGGTGTGAAACCAAAGGAGCTAGAGAATCTATTTTCATTTATGATTGTGCAAGAAACTTATGATTAAAGCCTTTCTCTCTTGGTTAAGTACTTCCTCTCTACACCAGACCTAGAGTTACTCGTTACAGTTTAGTTTCACGATTCCGATGAACGAACGAAGTTCATTGCTTGGAGCCTTGGATATGGTCTATCTGGCTTGATAGGAATGGGTTTGTTTTTCGTGACGAGTATATTTATGCAGAAAATGTTGCAACTCATGCCAAGAATCTTTTAGATTTTTGGACTCTATGGTGTATAAATTCTCCATGTTAAAAAATCAATATGTCACTTGATCTTGTGAAATCATACCCTAATTATCCTATGTATGTGACCCATCTCGTGAATCTTATTTGGTCATGATTTGTTATAACACAAGCCCGCCCCCAATGTCCCCAACCAAACTTCCAATAGACATTGACACAAGGTTTGCACTTTGCATTGCCTAGAATCTTAGATACAATGTTTCTTTCAAAAAAAGAAACTTAGATACAATGTGATAGTAAATAAGCAAGATAGTTTGACAAGTAGAGATAAGAAGGCACGTAAGCATGTTCTAGGGTAATAATGAAAATAATAAATAAATAAATAAAAGGACTAAAACAATGTGAAACTTTTAGCCCGATGTCTCAAGTGCGTTTGTGTGATGTGTTGAAGATAATAACTAATAGATTACCAAAAAAATGAAGCAAGAAAATAAAAATATAACACGGTTCAAGTCATGGCCTCACATTTCAGCGAAATTCGGTCGAATTTGTGTCGAATATCGATATCCCGTCGAAATCGAAATTCAACCGAAATGACCGAAATATGGGAGCCCTAGTACAAAAAATGACCGAAATGACCGAAATTTCGTTCTAATTTCTGTCGAAAATCCATTTCGGTCGGTCACCGAAATGGTGACCGAAACCGATATTTAGGGCCTTGGTTCAAGTTGGCATAATAATCGTCCTTTTCCATATGATAAGTGGTAAAACAACCAGATATTGGAATGGATCTACTCTGGTATAATCATAAAAAAATATAGTTAATGTTGACAAATGCCACTATATTGTTCAACAAATTTTAATCATGAACCTTGTCTGATGTTAGGTTAATGTCGAGAAACAAAACCAAGTAGTTTTTTTTTTGGGAAAGAAGGGTGGTATCCAGAAACTAAACCAAGTAGTAAGTAGTAAGTACCCACTTAAATGGTTCGGTGGTAATGCAGTATGGCTACCACCCAAGAGAAAAAGGTTCAAATCTCCTCTTGTGGGGGTTGCGTTAAATAGTCGACAACCATCGTAAAAATAGTCGAATTTTAGGACATGGATTCGAGCAAAAATCCATGTAACACTATACCGGGAGAAGGCTTTGCCATTTTAGTAAGCAGTTGAGACCAGTATCTACTGTTGACAGTGTTTGCCTGTTTGGGCCAGCGATTTCTTTTGGTTTGTAACTTTTTCGTGCGAACAAAGTTGCGTATTGTTTTGAAAGGAATATAAAGTTGAAAAATATCGTTCCCAGAGAGTTATGTAGTATGATAGATTGGTATTGGTTGTTTTTCAAATCCAATTACTATTTGGCCTCTTCTTTAGTTCCGTATCATTTAGATTTTAGAATTAGGACTTGTGTGAGTTTGTGAGAGGTAAAAAATATAGTTTGCAAAAAAATGCAAGGAAAAACTGTGTAATACACCTAAATACGTATGATCTTCATCGGACTCCAATATAGCACAAAGTCCATGCAATCTGGCAATTCTTTAGTAAATTCCATTGGAAAAACTATTGTCTTGGAAATCAACAATTATAAACTTGAATATATCGAAAATAAACTCCTCACATTCACTTGGCTTGTGAAATTTGAAAGTGAACTCTACATCCTTCTCTTAGAAAAAAGAGATCAAAATATCAAACAAAAAGCAACAAGTGTGAATTTTCTTCTTTTAATCAACCTCTGATTTTGTTAAACCACGGTACTACGTAGAAAACTTTATGAGAGAACTAGTTGCATTTCCTCTCAAGTTTAATTATGATAAGGGCATGGGATTCCGTGGTTAGAAGTGGACAGCAGTCGTCCTTTCTGGGACTCGATTAAGGCCTCCTGCGCTAATTTCTGGGACTCGATTAGGGCATCTTGCGCTAACTCTTGGGATGATTGCACGTTGCCTTTTGCACATCTATGGGCACTTTAATGTGCAAGGAATGAGCTTCTCTTTCGTGGCCAAATGTGTTGTGTTGAAAATGTACTGGAGCATGGAAGGGCCTTGTGTATGTCTTGGCACAATTATAGGTAATCCTTAACTTTTATAATATAAATATATAGACTAGTAGCGGGTCTCATCTTGGGACTCCGCCCTCTTTTCCCCTAAAAAGGTTTAATTACGATGATTACTTATATAAAGAAAAGAAAAACTAAAGCATGAATAGCTGCCTAAAGATAACCAAGATCGATGGGATTCCAAAGTGCAGAAAATATTTTGTCGTTAAAAATACATGCATATAAAACTTAGCAGCAAGAACCATGACTGCCTACTTTTATCACGGCAATGTAAACAAGGACCGAAACATTCAACTTTATATTCCATGTGCAAAAGCATAACGAGAACTCCATTGCACTGCACGGAAACATAACACAATATTTTTCAGCTGCTTACCTGTCGTCTCTATCACAATATGATCAAATTTCCCTTTTTTCTTATTGACCAATTCAGCTATCATCCGAACAAGGTCACCCCTCACTGTACAACACAAGCACCCATTGTTGAGCATTACTATGTCTTCAGCTCCAGTGGTTTTGGCAGCTACTAGTGAGCTATCTATATCAACTTCCCCATACTGCACACGACAAATGAAAAGTAAATAACAAAAAACAAATAAGTAAGCACTCAAAAAAGTTACTAAAAAATACGAGTCAAAAAAATGAAAAGAAGATGCACAATGCGAAGATTAGTCAGAAGACTCAGAACACAGCATCCCAAAATGGTGGGAAATCTTTGCTCCTTCCAGACGGACACCCTAAAAGAGGGTAATGGTTGCGATACTTCATATTCCACACAAATGAAAGGTGAATCCTTGCAAAAACTATTTTAATATGTACATATATTAGGAAAATCAGAGAAGGTACAATACTCATAATAGTTGTTTCGTATCTACTGCACCTCCTAACATGCGATAACGAGTCACCGGGTCATGGAGTATTGCTTGCGTCCGCATTATATTGTTTAATGATATTTCGCCAATCATCGGCTACTGCTATATTTTTTAGTAATAATCACCCACCTCGAAGATGGTACAGAGTTTCTTGGGTAAAATGAGGCACTGGATGCAGAATACAGATGATGAGAGGAATTAAAATGCCAATTATTTAATATTGAGGTTATTATTTGGATCTAATTCAAGGTGCTGCCAAAGATAAGACAGAATGGACGCGAAAAACCCATATGACTGGCCTCATGAATGTAAGAATCAACTAAATCGTGGTTGGCCTCAACTTGGTGTAGATGAGTATTCTTTTTTTGAGACCAGGTGTAGATGAGTATTATTCTCAAAATATATTGGTGAGCACAAATTTGAAGTGTGCAAAATGTAAGGAAAAAGATATCTGAGATCCAAGTGTAAACATGATGTACATTAGTGGAACCCAGCTTTCAGTATTAAATATGGGTTCAGAAAATCATATCCTAGGTTATTAAAAATAGTTAAGATGCAATTATGGATGTGAATAAGATAATTTACATAAAAATTAAACCTGAAGCAAGCAGTTCTAGAAAGAGATTTCCGATGCAGCAACAGAGGTAAGGGGCACGTGGGAGCCAAGGAGGCCCCAATCAGGATCTCATGTCAGACAAAAATCATTGATTTCGGTATCACGATTGAAACTCAGTATGAAGGCTTGTATATATACCCATCAATATCTTCAGGATGGCATTTTCTTTCATTGTCAATCTCATGGATTAAGAGACTAATTCTTAAATCTTGCGCCAAATCTTATTTCTCATATGAATATGAATCCTGAGAATGATGTTACAGCACCTTTGCTAGAAGAATAGGTTTCGATCTCAAGTATTTTCAAAAAACGATCTAGTCAGTCACATCCCTTCCATAGAACATTCATTCTCCAATTTCATCAATATTTTCTTGTAGAAGTGATGATTGGTTCTCTGGTCACGCGGGAGGGGTGATTTTATTACATAGAGAAATGATTTATTGGAGAAAAGATTTAATGCAAGCTTTGCATCTTCCAGAGGCATGCTAACGGCAATGCTAAGGAACTCCAGTAGAGGATAGAACAACTCAAAATAGATTTGATGTGTGGAATAAAGGATACAACATTTCCTAAATGCATAGATAACCATTTTCTCTTCCTGCTAATCAATTGAATCGAATAATTGAATAGGTGGCATGTCCTTTCCTCTTGGTGAGCAAGACATAGGATTGATTCTGTCAACACCTCTTCGCACATTGAGATCATCTACATGAAACTGTTGCCTCCAAAAAGATACTATCTCAGTCATAAAATGGAATCAGATCTAGGAAAGCCAAATTGTTCTTAATTGTTTCCTGAAAGGTGTCTTTCAACTGGCGTCCTGCGAGACTAGCCTTCCACCTTTCTACACCTTCAAACGTGGCATCTAGTGCCCTTCTCTGCACATGCCCAAACCATCCTCAGTTTATCTATTCTCGGTGCCATGCAACAGTTTGTTTAATGATCTCATTGCTTCATATTAAGATTATGAGAAAATGAGCCGGCTATAAACATGGAATAGCTAGAGGTACTTGCGCATACATATACGTATACACGCACACATATATGTATAGACACGTATACAAACACATAAATACTATATAAAAGGGTAAATGCACAGAAAATGGTGTGCCCAGTTATATAGTGCTAAATACTAATCCTAGAAATACAGCTGAAAAGGCCAGTCCACAAGCAATGACTTAGCATGCTCAATTACATTTTTTTTTGCAAAAAAAAAAATCTCATGACGAAACATCGCACCATGTCGCACAAACAAGAGAGCTTGGACGAGGGTCAAAGGCTTCAATCAAACATGTTGTGCCCTAAAACACGCTACACAAAGAAAGGTCCAAAAACCCACCACACTAGTAGAATCTAACCAATCGACTATTGCATAAGCTTAGACCTCTCTGATGAGCACAGGAAAAGAACTAGTGATTAACATTCTCAGGAGTGTAAAACACGCATGACAAACCACATCATTCCCGTGCAAAATATCCACTCCAAGCATCTCGGTCATGATCATGTCTCTCCAAAGAAGCCATAAGAAGACTTTCACTCCATCTTGATCTCCTATAATAATCTGCAGTCAAACCAAATCACCATGATCAAACACCAGAAAGGTGGCCAGTTGTCTATACACTCTCTTAACTGAGAAGAAACCATCAAACCCATTCCAATGATACCAACCCACCCATTCGATGGCCTCTCCATCATGTCGAAAACTCCATTTTCTCATAAAGTTGTGTTGCCATTTCTTGAAGAAACTACCGCAAAAATAGAGCCCCGGTGTATCAATCTACCATGACTTGACCACCTCCATCCATGTCCCGCTTTGACGCTGAAGCAAGCATCCTCAAAAAAAGACCACCTAGAGCCTCCCTTTTGAGACCAATCGTCAAATTAAACCTTGAACAAGTTTGTCGTTCCCAACAAAAAGAACTAGTCCTCATGATAGTCAAAACACTAGAGGAATATCATGACTTTCACTACCATTACCCAAATAGAAAAATCTCCATATCAAAGATTGAAGACAATCCCAGATCACAGTCGGTAGCCTGCAAAGAAAGAGAAAAAAAGATTGAAATGGCAGACAAAACAGCTTTAAGAAGCATTAAATGGCATCCCCCGATAGGCATGAAGCTTTTCAACCAACAAGCGTATGATCTAACTTCTCCACGTGGGAAAGGATAATGCCTCATAAGATATGCCTCATTGGAAAAAATAATGTGATACATTAAAAGTCATCTATGCTAGACAAGTAAGAGCATAAGATACCACACGGATACGGTTCAATGAAAGCTTGGACATCATAAGATATGCCTCATTGGAAAGAATAATGTGATGCATTCTATAATTAGGGAAGAATTATTTGGGGGTGAGAAGCAAAAAAAATCGGGGTAAGGGATAGGGAGGAGCACGCCAAGCTATGTGGGAATGGAGACGACAAGGGAGGAGAACTGGATTGGAGGATTTGAGATGAGACAGAAATTCAAAGTTGAAAGGAGGATAAAGCCAATGTCTAATCAACTTTTACTTCATTTCATGTTCCTATTACAAATGCGTAGGTTGCTTTATATCAGGATTTAACCCACAAAAGATGCAACCTTTCACCTAAAAGATACATCCAAATCCAAGGTTTTAAAAATCGAACCGAACCGGCTGGTTGAATCGGTTAAACCAAGAATCGAAGGAAAAACGGTCCAACCACCCGATTTTCATTCAGAAAATAAAAATCAGTCAAAACCGATCAAAACCCGGTTGGACCGCTTAAATCCGGTTAGACCAATTGAACCAAACCAACAGTTCAACCATGCATTTGTTGACAAAAAAATTCCAATAAATTAACAAGATACAAACTTTTTCGGAAATAATAATCTAGTCTCATTATAACCTATAGTATAGTACCCTTTTATCTGTTCTCCTTCACATGTATCAATGGCTCATTATCACTTGTCCCTTCTTGCCATATGAGCATTATCTCTCTCTTCCCACATTGTGTAAGGGTTTGTGTGAAGATATTTATGTTTTCGTATTTATATTTGTACTTCTTTCTTATTACCTTTTCCTGTTGTCTACTTTATGTAATTTACCCATAGGACTCTCTACTATATAAGAGAGCCTAGGGTTCTCAGAAATAACACAACTTCTTCTTTTTCCCAACATGGTATCAGAGCGACGGTCCTAGACCGGAGTTCGTGAAACCCTAACCCTAACCCCACCCGCGTGCCTCCCTCTCTCTCCGTGTGCCGCCAGCACCCACCCACGCCGTTGGTCGTGCGCTTCCTGTGCACCAAGCTTCGCGCGCCGCTGCTGGCCGTACACCTCGAGCTCTATGTGCATCGCCTGCACTGAGCTCCGCACCTCACGCGCCCCATCTGCGCACGGTGCACATCACCAGCGCACGCCTGCTGCGTAGAGCCTTGCGCGTAGCTTCCCTCTTCGCGCACGGCAACCCAGCAAACTGTTGGGCCGGTTCTAGGGCGTGCGTGTAAGCGTTGTTGCACGCCTATCTCGCTCCCTGCGCATCAACTTCGTCGTTTGATTGATGGGTTGGTGTGCATGAGTCTACACGTGCACCCAAACCCACATATGTCTGTGTAGACATACAAACTTTGGTTTCCAGCACCCGTAGTCAGTGTTCACGAAAGCGGCCCGTGCGGCCGCATATGCGGCCGCATATGCGTATGCGATGCCCTCAGCGCACCGCTTTCCTGAAACCCCGCATTATGCGCCCTAAGCGCTTATGCGGGCCGCATATGCGGGCTATGCGGCCGCATATGCGGTCTGTGCGGCCGCATACCCATTTTTTTATTTATTTTTTATTTTTTAATTTGTGCTTTTGTTGTGTTATTTGTGCCATGTTTTCTTACTTTTGCATGTATGCCAACCAAGCATTCCATGACCATTTATATCCATCGTCAAAGTAGTTGTACTATGAGATTGGAGTAAACACACAAGGAAGAAAAAGAATAATATACTAATTATTTAGGAAACTAATTTAGTCAACTAATAGTTATTATGAATGTAATATATTATATGTAAAGTTCGGTACTTTTGATGGAGGATCAATTATAAATATAACGACATAGATAAATGGCATTATATTCAACAATAGAGGCATTTTGTGCGTTAACTTTTTTATTTTGTTGATTGTTGTCAATTATTTTGTATGCTAATCGTTCTATTGAAGTATTGATATTTGATTGATAGAGAATATTTTGAACTTTATGAAAGTTATTTTTCTTAGATCTTCTATTGGACCACAATTATACATAAATTTAGTTTTGTTGTAGTCACTTTTGTATATATTTATTTATTTTTAAATAAAAAATTAGGAAACCGCGTAGAACCGCATATACCCCGCATATGCCCCGGCATACCGCTTAAGCGCTATTCAGTGACCTGTCCGAACGCATACGCATACCGCTTTCCTGAACCTTGCCCGTAGTACTTCTCTTCCGGCAATATGTCTGAAAACAAGGTTGATGTACCTGCCACTGGCGCATTCAGAGGTCCAGCGCCTATTGTGAAGATGGACGGGACAAACTATGAGCTCTGGGCCATGCAGTTCATGAGCCTGATGAAGTCGAATGGTAAGAAACATATTCTTACTGAAGAGGAGCCGATCGAGAAGACTGGGGGAATGCCTCGTGGGAGGCAGATGATGCGTATGCCAAAGTCTGGCTATCTGGGACGTTGACGATAGAAATCGCCAACGATGTACTACATCAGCCCACGGCTAAGGCTATGTGGGATATCCTAGCGGCGACATATTCACAGGCGCGGAACGAGACCAAGATACTTCAACTGCAACATGATATTTTCACTGTCAAGCAGAATGGGTGCCTGCTTCACTCTTTGTATACATCCCTACGAGGGATGTTTGAGAAGCTCCATAGCTTCATGCCATTGACGGCCACTCCTGAGCAGCAGAAGACGTACAGGAATGCTACCATGGTAGGAGTATTCCGGGCTGCACTTGATCCAGAGTATAATGCTGCACGGTCTCAGATTCTTGCTGATGCTACTATTCCTCCTATGGAGGAAGCGTTTCGCTGGTTGAGTCGCATTACTGTCCCAAGCTCAACTGCCAACCAGATACCTTCGGCTATGGCAGCCTCTAGAGGAAGAGGTGGATCCTCTAACTTCCGTGGCCGTGGACCTCGGGGTCGTGGGGGTCGAATTCGGCAACCATGCAGCTATTGCCATCGCCTTGGTCACTCTGAGGATACATGCTACTCCAAGCATAGCTTTCCTGCATCGGTTAGGGTAGCAGAACAAGTTGAATCCCCTGCACCTTCCTCATTGGACCAGCGTTTTGACGATCTGGTTGCTAGACTGAGGAATATCATGCCTCCTGATACAGCACTTGGAGGTCAGTCAGATGTGGCAGTCTCTGCCTCTGGTAGTTCATCGGCCACAGCCAGTACCTCAGGTAGTCCCTTTGCTCTCACTTCTTGTGATGGATCTATGATTTCCAACTGGATTATGGATTCTGGAGCGACCCATCATCTGTGTGGGGACAGAGAACAGCTCAAGATATATAGACCGGTCTCCTCAAGACGAACTGTAGTGATAGCCAATGGGACACATTCCCCAATCACTGGACAGGGGGAGGTTCAGTTGACACCTTTCATGAGCCTGCGGAATGTGCTATACGCTCCTGATTTCTCTATGAATTTATTGTCTATTAGCCATATTACAAAGGATTTGAACTGTCGAGCTATTTTTGACTCATCATCTCTTGTTTTTCAGAACATAACCTCGGGCAAGATGATTGGTTGTGGCCGTGAGCAGAACGGTCTCTACCGTCTGGTCAATACTCCCTATATTGGTGCATCTCTCCATCATACAGAACCAGACTCTCCATATACCTGGCATCTCCGTTTTGGTCATCTCCCTCTCCAGAAGCTCTGTCGTGTCCTGCCCCAGATTTCTCCAAAGTCGTCTTTTCAATGTGAAGCGTGTCAGTTGGGAAAGCATCATCGGTCTACTTTCCCAGGTCGTCAGAGTCGGAGCAGTAACTCCCTATTTGAGTTAGTCCATATTGATATTTGGGGTCCAAGTCGTGTTCCGGACCACCAGGGACACAGGTTCTATCTAGTTATAATAGATGATTTTTCCCGTTTGTCTTGGGTGTTTCTGTTGAAAAATAAATCTGAAGCAGGAAATGTGATTCAAATGTTTATCAATGAAGTTCAGAATGTTTTCTCTTCTACTGTGAAAATTGTGCGGTCTGACAATGCCTTGGAGTTCTGTACTAGAACTTTGTCCTTGTTCCTTTCATCTCGTGGTATAATTCATCAAACTTCATGTGCTTACACTTCACAGCAGAATGGTGTTGCAGAGCGGAAACATTGTCATCTGTTGGATATCACTAGAACCTTACTTATTCAGAGTCATGCTCCAAACCCGTTCTGGGGTGATGCGGTTCTCACAGCTTGCTACTTAATAAATCGCATGCCCTCATCTGTCTTGAATGAGAAAACTCCTCTCTCTCTCTCTCTCTCTCGCGCATTTCCTGAGAAGGAGTTGTTCTCTCTTCCACCTCGTGTCTTCGGTTGTGTCTGTTTTGTCCATCAGTTGGTGCCAGGTCTTGATAAGCTCTCTCCCAGGGCTATCAAATGTGTGTTTGTCGGGTACTCCAGGACTCAGAAGGGCTATCAGTGCTTTGATCCGCTGCGTCGAAAATATTTCGTTAGCGTTGATGTCACATTCTTTGAATCTGTCATGTTTTTCTCTCCTACAGGTGACCAAATGACTACTCCCCATTCTGATACTGAGGTCTCCTACATGCCACCTCCTCCTATGAGTCCGCTACCCTCTGTGCCATCTCCACCACCACCTCCACCCTTACCACCGCCAGTAACCATTGTGCCACCGTTACCAAAGTACTATACTCGACGGTCCTCATCTGCTCATGGTCATGGCCAGTCATCCAACAGCCCTCAGGTTAGTTCTGATAACTTGATTACTAATGATGAGTTTGAGGATCCATTGATACAGGAAAAACAGCAAGATGCTGATCATGGAGACTTGGACGTGCCTATCGCTATTAGGAAGCAGAAGCGTACTTGTGCTTCCTATCCACTTGCTTCTCATGTCTCATTTCATCGTCTGACAGGAGACTTCCAGAGATTTGCGTTAGCCCTATCTGCCGTCGAGATTCCACGCAATTACCAGGAGGCACTTCAAGATAGCAAATGGCCTCTTGCTATGGAAGAAGAAATGGCCGCATTGCAGTCCGTGGAACGTGGACACTTGTTTCTCCACCACCTGGCGCGTCTATTGTTAGCTGCAGGTGGGTATTTACTGTTAAATACCATGCCGATAGAAGCCTTGAACGGTACAAGGCGAGGCTTGTGGCACGTGGTTTCACTCAGACATATGGAGTTGATTAAATGGACACGTTCTCTCCAGTTGCTCGACATTCTACCTTACGTGTCCTGCTTTCAGTTGCGGTAGCAATGGATTGGCCGCTATTTCAGCTTGATGTGAAGAACGTATTTTTATATGGAGATCTACACGAGGAGGTCTATATGCAGCAGCCTCCGGGATTTGCTGCTGAGGGGGAGTGTGCACAGGTTTATAGACTCCACAAGGCGATATATGACCTTAAACAGAGTTCTAGAGCGTGGTTTCAAAAGCTTTCTAAACTGATTGAACGACAGGGATTCAAGAGGTCAAATGCAGACCATTCCTTATTTGTGCAGAAGACGCCTAGAGGTATTGTGGCTATTATGGTGTATGTTGATGATATTATTGTTACAGGAGATGATGAGCAGGGAATCAAGATGACTAAAGATTTTCTCGGCAGTCAATTTGTGACGAAGGATCTGGGAACTCTATGATATTTCTTGGGGTTGGAATTTGCTAGAAATGCACAGGGTCTTGTGATGACCCAAAGGAAGTATGTTACGGATATGCTTGCAGAAACAGGGATGACGGGATGTCGACCCTCCATGACTCCTATGGACCCGAGTATGAAGCTATATGATGATGATACCGATGAAGTTGATAAGAGAAGATACAGAGAGATGGTTGGAAATCTCATTTATGTTACAATCACCAGACCTGATATTGCATTTGCAGTGAGTCGAGTGAGTCAATTCAAGGAGCAGCATCGACAGATACATATGGATGCATTGCATATGATTTTGAGATATCTGAAATCAACTCCAGGCTCAGGTTTACTCTTCAAGAAAGGAGACACTCTCTGTATCTGCATATGCTGACGCAGATTATGCAGGTTGTCCCAAGGACAGGAAATCCACTTCAGGGTTTGCAATATTTGTTGGCAATTCTCTTGTTTCTTGGAAAAGCAAGAAACAAACCGTTGTGGCAAGATCTACTGCCGAGTCAGAGTACAGGGCTATGGCTCAAGCCAATACAGAAATGATGTGGGTTCGAACAGTGCTATGTGATCTACATGTTAAGATCCCTCTACCCATGGAGTTACACTGTGATAACCAGGCTGCCCTATTTATTGCAAACAATCCAGCATTCCATGAGAGAACAAAACATATCGAGGTGGATTGTCATTACACCAGAGACATGATTCAAAAGGGACTGATCTCTACTTCCCATGTTAGCTCTGGAGAGCAAATCCTAGACATCTTCACTAAGCCACTGTCCAGGGGATCATTCCAGAAGTGTTCATCCAAGCTGAGCATGATCGATATCTATGCTCCAGCTTGAGGGGGAGTGTGAAGATATTTACGTTTTCGTATTTATATTTGTACTTCTTTCTTATTTCCTTTTCCTGTTGTCTACTTTATGTAATTTACCCATAGGACTCTCTACTATATAAGAGAGCCTAGGGTTCTCAGAAATGACACAACTTCTTTTTCCCAATAGTTTATCCGCTTATAACAATAATAAACGAAGAAGACATTGTCATAATCATACTATAGAAAGAAATAAATTAAGAACACTTGTTGTTGATTAGAGTTTAAATAGCTTTAAAATTGTTAATTTTTTACATCACACATATTTATTATATATAAATTTTACGAAACATGATTATTATGCAATTTTGAGTTGGTTTAAGAACATTTATACCCCTAACTTTTAAGCAACTTCACTTGTGCTCCTAGATTTTCTAAAATAATTTACAATATCATCCTTATGTTGGTATAAAATGGGAGCACAAGTATACTGATAAAAGGTCACTACTATTGATTTTGTAAAAATATAGGGGACATGCAATAGTATTAAAAATAAGGGTATAAGTGTTATTAAAAAATTTTGGAAAGGCAAAAGTAAACGAATCCTCGAAAGATATGATGTAGCATTTTTCGTATTTATTTGTATGATATACCGGTCTAACTCAGTTCGACCTGGTTGAACCGTACGAACCAAACAAATAATACAACAATTCGGTCGTTTCCAGGTTTTTTAAACTGTTGACGTCATCACCGGTTCGACCAATCAGTTCCATTGGTCCGACCATAAAAACAAATGACCGATACATGCCCGGTTCGGCTTTTAAAACCTTGTCTAAATCCAAAAGGCACGTCCGAAAGTTGTGACTTTCGGTTATTTTACAAAAATTAAAATTATAATTAAATTGCAACAAAAATAAATATTGCGTGCTACATCGATTCTCCTTCGCTTTGAAAAACTCATCTCCTGATGAGATGCTCAATAATCGAGTTCGGCAGAGAAGAAATCCATCTAAAGTTGTTGGATCTATGTACCCAATTTAAGCTACTTTCTCTTTCTTTCAACATTACATTTGTGATTCTTTCCTATTGAGGGGTGTCTTCATAATTTCCCACTGCATCATAGCATGCAGCTCAATCGGTTGTGGTAGCAGCATCGGGTTGGTCAACTGCAGTTGTATCGACAGTGGGGAGAGCTATGTCGGTAATAGCACCCTCGTTGAAGGATTGAACGAGACTTGACATCGCATTTTGCAGGGCCACGTGCGTGGGAGGTGCTGGCGGATCGACAGAGTGTTGCTGGCATCAAGACTTGTGAGGGTGGTGATTTTGTTGGTGGTGGTTATGATGGTTTAGGAAAGGATGAGGAGTGTAGGGAAGATGGCAGGGGTAGAAAATCTGAAGCAGGAGGTGGTGGAGGCATTTTAATGGCAGAGAGGGGCTGTTGCGGGGCCAGTGACGTAGGTGGGGGGATTAGGGAGGTATGTAGCAAGGTTCAGGAAAGCGGTATGCGTATGCGTTCGGACAGGTCACTGAATAGCGCTTAAGCGGTATGCGGGGGCATATGCGGGGTATATGCGGTTCTACGCGGTTTCCTAATTTTTTATTTAAAAATAAATAAATAAATACAAAAGTAACTACAACAGAACCAAACTTATGTATAATTGTGGTCCAACAGAAGATCTAAGAAAAATAACTTTCATATAGAGTTCAAAACAATCTCTATCAATCAAATATCAATACTTCACTAGAACGGTTAGCACAAAAAATAATTGATAACAATCAACAAAATAAAAAAGTTAGCGCACAAAATGCCTCTATTGTTGAATATAATGTCATTTATCTCTGTCGTTATATTTATAATTGATCCTCCATCAAAAGTACCAAACTTCACATATAATATATTACATTCATAATAACTATTAATTGACTAAATTAGTTTGCAAAATTATTAGTATATTATTCTTTTTCTTCCTTGCGTGTTTACTCCAATCTCGAAGTACAACTACTTTAATGATGGATTCAAATAATCATGTAATGCTTGGTTAGCATGCATGCAAAAGTAAGGATAACATGGCATAAACAACCCAACAAAACATGGCACAAATAAAAAAAATAAAAAATAAATAAAAAAATGTGTATGCGGCCGCACAGACCGCATATGCGGCCGCATAGCCCGCATATGCGGCCCGCATAAGCGCACAGGGCGCATAATGGGGGGCTTCAGGAAAGCGGTGCGCTGAGGGCACCGCATACGCATATGCGGCCGCATAAGCGGCCGCACGGGCCGCTTTCGTGAACACTGGTATGTAGTGCATGAAAAGGCCTCAGATATGGTGGATGTACATTTGAAATTACCTGGACAGCAACCTCGAACATGGCTAGTGTCGTTGTCAGCATCTTTTTTATTTCTCCTTCGTATCCCATGTAGAACATATCTAGCACTTTATATTCTACAATCATACGATATTCGTTGAAGATTGGTCATGTTTCTTCCTTGTCTTCTTGCACAGGAATTGTAACAGAGAAATCACCATCTTGAATGAATATATTTCATTGAACATGTGTTGTATTGATGTTTTATGGTGCAAATCTTCATTGTAATTGAGTGTTTTCTTCTAGTCATGAATCCAGCCGTAGTTGCACCTTGATGCTTGATAGAACGTAAGTCTTGAATTTCTCCTATGGGGTTGTGAGCCTTGACCAAGATGACTGAGGTTGAACATCGTTTTCCAGTGCTCGACAAGATGGTCGAATCATAGGAACGATTCGTGTCCCATGCCTTGATACCAATTGATGCATTCTAGAGATTTGGGAAGAATTGTTGAAGGATGAGAAGAGAAGAAATTGGGGTAAGGGATAGGGAGAATCATGTCAAGCTGCATGGGAAGGGAGAAGATAAGGAAGGAGAACCGGATTAGAGGATTTGAGAGGAGAGAGAAAATCAAAGGAGAAAGGAGGATAAAGCTAATGGCTAATCAACTTTTACTTCATTTCATGCTCCTATTACAAATGAGTAGGTTGCTTTAACCTTTCACCTAAAAGACACATCCAAATCCTAAGGGCACGTCCAAAAGTTGTGACTTTTTGTTTTTTTCAAAAAATAAAAATTACAAGTAAATTGCATAAATAAATAAATATTTTGAACTGCATCAACATAGTTGTAGGCCTAGGACATGAGTATGCCTATCACAAAAGTCATAAATGCCGAACAGGTAAGAGCATAAAATACCACAAGCATACGGTTCAATGAAAGCTTGGACATCATAAGATACGCCTCATTGGAAAGGATAATGTGACTATAATCTTATATATGTTGGCCGTTACCATCTTATGAAGCAAAAAGATTCTTTCAGGCTCCAAAAGAGAGAGAAACAAGCTAAGGTGTCTGCCTCAGATTTAGTAGAAGCGCCGAATTACACAAGCTAGGACTCGAGGAGAGTCTTAGCAAGACGAAGTATATTATCTTCAAAAAACTACTCCACATGAAAGATGATACCATGATGAGAGAGCCAAAGCGCCTAAAGTATTGCAATAGGCATCGATAACACATCGTTCGAACAGAATCACCAAGTGAAGAGATCCCCAAAACTTGTTGGATTCAGAGAGTCCAACAAGAAGAGACCCAACTCAGCCCAAATATCCTTCGCTTATACACAAGAGAAGAAGAGGTGTTCCATCATCGCTATATCTACCATACACAATGGACAGTTGTTGTCGTTGCCTGAGAAATGTCTTGACCACCTCTCCTTGGTCAATGTTCTACTACGTCATAGTAACCACAGGAAGACTTTAATCAGCAATGGAATATACATGTCCCAAGTTAATCTCCAGTCACGACGAAATTCCAGCAAGCAAAGGAGCCAGAGTCCTATCCAATGCTTTACGATCCGCCTCACCTAAATGACCTCATCCCGCCATATCCGGTGATCCCAACCCTTGATAGGACTTCAAAGGCGTTAATGGTCTCCAAGAGCTGAATGAACTCTTGGAAAGGTTATCCTAAAAAATCAGAGCGGAAGGTTGGGATCCATGTGCCATCAACCCAGGCATCTGAGATCGTCATGCAACATTTTGAAGCCAAAGAAAATAGATGTGAAACGTTCCGCCCACAGTCCAAATAAGTCGCCAAACCGCAAATGAGCATCTATGTCCCAAGATTAGGCAAAAGAACATCGGGCGACGAGGCAACACAATAAATCTCCTTCCAAAAGGCAAGGGTACAAAACTGAGGGCAAGGATCCATGCCATATTGTGCGGAATTCCATGGATTTCAGAATAAATCTAGTGTTTCAAATTTCGTGAAATTTCGGTGAAATTACGCCGAAATTTCGATTTCAACACTCCACCGAAACCGAAATTGAAATCTCGATATGGACCCTTCCTCTACAAATCTAGACCGATTTTGGCAGAAGTTGTCGAAATTTCGACGAAATTTCGAAATTGTTTCGTTTTTTCGCCATCTCAAAACGAAATCAAAAACAAAATTTAAAACCTTGAATAGATCTAACATAAATCATCATTATCTCCCCAAATTCTCCCATTTCAAGAATAGAGACGCGTTCATAGTCCCTAGAGAGATACAAGATCATTACCTACTTCCTTAGGGAGCATGATTGAATCATAATCGACCAAGTGTGTCCTCTATGCAATCTAGTTGGAGGCTTCCCAAAAACTCTCCTCATGATCATATTCAGACGATGGTGAATCCCGATTGGTGACAACCTCAAGACTTGAACGTTGGAATAGCTATAAAGACGGCCTTCAATGAAGAAATATTAAAGGGAATGAAAATTGTTTATGCCTCAAGGTACAAAACCTCACAACAAGGATTTATCTTCTTTTTAAGAAGAAATGACTTCAGATATAATGTCTCTTAGCGAAAATAAAAGTAAAACTTTAAAAATGCATTTAAAACATGCAAAATGTAAATGCCAATCGAAATTTGATGTCAGAGCATAACACTCCAATACACACAAGCCATGTGACCTAACTCCCCACACAGAAAGTAATGCTTATCCGCCATGATCCGAGAAGAGAGATGTTGCCACCAAACCTCAAACCAAACCCCACCATCATTAACAACATGATCCGAACCCGACTCCCAAAGACGCCCGCCACCAGTCTCAATTGCCTTCCCCTTCCCTCCTATCGCCCTCTCCTCATCGGGCTACTCAAAAAGTGTAGACATCTCTCTCTTTCTTTTTCCATACTCAATGCAATGAACATAGTTTAAAACCTCTAGTATTTCCAAAATGATCCATGAAGGATATACACAAATATGCATATGTTCATTTGATGTCAATGTTAATCTTGACACATTTTGGATTATAATGCATCATGGAGTTAATAAAGAGTGATCAGTTGTTTAAAATCCTAAAGGGACAAAAAGAAACGACGTGCCCAATCCTAAATAAACTGCACCATGAAGAACCATTCTGTTCTTAGTAAAAACGATAATCAAGTATAAATGGGCATTCTCATGTGAGCACCTTGCATGGTGCTCATTCTTCTTTTAAAGAAAGTATAGTTGAATGTGGATTCAGAAGTATTTTTTCTTAAAAAAATATACTGTTCGACTAAGCATATCCGAAGGGGCATTTCAGGAAAGGTTGTTAGTTTCATTGAGATATATATGTAAATATAATGAATGTGGGGATATCATGTGATATCAAATGTTTAAGGGAGCACCTACGCCAAAACCCCAAGATAAAATGAGAGAAATAACATAAAGATGGTTGGGCATGTAGGAAATGGCTAATTGATAGGCATTCCATGGTAAGAAAACTTGGAATAAGGGTTGATAATAAGTATGGCTTATTTTTTGAAATGTGAAAAGATGATTATTCATGGTGGATCCTCGTCAAAAAGGTGTAGTTTTTATCTAATTCCAAGCATGTCTTAAATTTCTTTCGAGAAAATGAAATCCATGAACTTAGTTCAAGTTTTTATTTTTTTTTACAAACTGTTTTCTATTTTGTTTCTCCAAATAAAAGGACTAATGGGGTTACTAGTGGAGAATATCATTTTCCATCTTTTCGCAAACCTGACGAGGCTAATAGAACCAAGTTGTGCCACCAAGGAATGTTTTATCTACATCGCGGTTTAAAAAAAATCATAATGAAAATTGTGAAGTACCATCATGCTAAAGTTCCTTCCCTTAAACCATGCATAAGAAACGAGGTCATCATGAAAAAAGCCATACCAAAATCACAAAGGATCCTATAATGGAGGTTGCACAAGAGATTTGTTGTGAACTTCTTTCAACATTTTTGATGATGTGAGACAAAAGCCTACGCACGCACACACACCACTAATCCTTCCAAGTTCCAGCAAGTCAGAAACATCCACACCAAGTAGGGCAACAACAATGATGCCTATGCACGCACCACTAATCAATTTCAAAGGGCTTTCATGTCTCATTTTCCAATCTTTGGATCTATATTCTTTTCAATGACGTACCTATGCTTAGATTGGATTGGGCTAGATATGGCTTATGAATCCAAATATTACCAATCAGACGAAATAAAAATACGAACTTCCAAAGTTCACTGCTGTCGTGAATCCACTCAACAACTACCATGAGGGAAAAAGCACAAGGTCTAAGTCCTGGAACACCAGCTCATACATCATGGGGAATGTAGCTACCATTGCAAATCCACTAGAAGTTCAGCACTCTAGGGCAGAAAAAGTTACAGAAGAAATGTCACTGATCAGGTTTCATATTTACATCTAACAGGATCGCATACATAATTCCAAAGCATATTGTACTTAATTCCTTGCTCAGGAACTATAAGTGCAGATATGGCAGCAATACGCATTGGTGAACACAATCATGATGATTGAACATAAAAGGGTGTCATTTACCGTCAAAACACAAACAAGAAACAACCACTTACAGCCAAATGGTCTCATTGGAACATCATATCACACAAAATTGTTGGGGCTAACACCTCCTGAGTGTTTCCCCCTTTTTTATTCAAAAAAATAGCACACAAAATCTAAGAAAGAACAGCATGTTTAACATAGAAAACATGACAAGATAATGCTAAAAACATGATATTATGTAATTCACCCTAGCACAGCGTTATCCAAAGAGTAATGGTTAAGTTAGGAGAATATTTTCACCAAAAATCCCATAGAGCATGCTTAGAACAGGAAGAATCGTCCATCTATACACGTGAAAAAATATATATAACAAGCAAGAAGAATAAAACAAACCTCATTCTCAATGACAGCAATCCTTTTACCATGATCAGCAGTTAAAATATGATTAAGCAGAGTCGTCTGTCCATACAAATAAAGAAGAAAATGAATAAGAATTGACTCCCCAAAACACGAATGTGATTTACAAAAAGATATTTACAAAACACAATTAATATCATTCTTACAGTACTACAATAGAAATCATAAAACACACAAGAAAACATAATAAGAGGCTATAACTATAATCGGTTGTTTCAACCCTTGCAAAATGAAAAAAAAACACTCGAGGTCAAAAACTCCAACATGGTATTCAATGTGTACTATGACTCCTAAATTGAACCTGAGTATTCCCCAGTTTCATTCAATGTTTGATTACTGTCCGATTTAGGTTAAATGTCACTTTTAGGACCTAACCTTTATGTTAATTTTTGTAATATTAATTTCAATTTTATGTTATGTTATAGTTGTGTGTAAAGTTGAACAATGTGAAACCAGTTACATGCAATCTCAACATATGTTGGTTATTATCATTTGGAATTATGCCACAGTAGCATGCAAAAATACCTACACATTTTTTAGGGGAAAACTAAAAATTATGGAGGGTGTAACTGAGGTTGCGGAAGGGATTGCCACCGTGTTTGAGTTTTTTGAGTTGGTCTCGAGTCTGAAGATTAATCATGCCAACTCTGCCTTTGTACCTTTTGGGATGGGGGAGGATGAGGCGGAGTCTTATGGGAATGCCTTGCGAACACAGCGGGGAGCCCTCCCGATCATGTATCTTGGTCTGTCACTAGTGAGCAGTAGACTTCATCAGTCGGAGAGGCTTTCTGTGACTGAAAAGATAGAGAAGAAGTTGGAAACTCGGAGCGCTATGCGTCTTTCGAGGTGGACGACTTATTCTTTTGAAGGTGGATTTATCGATTGTCCTAGTGTTCTTCTTGGCTTCCCCGATTGCCGCTTGTCGAGGTTAAGTGGAGATTGGAGGCTATCATGAGGCACTTCTTTTGGGCCTTTTATGGCAGGGAAAGGGGCATGCCTTCGATGGGATGGACCACATTGATGCTTGCAAAGGAAGATAGTGGACTAGTCACTAGGGGATCCGCAGCCTGGAGACGATGAAATGTGTGTTGTTGGCAAAGTGGGTGACGCGGATTTAGAGTGCAGGTTCAGACTTGTAATGCAGGATGTTGCATTCTATTTATGGGTTATCTATAGTTCCATTGTCGCAAGGAGTTGACGTGGGCTTCCCTTCCAATTTCTGTAACGGCTTTTGTTCGATGCTTTCATGAAGTCTATCTTAGGTGATGGATGCGACTTCTGTTTCTGGGGTGATGATAGGACCAGGCAAGGACCTTTGCAGGATCATCTTCTGTGTTTGTTTATGTTGGCTGCTAGCACAGTGTTCTTTCAGAGACTCCTGGAGGGTGAGAGTCGGATGCCATTGTTTTGTACTGAGTTATCAGATCAGTGTTTCACGGAGCTTTTACAATTGCTAAAGGAATTACTAGTTTTCTTTGGGTGGGAGGGGATGAATGGCGTTGTTGACAACTGGTCATGGTCTGAAGGATGATTCACTACGTGGAAAGCATATAAGGCTTTCTTCGATCAGCGATTTTTGGACTGGATACTTGTTTTTTATCAGTTCACTGACTTTTTTATCAGTTCACTGACTTTTGGGGTTGAAGGGTACCATTGAGGGTCCGGTCTTTTATTTGGTTGCTGAGGAGGGACCGCCTTCTGACAAGTGAGAGAATATCGTTTCTTTCCTGGATATGCTAGCACGTGTGAGCATTCTTCAGTAAAGGAGGAAAGCATAGAGCATTTGTCCTTTGGATGCCCTGTTGCCAAGGAGGTTTGGTTGGGCTATGGCACATGTGGAGAGGGTGTCAACAGGGGATTGGAATGATTTTTGGTTGTCCCTTGACGCTCTTATCCATGGGAGTAGTCCCACCACAGTTTGGGTGGATGCTATTATGTGGTCCTTGTAGATTGCTCAGAATGGACGTATCCTCTGAGATGAAAGTGTGTATACTGAAAATGTAATTGAGTATGCCAATAGCTTAAAGTCCTCTTGGACTTTGTAATTCATTTTCATTTATTGTGAATATACAGAATTTCTTGGGTAGGTGTCTTCTCGACGTCATACCCACTTTTTCATCAAAAAAGTATAGAATTACGAGCAATGGGGAAAGATGCTCTGAGCGTTAATTCTGTAAAGCGCATAAACTAATCTGCAACATAAATCCTCATGGTCACTCCAGATCCTCAGAGTCCACTTTAGGATCAAAGTTATATTCACAATTTCCAAACGAGAACCCAAGTCCACCCTCCTCTTTTAGGAGTATTGCAATCCTCCAGTCAACAAAATATAACCCAGATGCATTCTGCTTGGGCATGCCCATAAAGGAAATGCCTCATTATCCTCTTTAGTCTCTCACGTATCCGGACAGGCAGTTGTCTCCAATACATGAAAAACATAGAGATGGCATCATGGACAGCCTTCACTAAAACAAGAAGTCCACCAAGAGACAGCAAAGATCCCTTCCAATCTACAACTTTCTGCTCCAACTTATCAACGATAAGTAACCAATCAAAAAGGCGAAGACGACCATTACTCAAAGGTAAACCAATATAACAAATTGGCAACGAACCACAAGCAATGCCAAGTTCCACGTCACAACTTTCTGCCTCGGCTTGAGATAAAGTAGAAGAACCACACTTGATTTATATGTGTTAATCTTCATACCAGAGAGCTCACAAAGATGTCCAAGACCACAACCATAACCTTCATTTCTTTTGTTGGCCCTCTCAACGAAAAAAGTAGTATTGTTCACATATCACACCGATGGAGGAGAATGAAAATTTTAGTACATTGACATAATAGTAAGTAGGACGCATATTACACAAATGAAGGAGTAATAATAAATGAATCACATAAATAAAGCCGCAATAGAATGGCAAAACGGGTGCCGTGCGTCAGATTTAGAACAAGAGGGTCTCTGTAGCATGTTATTCTAAAGGTTTGAAACACATGATTGTAATTTAAAAAGAACACAAAACCACAATTGTGAGCGATTAAAACACAATGAGTGGCAAAATCAACAAGATAAGCCACCTAAGGCTCGCAACATTGGTCATAAAGATGAGGGGCCGTTAACATTGGTGCTGGAATCCATTAATAACGCATCTAAAAGTTGCATATGGTGATGGAGGTTACGACATCGACAATGCCGATGCAACCAAGAAGGAGCCATAGAAGACGACGCATCGAAAGCAATACGATCCAACTAAGCTAGTGGAGAGGCAACGACAATGAGCCCTTGCCTTGTGGGACAACCATTGGACGTGTTTGGAGGAGACTAGCAATGAAGAATCTTATGAGAAGATATTTCCAAGGAGAGAAAAAATATAGGTCAAGTGTGTATAGAATACCACATTTGGATTGCCATAGGTTGAGGAAGAAGGAAATAAATTCAGGAAGGTACTCAAATATCTAATTAATTATAATTACTCCATGTCACAAGAAATAAATCATTTCCTTCCAAATTTTGGACTCGTCCCCCGTCTCATGTCTTTTCCATTCCTTTCCTTCCGCTCCAATCCTAATCATACTTTTTTTAAACAAGATGGGGAAATACACAGTTGCTCGCCCTAAGATTTGAACAATGGTCTTGTTAGAGATTGCAAAAGATTTCTTTCTATATATAATATTGTAACCCCACGAGGGCTTTTATGTTAACACAATATTCTATGTGGCTATTTGTTAAGAGAATATTCTATAGAGCATATTCTATAGAATATTCCCCTTTGAGCCCTCTAGGGTTTAGTCCTATAGAAGGACCCCTAGACCTCTTGAATAAATAACAAATCATCTTTTCTTATCATCCTTTCACATGGTATCAAAGTGGCGGTCCTAGGTCGATGTTCTGACCTAATCACCCCTCCGCTACCACCAGCCCTCCAAGTCCCTATGCAACCGCATGCCGTCTTGGGTCTCTGCACCTCCTGCCTTAGGCCCGCGCCGCCTCAGGCCCGCGCCGCCTCAGGTCCCCAGGCCCTGCCAAGTCTTCAGTACACGCGAGGGGGCCGGGCTGAGCATCGTCAGGCTGCTCTTGGGCAGCCAGGTACCTCCGCCAGGCCGCACAGGCCTGCCTCGCGCCTCCCCGCACTGCCAGGCACCTCCGCCAGCCCTCCCACGGCCTCCTTGCGCCACCAGGCTCCTCCGCCAGGCCCCTTCAAGGCCCCGTTGTGCCACCTTGCGTTGCCCAGCGTCGCCAGGCGCCACCACTAGGCAGGCCAGGCCTCCCAACACCGCCAGGGCCTCCCCTTTACATCGCCTCGTGCCGCCCAATGTCGCCAAGTGCATCTGCCAGGGCCTAGGAAGGTCAGGCCCTACTCACATGAGGAGGCCGACTCCGCCAGGCCCGCCAGGCCCCCTCTTACCGGTGCTTGTGCCATCAAACGATCATTGCCTCATCCTTCTTATTCCTTGATGAGGGTTAGATATTTGATCATAAATTAAGGCTCTCTAGGTAACTTTTTCTTGACCTAAGCCGCCACGATGACGTCTGTCGAGATCAAACACGCGTACCCTACTTCTTCTTTGCTGGTACAGGGCACTTCTATCAAGTTGATGGGCTCCAAAAATTATGTTCTATGATCTTGGTCTTTCAAAGTGTTTGTTGGTGGCCAATGCAAGAACTACGTTCTTACAAAAGTTCCACCCGCGGAAACAGATAAGTACTATGAAACTTGGTTTGTTGATAATTGCCAGGTTATTACTTGTATGACGAGAACAGTGTCGATCCAAACATTGTTGCGAATCTTCTTTACAAAGACACCGCTAAGGCAATGTAGGAAAACCTTGAGCGTACATATTCTCAGAAGACGACTAAGTCTCGTTTGTCAGACATTTACACAAGGATTTGGTCTGCTACTCAGGGAGAATCAAGTCTTATTAAAATACTACATGCGTCTTACAAGCCTTTTTGAGGAACTCCTTATTTTTCAGCCTGCATGTTGTGATAAACAAGTAGGAGAACGTGTTGAATGGCAGGTTTATAGATTTCTCTCGGGACTAAATCCAAAATATAAGCCTGTGAAAGATCAGTTCCTGATGGTTGATACTCTACCTACTCTTGAGACAATCTTCCAACGCTTACAGGAGCTAGAGGCTCCAATTCAGCACTCTACCACCTACACCTCTACAGAGACGATGGCTCACTATACCTCCTCAGAATACCGAGGGTGTCATAACTATCAAAGAGGACTCAGAGCGTGGACGTGGTCGTGAATCTGGACTCAACCGTGACTCTGGATGCGGACGCGATCGTGGACGTGGTCGTGATTCTTCCGCTCGATATCCAGCATGTGTACACTATGGACGCTGGAATCACCCTTCTGATCGCTGATGGGCAACGTTTGGGATGCAACCTAATGCCAACAGTGCCTATGATAAAGTATCGTATGATGCAACTGCAGATACATCTATTCAACAAACCACCGAGGCACAAACCCCATTCATTGCTTCTGAATATGCTCGTCTACGACAACTGCTGCAAGAATCTAGTCCTTCTGATAGTAATGCTTCTGCCCCTACTGCTAGTCTAGCTACTACATCAGGTACAGTAGCAAACTCTGTCTTTGCCTCTTAGCATACGTGGATTATTGATTCTGGAGCTTCTACTCATCTGACGGGAGAAGGAAGTTTGCTAATCTCCTCCCAGTCGTCTTGCTATGTGAAGATTGTTCGGGTTGCTAATGGGAATCATTCCCCAGTGACTGTTGTTGGTATTGTTAACTTTTCTTCCAAGTTGCATCTAACAGATGTTCATTGTACCCATGATTTTCCTCTCAGCCTTCTATCAATACAGAAGCTATGTCGTCAGCTTAACTGTCATGTTATTGTTGATGAGGTTTGTTGTTATTTTCATGACATCAGGACGAGGAAGATTTTTGGTGGGGCTCATGAGAGGAATGGCCTCTATTACCTCGACATCCCTTCTGATTCCAACTTTGCCGGTGCGGTCTCCATCTCTGAAGATCCTTTTCTATGGCACCTTCGTCTTGGCCACCCTTCTGCTAAAGCTCTCTCAATGATGTTCCCTGAACTTTCTATGCTGAAACCCTTTTAGTGTGAAGCATGTCAATTCGGGAAACATCATCCAGCCTCCTTTCCTGCACGAACTGAGCCTCACCGCCATACTCTTTTTGTACTTGTTCACTGTGATATCTGGGGACCCTGTCCGGTCCGAAATCTAAGTGATCATAAATATTTTGTTGTCTTTGTGGATGATTACAGTCGATCATCTTGGATGTTTCCGTTAAAGGAACATTCAGAAATTAACAATATTGTCAAAAATTTCTTTTACTATGTCAAAAACATCTTCTCCACTACTTTTAAAATATTCTGTTCTGATAATGCATTGGAATTTACACAAAATGATTTAACATCCTTCTTTGCTTCCCATGGTGTTGTCCGTCAAACCTCTTGTCCATATACCTCCCAACAAAATGGGGTAGCCGAAAGGAAACTTCGACATCTCCTCGACATTGCTTGCTCTCTTCTTACCCAAATGAAGGTCCCTAAAACCTAATGGGGAGATGATATTCTCATTGTTGTCAATCTTATCAACAGAGTTCTCTGTCTCCCTAAATGGCTCCACACCCTTTGCCTTATTGTATTCAAATGACTCATTGTTTCCTCTACTTCTGCGGATTTTTGGATGCACTGCATTTGTGCACAACTTTTATACTGCAGAGAAATTACCGTTACGTGCAATTAAATGTGTTTTTCTGGGTTATTTCCAAACAAAGAAAAGGTATTGATAATATGATCCTTGTAGTAAACGCTATTATATATCAGCTGATGTCGCCTTTTTCGAACAAACTCGCTTCTTCAATCAAGATGTGTCTGACATACCATTAGAACTTCCTCCTCCACTAATTGTGTATAAAAGAAAACATTTGTCCCTTCTTGTTCCTGTCCCTCTACATGTTCCTTTGTTGCAGGAAAATATGCCATCTTCAAATGCCCCCACCAACACTACCCCGAATGATCCTCAGGAACTTCCCATTGCCCTACGCAGGACAAATAGACAATGCACTATTCATCCTATGTCTAATTTCACATCCATTGATAGCTTGTCATGTTCTGATAAAAGATATACATATGCTCTTATGACAATATCTGTTCCAAGAGACTATCACAGTGCATTACAGGACCACGGGTGGCGATAAGCTATGAATGAAGAAATGAATACTCTCAATTCCAGAGGAACATGGGATATAGTTTAGTGTCCCCAAGGTGTCAGGCATGTTGCCTGCATATGGGTCTTTACTACGAAACATCCTCCAGATGGCTCTATTGACAGATTGAAAGCAAGACTTGTGGCAAAAGACTTTACACAGACATATGGAGTTGATTACTTCGAGACTTTTTCAGCTGTTGCCAGGATGGGGTCTATTCGCACTATCATCTCTGTAGTTGTAAACAAAGGCTGGCTTATTTTTCAACTGGATGTCAAGAATGCATTTCTATATGGTGATCTTGAGGAAGAGGTTTACATGATGCAACCTCCAGGTCACGAAGTCGAGGGGGAGTATGTTTGCCGACTTTGCAAAGCAATTTATGGTCTAAAGCAAAGTCTGAGGGCATGGTTTGACAGACTTAGTACAGAGATTAGCACTATGGGCTTTCAGAGAACTACATCTGACCATTCTGTCTTTGTCAGAAAACGATCAACAAGTATTGTCATACTAGCTGTATATGTGGATGACATGGTTGTTACAGGAGACGATGATAAAGGAGTGCTAGAAGTGAAGACTTTTCTGCAAAAGGTTTTTGTCACCAAGGATCTGGGGCAACTTCGTTATTTTCTGGGTATAGAAGTCTTACGCACCAAGAAGGGGCTTCATATGTCACAAAGAAAGTACTGCTTAGATATACTGACTGAGGCAGGACTACTTGGGTGCAAGCCCTATGGCATACCTGCAGAACCAAAGAAACATTCTACACCGGATGGTCCTGCCTTTGAAGATACTACAAGATACAGAAGCTTGGTTGGCAAACTTCTGTACCTTACTATTGCTAGGCCAGACATATCATATGCTGTGAACAGAGCTAGCCAATACATGGAGAAACCATGCTACAGTCACTGGCAAGATGCTCTTCAGATCCTTCGCTACCTGAAGGAATCCCCTGGACGTGGCCTATTCTATGGGGCAAATGGATGCACTAAGGTTGTTGCTTATGCTGATGTTGATTATGCAAGTTCACCAGAGGATCGTCGTTCTACGACGGGCTATGCGATGATGGTAGGAGGTAACATTGTTAGTTGGAAGAGCAAGAAACAGACGGTGGTTTTCCGATCCAGTGCAGAGGCAGAATATAGGGGAATGGCCCAAGCCACATGCGAAATTACCTGGTTATTGTCTCTTTTGCAAGAACTCAATATTGCTATCACTACTCATGTTCCTCTATACTGTGATAACAAATCTGCCACTTATATTGCTACAAAACCTGTGTTCCATGAGAGAACCAAACACATTGAGATCACTGTCATTTTGTTCGTGATGTTGTACGAGAAGGCAAGATTTCTACACCACATATCTCAATAGACCTTCAGCTTGCAGATATATTCATAAAGGCCTTATCAAAGAAGCGTCTTTCCTGGATATCTTCCAAGTTGGGCATGATCGATGGATATGCTCCAGCTTAAGGGGAAGTGTTAGAGATTGCAGAAGATTTCTTTCTTTATATTATATTGTAACCCCACGAGGGCTTTTATGTTAACAGAATATTCTGTGTGGCTATTTGTTAAGAGAATATTCTATAGAGCATATTTTATAGAATATTCCCCTTTGAGCCCTGTAGGGTTTAGTCCTATATAAGGACCCATAAACCTCTTGAATAAACAACAAATCATCTTTTCTTATCATCCTTTCACAGGTCTTTTGGGTGATAAGCACATTGCACTACCAATGAACCATGAAGTAGGTTCTCATCCTAATCGTACTTGGATGGGTGAATTAGGAAGGGATGCGATGGAAAGAGGTGGGAGGAAGAGCAGTTTATATATGAACAATCAAGGAAAATGGGAAAAAATGAGAAAAAGGAAAATGAAAAAATTAAATGGAATTAAAGAAGTAATTAGGATGAATCACTTTCAACTTAAGACATGGTATTATGAAGGGAGGGAAAGGAGTCCATTAGTTGTTTATGTTGCGTGCTCTTTTTTCTTATTATGCCTTCATCACTTTCAAGTGTTCATATTATCATGTTTTCCGTCTTCAATCGCTGATGGAGTACCAAGATGGGTAATTACCCGACTACATCGATGTCTAGTCTAAAACATGATTCGGTTTGTGTTAGCAATTCTAACATGTTGAAAGCATGTTGATTTCTCTCTAGTAAGAGGCCCAAAAAAATATTTTTAAGGAGCAGTGGAAGAAAAAAGAGTCTAGAAGCAAAGGACGTGCAAGTGTGGACAAATGACAGGTTGATTCGGAGATTAAACCTAATCATATAGCTTCCCATTTGGTGTAGACACATCGTCGTAACCCTCTACTCTTTGATTTGTTAAGCACTAAGAAATTATTCAAAAATGGGTAACAACTGCTCCAACATAAGGCCAATTATTGAGATGGAACTGATGAAAGATCGCACTTTTGGAATGAAGCGAGAAGATGGCTATGACTTAGTTAGAGTCTGAAGCGGTTGTTTAAATAATCCAGAAATTAGAATTGAAGAATGAAGACTTTAATGGAAAGGAAGGCACGAGCCAACATCTCTAAAATGTAATCTCCTATGAACAAATCAAGATATCTAGTAGTGTGGCAAGAGAAAGTAGTCATTTAGGTTACCAAAGACCTGGATACAAAGGGGCATATGAGATAAGGGGGGCTTCTTGGCTTCTGGCAATCTATGATTCTTTTAGTGGAAGAAAAGACTCATCTTTCTTAGTGTTTTAGTATAATACATGGAGGAACCTTTTTAAGGTGGGATGGAAGAATCCCTCCAACCTAAAAGCAACAAAAGGGAAGTAGAGTGCAACTCTCCTAAAAACAATCAGTGGCTCAAGTTATCTTTACGGGAGGAGGGAGATTTTGCCTCTTTATCGTGTAGGCGGGATTTTCTCGAAAATTGGAGCCCTCCATAGGATGAGTAGGAGGGATGTGTGCAGACTTCGAAGGGGCGAGGGTGTCATGAATCTGTAAGAGAGGAGTGTTTTGTACGCAAGTTCAATCGCATTGTCGTGGGATAGGCAAGCAAGAGAACCAACCAGAATTAGATCGAGTAGGTGGATAGAATAAGATCAAGTTGGTTCACAGAAAGAGATTGTGGATTCCATAATCTTAAGACAACTATTACTCACTCTAGTTGCTTCGTACATTTTAACTACACATGAACGTTTTTCTTTCTTTTTGGTCAGATTCGTGCTATGGAATCCTACGGATGAATTTCGAATCTAACTAGTGGGTGCTGGTAAACTCTGCTCCAAGATTGTCGACCCTTCAAAGCATAAAATATGTTGTCTAGTCATGTCCATGGACAGTGAACAAGGATGGATTTATTGTTGTTGTTATTTCCTCGAAGGTCTCATTATTTTTAATACTTGAAGGTCGTTAAAAATATAAGAAAAGTAAATATATTTTAAGTTGGCATTTTCCACCTCCCTTCAGTTATGCAAATCGGAAATGAAAAATGGATTTGCTTTCCTTTCTTGCCCTTTCTAGTCGAACACCAAGTTATATATCGTTACCTATTCATGTCCATTTATTTCCTTCGAATACTTACATTCCCTCCCAATCCCCCGTCCAAACACAATCCGAGGTTGTGTTTAGATGAATGGACTTGGAAAGGATGGTAGAGAAGTCGAGGGAGCCTCGGACCTGCCTCACCTTCAATGAAGCGGTGGCAGAGGCTGTTGGGGTTGTTGCTTCGAGGGGCTTCAAAAGTGGTTCCAAATGAAGGTGCTATCTTGGAATGTGAGGGGTTTGGGGGATGTGGATAAGAGGAAATTGTTGGGTAACAGGTTCAAAGAGTGGGGATGTGATGTGGTGCTTCTGCAGGAAACCAAGCTTACTCTATTGGATGAGGATGTTTAGCGCTCTTTTGGAGCGGGAAATCTTGATGAATTTTGTGCCTTGCCTGTCGTTAGCCTTGCAGGTGACTTGTTAATTGCTTGGAAGTCGTCGGTCTTCTCTTTCATTTCGGCCGTGAAGGGTTGCCATTCTATTACAGTGTCTTTATCTAGGAAGGAGAATTCCTCTCCTGTGATCTTCTCCTGTGCGTACGGCCCGTGTTGTCATATAAAGAGAAGGGAACTATGGGACGAGCTTCGACGAATCGGCCAATCCTATTCGGATTCTCCTTGGCTGATAGGGGGAGATTTTAATGTTACCCTGCGTGCTTCTGACAGACCTCGGTCTAGGGGGGGTGCGGATCCAGGTTCGACTGACTTTGCGGATTTCATTACCTCCCTGGCTATGGAGGATTTATGTGCTATTGACATTCATTTCACTTGGAGGAGCTCTTCTTCTAGATCTTGCATTGACAGGTTCATTGCTTCCGAAGCCTTTATGACGATGTTTCCCCTTGCTAATGTTCTCTCTCGCCCGCGTTCTTTCTCGGACCATACTCCTATTGTTTGGGTCTCGGAGATGTCGTCTCCGTCTTCGGGTTTCTTTAGATACGAGAGGTGTTGGTTGCTCGAGGATAACTTCCGGGATTTCGTGGCTGAGGCTTGGAAAGGGGATTGCGGTGGTCACTCGGTTGTGGGGAGATTTACTCTGAAATTGGTGCGGCTGCGGAAAAGTTTGGCCTCTTTTAAGAAAGTTTCACGTGAGGCGCGGGCGTCTGCCAGGAAGGAAGCGGAGGTGATCGTGGCTTCTCTGGATGCCTTGGAGGGGGAGATGGATCTTAGCCTGGAGGAATTATCCTCCAGGTCGGCTGCCTTGGCTGTGGTGGAGAGGGAGGACCGGAAGAGGGTGGCGGAATGGCGTCAGAGGGCGAGGATCAAGTGGATTAGAAAAGGGGATGTTAATTCCTCCTATTTCCATAGGGTGGCCAGTAGCAGGAGACGCTCAAACTTTATCCATTCCATTTCCTTTGGCGACAGGGAGGTCGTGGGAGAGGGAGCTCTGGGGAGGGAGGTTGCCGCGTACTTCAGAGAGTTTTCATCTTTTCGCACTCCTAATCGTTGGTTCTGGTCGGGGGAGGGCACTCCTCAGCTCTCGCCCTGGCTCGGTGCCGAGTTGGTTAAGGAGGTCTCTTTGGAGGAGGTCAAGAACGCGGTATGGGATCTCAACGGTGATGCCTCGCCGGGTCCGGACGGTTTTCCCATTGCGTTCTACAAGGATTTCTGGGAGTTGGTGGGTAAGGAGGTTTGGGAGGTTCTGTTGGAATTTTGCAAAGGTAACGCGGGTTTCGACCAAGTGAATAGGGTTATCATCGTCCTACTGCCTAAGATCTCCTCCCCCCGCCGTATTGAAGACTTTCGCCCGATTTCGATCTCCAATGGCCTGTACCTCATCGTGGCAAAGGTTTTTGCCCGTAGGCTCGCCCCGTTGCTTGATGATTTAATCTCGCCCTCGCAGGCGGCTTTCATCTGTGGTCGTCAAATTTCAGATGTTACGGCTCTGGCTTCCGAAATGGTGGAGAGCTGGTTGAGGAGAGGGAAGCGCGTGGTACCGTGGAAAGTGGATTTTGCAAAAGCTTACGACTCGATGGATTGGTACTTTCTTTGGATGGTCTTACGGGCTCGTGGGTTTCCTGCTCTTTGGATCTCGTGGATGCGCAGGTGCATCTCTACGGTGTCATTCTCTGTTATGATTAACGGTCGCATTGTTGGGGATCGTTTTCAGCCTAGAAGGGGCGTGCGGCAGGGCTGCCCCTTGGCCCCACTGCTCTTCGTCATTGCGGTCGATGTGCTTCCCCGGATGGCGGCTCGAGTGGTGGATCGTGGTCTTTCCATGGGATTCTCTTGCGGCAACCAGGTCGTCCCTACCCTGCAGTTCGCTGACGACACTATGGTGTTCATCGAGGGTGGCTTGGACGAGGTCAAGGGGATGGCGGCGACCTTGGAAATCTTCAGCGAGCTTTTGGACCTACTCATTAATCAGAGCAAGTCCAAGGTTGTTCCTTTCGCGTGGGATGTGGTGTCGTCGGAAGCTTGTGGTTTGATTCTGGGTTCTCCCCCATCTTCTCTTTCGATCGACTACTTGGGGCTGCCTCTGGGGGCGGGGAGATCGAGGATTCGTTATTGGCTCAAGGTTATTGAGAAGGCGGAAAGGAGGCTTTTCGGTTGGAGCGCATCAATGCTCTCGCGGGGAGGCCGCCTCGTTCTCATTAAGTCTGATCTTACTTCTATCCCGATTTACTATCTATCAAATTAGATTATGCGAGTAGGGGTTCGGAAACGTCTTGAGGGTTTGATGCGGGGCTTCCTTTGGGGTAGAAGGGGTCCCTCCTCGCGCGGTCCTCATCTCGTGGAGTGGGCGGAGGTGACTAAGAGAAAATGTGATGGCGGTCTTGGCATTCGGAGACTTGATTGGGTCAATGACGCACTCCTTAAATGGATCAATAGGCTTTGGGGGAATTCCAACAGTTTCAGCACCTCCCTTCTGCGCGATTTGCTATCTATTGGGTGGAGATGTTGAGGGATTCGGATGATCGCCATTCTCGAACCCCCTTCTGGCGTGGGATTTTATCGGTTAGCCGGCGCTATTCTCATCTCTTCATTCCTGTTCTCGGGGATGGTAACTCCTTCAAATTCTGGCTGGATAATTGGGATGGTGTTGCCCCTCTTGGAGCTACCTTCCCGCGCCTTTGTGCCTTGGCGCGTGATGCTCGCGCTTCTGTGGCCTCTTGGTCGGGGGATGGGTGGTTCCCATCGTTTGTGAGCAACTTCTCGGATCAACGTTTCGATGAGCTTATTGCTCTCCTGGAGCTGCTTAAGGATTCGCCCAGGCCTTCGAGTGGTCGGGATCACTGGGTGTGGCGTGATGGGATATTTTCCACGAGGCGGGCGTTCAGGACTATCTCTCTGCAACAGATATCACATCAGGATCTCATTTGCAGGGATCTCGGCCTTCTGTGACGTCTGAAGCTTCCGGAGAGGGTTGCGTTCTTTCTTTGGCTATTCCGCCGTGGGAGGATCCTTACTCGTGACCGGTGCACCAGGCTCTTCGATGATTTGGCTTTGACGGAGTGTGTTCTATGCGGCGGCGATGTGGAATCTTTAGAACATCTTTTCTTCTTGTGCCCCGTCACTTCTTCCATCTGGGTGGAGGCCCGCATATCTTGGATCAACACCTTCAGTTCTGTTGGCTTCTGGGAATCTATGAGGACAAACAAAGATAGGGAGCGCGGTGAATTTGTACGTCTTTTTGCGTGCATTTGGGCGATTTGGCTGGGGCGTAACTCTACGATCCTTAGGGGGCAAAGGTTTTACAAGGAGAATGTTCTGGCACATGCAGCTATGCTTTCTCGTGACTGGTCGTTGATGTAGCTCCTTTCTTTGGCTTTTGTTGAGATCTCCTCAATCCCATTCTTCTTGTCATCTTTCCTTCTGTCCCGTTGTACCTCTCTCTCTTTTTCTCAAAGCTTTTTTAATAAAATTTTTGGGGCGAGCACCGTGTCGTGCCTCCCCCGAAATGTTGGATTTCAAAAAAAAAGGATGGTAGAGAAAGAGAAGAGACAAGGATTGCATTACAATGTTTTGGATGCATGGCATCAATTTTCGCCAAAATTCGGTAGAATTTTGGTTTCAACAAGTGACTGAAATCGCCACAAAATAGTCGACATTTGAGCGTCTAGGGTTTGCAGATAGAAGGGCCAATGACTGACAAGGCCAAAATTTTGTTTCGACTGTTCACTTAAGGCCAAGTTTGAATGCAAACAAGAGGCATGATTGGGATTAAGTGTTGGATCCATATGAAGGGCGTAATTTGGGCGATCCATCTCAACGTTAGGTCAAGGTTTGGTGGAATGACTTTGAAATGGAGAAAAGGGAGAGATTATAAGGTGAAAAAAAAGGTAGTCATAAAAGGGGTGCCTACTCTAACTAACCGATAAACTTTTTTCCTTATCATCGAAACGTCCTATTTGAGGAGGAGAAGAATACACTCCTTACTACCTTCCATTGCCTTCCCTTTCATTTCAATACATCGAATTCATTTGGTTCACTTTTATTCGATCATCATTTTCTCGGCCTTTAAACATCTTGACTCATTGGACCTCCCTCCTTTTTTCTTTAATCTCTCCCTAATCTCTCCATTCAAACACATCCTAAAATTGAACAGATTGGAAGAGGAATTAGAGTTCGTTTGGTGTTTGTGTTGCAAAGACCTCTTCTCCTTTTCTTTTTATGATCATCTCTTTTACATATTTTCAACGTTGTCATTGTTTTGATTAATATTGTAACGTGAGAATAAGACTGCTGAAATAATTTGATTCCACGTTGCATTTCGTTCGTTTATGCAACCAGGGACCAATAATCATTTTCCTTCGTTTTTCCCCCTTCTATCCGAACCATGAATATATACCGACATCCCTTCTCCTCGCTTTGCATTTATTTGCTTCCATTCCTTCACTTGCCCACGACTTGAAATCCATCCATCCGGAAAAGCGAATTGACGATGGATATTAGAAAGAGAAACTAAAACGAACCTTCCCGGAGCCAAGGAATCCGGTGATGATGGTGGCGGGGACGCGGTCGTCGGGAGGGATCCCCTTCATCGCATCCGAGGCCTCTCCGCTCTCTGCCACGGTCGCTGCGAACCTCCGGAACTCCCCCCGTCGCAGAGGCAGCCTCAAGGGCGATCGGACTGCAGCATCAGCAAACCGGAAGCAGTTGGTAGTGGAGGTCGCCGGAGCGCGCGCGCACAGGGGGCGAGAGCGCGGATAGGAGATGGTGAGGCGAGAGGAGGGCACGAGGGTGGGCGGAGGACGGCGGAGGCGCGCGAGGGTGAAGAGGGCGCTGGCCAAGTCGGAGGACGCCATGGCCATTCGCGATAATAAGGAGAGCTGAGAGTCCAGCAATGGGTGAAGAGGGGGCGGTGTGTGATGTGGCGAGGAGTGTGGTGGACGAGCGAGGGGTTTTGGTTTTTTCTCTCTTTTGGTGGTAGGGTTCTAGAATGATCGCCGTTTAATCTCTATCGTCTATTTTTTTTAGATTTTATTTATTAAGGCATTGCATATTAGCATGTAGCACTTCTTTCATATTAGGTATATTTGTAGTCCACTTGAATCTTAAAAGGAAAATAGTTTTTAAATACAAAAAAATAGTCAAAATCTTATCCATCCTACGTCATCGCCAATTAAGATAGTTGACTTATGTTTGTTGCAAAATGTTGAATGATATGATTTGTTAAGGATGTTTTTTTTGCGTTCTAAGATACTCCATCCTCGTCATCGCTTTTTGTAGCTGCACAGCGGAGGTTTGTAGCATAGACATACAAGTGTCGTTTGATGATGTCAATTCAGCGACCATCTGATGAACCAAGTTTTCACCATGTTGATAGTCATGAGTACATGTGGTGAAAATGATTCAGCAAAAACCACACCTTTTAATATGTGGAGATTTTTACATGGCGAGTCTACCAAGGCCAAACACAGGGACAAGAGCCTCCTCGTCTATTTTATCAGAAATTATTGATTAAATCAGAGCAATTAAATCCATTGATAAAGGTCTTCAGATGCAGATACGAAATGCAGATAAAAATGCATATGAGACTTACGCAAAAAACCAGCAATGCAATAAATGAGAAATATGCCATTTTTATTTTAATTTTAGTAATGTAGAGATGATGCAAGACGTAATGAGGATGCAGATACAAATATGCCCTAAAGTAGTTCAATTTTACCGAGCAATCAAAAAGTGAGTTTATTCCAATATCAATTGAGGCACAACAATAATTCATGGAATTTTTAAATAAGTACAACTGACACATAAGAGATCTAAATTTTGGCACGTTAAAAATTGTGTCAGATCAAAAAGATAAGCATGTCATCATGAAGATAATAAAATTTGCATTCCAATGCAATTAAAGTCAATTAAAAAGGAGTCTATATGCTCAAGGTATGAGAAATAAAGAGCAAGGGCATAAATACAAGAGAAATATAAAAATATAATGGATAATTAATTGCAAATATGCCCTTGAGAGGCATATTTGTAATTTTTACAAGTCGTAGGGACTCCCCTGATATTTTTTCCTTTTGTACATGGGCATATATGTGATTATTATAAGCCAACGAAGTCTGAGTGCAAAATTTCCAGGAGTGCACGTGAGGCACGCACACCTGGACATGGATGCAAATGTTGAAAGGCTTGTGGTTGATGTTGTAAATAACACATCCCCCTCATGTGTTGGGTATGCGGGATGAGGTTCGAAACCAAGCTCAGGGGTGGTGCACAGGTTTAGTAGGACATGTGGAGGGTCCACCAAGATTTGAAAGGAGGCATGATCCTCCGAGCCTATAGGATTGGTGTTGAGGAGCGTGTCGACCCGATCTTCCTCTATCACAGGAAGGTCGAGGATAGCTAGGAGTTTGGATGTAGAATGGTGAACAAGGTGGAGCAGAGGCAGAGGAGGTAATTTATAGGCAGAACTACGGTGTTATAGTAGATGAAAGGCAACTTAGTAACAAATTGAGGAGGAAATGGCGGTTAGGTTTAAGGGAGTTGATGGTCGCGTGAAGGTCATAGGAGATAGGGCAACGTGGGTAAGGGTTTAAGTCATGGTGATATGGCGGGATAATGACGATAGAAAAGGAATGGGGAGCTAGCATGGTGAGGTCTCGTACGTTACTAGAGAAAGACAATGGTCGTGAATTGTTTGATCAAGTGATCCGATGGTCCACGTGGAGGCGGGGATAGGTGGATCAGATCGGATCATTGGATCTGATTAATGGTGGTGAGCAGGGCACTAGGGAGCAGTCCAGATGAGTTAAGGGTTTTATCCGATGGTGGGGAAGAATGGAGACGTGAAAGTAGAGGAGTTGTTGGAAACTAGGCCATCCAATGGCTCAGGTTGAGGCGGAAGTGAGCAGCTCAGGACCTAACAGGAGGATGTGATCCAAGGGCCGAGGGAGAGTGGGAGATGGATCGTGGGGATGGAGGCAGGAGAAGGATCCGACGCTCAAGAGAGAGGTCGAGTGGCGCGCAAAGAAATGGGTCACTTGGCAGCTCCAGAGAGAACTATGTGGCCCAATCATATTTATTCAAAAAATCAAAAAAATAGAAAATAAGAAACAGATAAAAGGAAGGCAAACTAACAAAATGTCAGAATATGAAAGTTGTACATATTGACCAAAAATTCATAAGAGGTCATTTGTACATAAATATTTTTGGTAGCATTTTTAATAGATAAAGAAATAATACTTTTGATTATTTTGATATTTTTGTTGTTTTTAAATCCTTTTTAATGCCAAAAATAAATATTTACAATATTTATCTATTTTTGGGGATTTTTAATAGAAGAGGAAATAAAGAAAATGTTAGTGTTGAAGTTACAAAATAATCAGTGTCAATTTTGTATAACAATTAGAGTCGTTTGTTTACACCACAATATTAGATAATTGATTGTGTTTTTATTGATTTGTTTAGATTAGGAGAATAATAAGTAGAATTTATATGATGTATTAGAGATTCATCACCCCTGTACTTTAACTACGCTCTAATTTGAGTGATCCGAAAATTCTGGGATCTATCATACTTTAGTCAAAAGTAATCCAGCTTCTCTAATTATCATATTCTCTACTTGTACATGTAATTTAAGGATATGACATTTAGTGTACTACAATCATGAGAGTCGAGTCGAGATGTCACCCAAGGTCCTAGTGCATTAGTCTCTCATCTACACCAAATCCTCAACACTATGGAATAAGTCTTTTCTTGCATTCAATCTATCGTCTCAATAGTTCGTCGGTCTTGAAAGTGTAAATGACGGGCCAGATGATGGAGGGCATATGATTGTGTACTTTTCTTCTCTCCCTCTCATTGGAACAATGATCCTTTCGAGTGTCGTATTACTCAACACATATATATTTTTGATTTGTTGATCAATGTGTCCGTCAAGAGAGCTCGACGTTGTTTGCACTTGTCTTCTTGGGGAATGCATCAGGATGTGCCTTTTCTAGGTATCTAATATACATTCTACACCCATACTTATAGCATTTACAATGTAGAGTCTTTTTTAGGTGCAAGCCTGATTCCTTAATCCTAGTAGCTTTGATCCAAGTGGACACTTCGAAATGGTTGGGAGCACTTGCCTTCGATGTAAGCTCTTTGATATTTAACTTTGAATTGAGAGAGATTTTCTTTCAACATTTCTTTCTTTTCTTTTGGGTAGGCTAGCTCCATTGCTTTAACCACGAGTTGGCGCACACTGGTCAACACTTATTTAATTTGATCACACCCTGACACATAGGTCGGTATCAAAAGATAGCACGTGAACTTGTTCATGTACTGACTGGGGTTTGTTGACACTCGGGTTTCTTGAAGCCTTCATTGACTTTATCTCATCCTCGAGCATCATTAAATTGGGACTAAGCTCAAAATTCTAATCCCAGTCCCTCAAATGATAACTCAACTTATCTCATCAATCAAGTAATTGTGAAGGTGTTGTGTTGATCATATTCTTTAGAAAGTAGAGATGAAGTGTGCAGTATAGCACTCAAATCTTTCAAACCAAGGAGGTGTGGATTATTAAGGTTCAAACCCTAACGTCTAAGGCTGGTTAATTCAGACTCTCGAGATCTCCAGAAATCGAGAATCCTTAAATCCTTATACCTTGAGTGATAGTCAATGTGTCAGGAATATACTCCAAAGTTGGTATTTTTGTGATTTTTGAATTTTGCAAGTTTTACGGGATTTTTTCGTTTTTTTGGAGAAATAGTGATTGATACAGGCTCAAATGAATAATTGCGTCTACTTTCAACCAATATGGTTGTAAGTACAGACCGTTAGACGGCTACCCATATTATTTCAAGACATTGCAAAATACGTTGACTTTTAACCACCAACTCTGCTAAGGGAGACCGCAGTTCGCTCACTAAGAAGTAGCTGCACGTTTTTAATCTTAGTAGTCAAAATCATTACCAAAGAAAAGTTTTAATTTTTTCAGATTTTTTTTGGAATTTTGAATAAGGTTGGTTGTATTTACAAAACAAAACAATTAGTCCCTCAATTTTGAAAAGTTTTTTGAAAAGATTTTTTAAATCATGTCATATAATATAAAGATTTTCAAAATATTTTTTCAAATGATTTTTTCAAACGAGTCAAATCCCCATTTTTCAAACCATTATTAATATTTTTTCAAAACAGTGTCACACCATTAGAAAAATTTTCAAAGAGTTTATAAACATTTTTATGAAAATCATTTCAAGAATACTTATACCCTAGTATGAAAAGTTTAAAAAATTCAAAATACAAGCTATGGCTAAAGTATACATATAATATATATGGTATACCCCACTATACATAACTTTACCATGTCCTCATAGCATTAAGTGATATGAGACCATAGCTCACAAGGTGATATAGCAGAACTAGCTTACATATCCCCCTTATACTTAGGATAAAAATAACTTAAGGTTAAGAAGAACAAGAAGCGGGAAGAATGAATGGCTTGGTTCCCCCTCGTACTTAGGCTGCAAATATCCAGAGTATTAGATATGCAATGAGGATGGAGACATCCTTGGTTAAAAATCAATGATTGTACAAGGTTCTCCCTATACTTAGATCAGAGAGTGGCCTAAGTATTTGGAAGTGGATTTAAGGTTGGGGAACCGGTGATCAGTTAGGGTTAGAGGAGTACACCGATGAATGGATGGAGAGGGGGAGTGGGTAGATCATCCAGGGTTACGGAGAGGGTTGAGGTAATGCATACATCATGCTCAACCAACCAAGCAAGAAAACTCAAGATTTCACCAACTCACACGTGAAGTCCAGCAAGTGTTGGCCATTTATCTTGTCCATTTTATTGGCGATCATCCAAAATTAGAGTCCATTATGCATGTTTTAAGGCTAGGTTATCAGCACTATCATAGAGATACATCCTCACCTCTCAATATTCAAATATCATGCATACAATGTCAGGGGTTGCGCTCCGATAATCCAAGAGTGATTTTTATTCCATTTTATTTGATCAACTTGCATTACCAGTACCGGCTTTCGCTTTAGGTTATCACTGAAGTTATTTGAATACAAGTCAAACAAGCATCATCTAGCAGCCTGTTGAACATGATTTTCACCTCTTCAATAATTGATAATTGTGGTATAGGAGGCAAATTACGATCGATCAAAAACCACACTCTTCGAATATGTGGAAGTTATTTTACTTGGCAACTATACCAAGGTCTAACACAGGGACATGAGCCTCTTCGTCTATTTATCAAAAACTTTAGATTAATATCGAGTGATTATATTCATCGGGCTAGGTCTTCGTATGCACACTTTAATGCATGAGACAGAAATGATGTGCAAATATATAATGCAAACAAAATGATGCACCGATTAAATGGTCTGCGGAGATATAATAATATGATGTATGTTTTTAGGTTTCAAATGCAATGTGAATTACATGCAAGCAATAATATACAAATATGCCCTAAAAGTGTCAAATCATTGAGATAAATTAAAGGGTAATTTTAGAGTCATGTTAAGCAATAAAGGTGATTAATGACATTTAAATAATGAGCAGGAGACACAGTGTATCATCAAAATTTATCACATTAAATTCAACGTCAAATCATGAAATTGAATAAGCCATTAGATAGAGGTGAAAGAAGCTTCAAAATGACAATAAAATCGATAAAAATGGAGATCAATTGCTCAAGGTATGAATAAAATTGTGCTAGGGGCATAAATGTAATAGAAAGCATGAAGAATAAAGGATAAATATTACAAATAGGTCCCTAGGTCCGTATAGGGAACTATTTACGATTAGCAAAGCGATAGGACCCCTTTTGTAAATATTTCTTTACATGTAGGGTATTTTGTAATTTGTGAAAATCGGCTGGGCCATTCTTTAATTTGTCCAGCGTGCACCTGAGGCACATATGCTTGGACCTAAATGTAATTTTGGAGAACTTCAAGGTGGTTGCTGCAAATTACCCAACCCCGCATGTAAACGCAAGGGGGATAGGCTTATGTGGCCGCAACTGGTGCTTCTGGAGGCGGCTTGGTCTACCCGAGCCTATAGGATAGGCATGGAGGCTTAGGCCATCATTTGGAAGTCCAATCCAAATAATCGGATGGTAGGTGATTCTTCATGCTTCGCCCCTCCTATCGAAAAGGGATGTGCTCCAATGAAGCAGGGTTGGCTCCTCCGAGCTCCCCGAGTTCCTCCAAAGATCGGAGATGGTTGCTGATGTGCATGCGAAAGAGATGGAAGCACGGTGGAGATGTTGCGATGGATAGTGAGGTAGGGTGGTACATGCACGTCGGAGGCAAAGATGATGACCAGAGTAGGCTTGCAAAGTCCAATCAATGAAGGTACCTGCAGAGATGGTTAGCGAGGGGATAGCTGAAGCACAGTGAATGGGTGGCATGCGTCGAAGGCGGAGAAGATGAATGCCTGGAGTGGGGTCTCCTCCATTAGAAGCAAAGGAGACGAGTTGGGATGGAAGGAGGTTGCGGAGGAAGAAGGCAGTCAAGACCTCCGCGAAAATCAGAGGAGTCCAACGAAGCTGATTGGGAGTTTGATTGAGTGGAAGGTGGAGTGTGTGCTTTGAACAAAAAGGAAGAAAACAATAGTACGAGATAAAGGGAGTTACCTAAAAATCGGAGGTGGTCATAGGTGGAGGAATTGGTTTGTGTTGAAGGTCTAATCGACCCTCCAGTTATCGCTCGACCTGGCCGACCGATCCAGGTGGCTCAGTAGTTGCTAGAGGCGTCGTGACATGACCATCAGAGCTGCGGGTCAACACCTGGAAGAACAACCATTGTCGTGCTTCGATCTCGCCTCCCCCTATTAGAGGGAGGGGATAAAGGCTAGGTTAGGCCTCCGTATAATGGTGGACGATCGTAGAAGGAGGCAGATATGGTTGTTTTATAGGCAGAGAGGCATCGGTTATAGATGGTAGCTGGGTGTTTTGAAACAGGAGAAATGAAGGATTTAGGCTTGGTTGTGATTGATTGAATGGTCCACAAGGATGGTGATTGAGAGGGATACATGGGGCGGGCGTTAGGGACCGGAGAGGTGGGGAGGTGATTAATGAATCTGTGATTCATCACTCCAAAAGTTAAAAATAAAGCCTTGTTCCCGAGTAAATAGAGGCATATTTCCCTTTATATTGCATAAATAGCATTCATGCATGCATACATAAAACATGCATTTTAGCACTCCATTTGCATTTAGATAAGAAGCCAAAAATCCCTTGTAAAATATCCTCTTATCAAAATAACCTCTTCCTTATAATATGTACTCCTTAGTTAATAATTTAGGGAAGAAAGCCAGAAATCCCCCTTGTAAAATAGCCAATAAAGCCCTAGAACCCCTGGATCAGAAATTGTCCATAACCCCTTCATATAAACTCCGAAATAGGTCTACTTACTTTTAGAATAATACACATTAAAAGACCTTTAAAGTGAGACTAATTTCATCCAATTTGGAGCTCGTATGAAAAAGTTGGGTTTTTGGGCCTCTTTGTATACTACATATATGTATATTTGTATCTTTGTATTTATGTATCATATTTGACCTCATTTCCGTCTTTGGTCAACATAAAACTTGTAGATCTCATCGAGATCTACAACTTTCATGTTTTGAGTTTTTCCAAATTCGGCCCCCTCCTCTCTCTACTCTTATTTCTTTGTCCAGCCAATCACAGCAGGCCACGTGGCGCCATCTGGTTGTGCCACGCGGCCCGCTCCCCTTGCCCAAGCCGCCTTTGCTCTCGGCTGTTGGATGACACTTTCAATCCAACAACCACTGGATGACTACGTACGCCTTTCACCTTGACCGTCAGATCAAATCCCCCGCCTCATCTCAATCGCCAGTTCGCGCCCCTTCCTCAGCGCGCCACGTGGCGTTTGTTGCGCCCTTGGATGATGCACTCCATCCCTCCATCTCAACCGCTCAGCCCACCGTGCATCGCAGCCCTTCGATCTTCTTCAGATCTGATCTACGCCACTCGTCAGCGTCCTCTCCTCCGCACGACACCTGGCGCCATCACAACCTTTGGATTAAGCCACTCCTGATGCAATCCGCACCGCTCGCGCATACCTCGCCCCCTTTGCGCCACGTGGCCGCTTCACAACGCTCAGATCGCCTCGCCTCGATCAGATCTCGATCACTCCATTCCACCTCGATCACCACCGTTGGATCACACGATCCAACGGTGGAGACCTCGTCTTCCACCTCTGGCACCCCTCTCTCCCACGTTCTCCACCTTGCGGGAGGGGCAGCCCCTTCCTATTCTCAGCCGTGATCCATCCACCGTCGACGTCCACCACCACCTCCACGATGAACCCCACTCGTCCATCATCCTCGCCAAGCACTCCACTACCCACGTCGACCTCCATAAACGCTCCACTTCCTCCATGAACCTCGCTCCATCGTCAGCCTGGCTGAGACATTCGACCTATAAATAATCGAGCACCGGCCATCGTCGCACCTATCCGCCACCCCTGAAAGACACCCCGAGCTCGGAGCTTCCGATTGGTGACAGTAATTGCAAGTTTCCTTGAGCGAAGACGGTCGTCTTCTCCGGCGAGATCCGCGGCCACCGCCGTGTCGCAACCCTCCTCCGTCGAGCAGCTGCTTGAGCTCAGGGACTCACCGCCCCTTCGAGCGACGATCTGGAACTCAAACTCGAGCTCCAAACCCCAGGTGAACACCTCCATCCCCGATTGATCTTCATTTTGATTTTGCTTCATTTTTCTCGCATTTTATTCGACGTCTCCGCCCACCTTCTCGCCTCGATTCCACTCCGCTGAGCTCAGCATCGGAGCTCTCATCTCCGCGGTCACCTCTACGCCCGCCGACGACGCACTTCGTCCTCCACCAGCTTCAGCACCACCACTTGGCCGGAGCACCATCGCCAACCCATCTCCATTACTTCTTAGGCCTCGCCGACTACCTTCACAACTCCACAAGTGCACCAAGAGCCTCGGCTATCTTCTTAATACTTGCAGGTACCACTTTTGTCACTGATCGGAGCTTCGCCGGAGTCATCCTCGAACTTCGTCGCCAGCGACCTCCGTAGGCCTTCTCCAGCTCCTGAGACCACCGTCACCTTCGCCGCATCGTCGTGCTTCTGCTGGGATACCTCCGAGGCCTCGGAGAGCGTCACCGACACCGGTAGGGAAGGGCGGAGCAAAGGCCCAGTCGCCGGAGCTCCACCATCTCCTCCGCAGGCGGCGGAGGCCCGTTGAAGGAGAAGCCCCAGCTACCGTTCGATCACCTCGATCGAACGGTCGAAGTCGCGCCACGTTGCCACTCAGCCGACCCTCACAGGTGCCGTTGGATCCTTCCAGATCTAACGGCGCTTAGCGAGCCACGTGTCAGCACCGACACCCCTTGGATCGATCTTGATCCAAGGGTCGTCATTACGCCATGCAGACGAGGTCCGAGCCTCTTCCCCGACCCTAGGCTCGGACCACCCGAGGCTAGCCGAGCCTCCACCCGAGCCTCCGAATCCACCCGAGCCTAGGCCGACACGTGAGGAGCACGTGCGGCCTGGGAATTTTACACAAAGGCCCTCGGGACTTTCTAAAATTACAAAAAGATCCCTGTGCAGCAGACCACACGTGAGGAGAACGTGCCTGTGGAGAATTTGCACATCTTTCCCCAGCATTATAGGTAATTGCATTTAAGTCCCTGTCAGCATATTTCCTTTATGTAATTTTATTTTCTTGTATTGCAAATACACCCCTGTCTTTGCACGCATCCCTAGGTCGCATTTTACATCATTTTTGAATTCCAAAAGTTGCATTTTGTTGAGTAACTTGTCCTCCATCTATTGTGCCACTTGTCATATTTTTGTAAATGCAGTAGATTTTTAAATGAATTAATTGGTTGATTTTTGTAATATTTTGCCCAGTGACACCTTATAATTTATAATTAATTTTCTGTAGCTCCAAAAAGTCTCAAAAATTCACAGTAGCTCTAGGATAGTGAACTCAACCTTGCATAAAAATGTCATTTGCACGCATATCGAAGCCTGAATAAATTCTTTAGTGATTTTTTCATTTTAATTTTAATAGATTCATTTCACATTGAAATTTAGGTCTGTCAATTTTTCTAGATCCATCATCATTAGAACTGTCTAGGATAATTTTATTTCCTGAAAAAGATGTGATTTGTTATTTATTAAAAATAAATTAGTGAAAATCACCCTGCCTGTATGTTTAATTCACTGTAAATTAATTTAATGTCTAAAAATTCCAAAAAAATTAGGGTAGCTTAGTTTCATCATAATACATCATCTGACCAATTTTCATAAATTTTGGACTTCATTTGATATCTTAATTGAATTAACTTCAAATTGGCTTGCTGGTTGCATGTGTCCTGCATAGAAACAGAAAAAGACCGAAAAAAATTCCCTGAAAATCCAACACTTGATCTTTGCTAAAATTTACCTAAGGAGACAGATGCCTCCCTGAGTTCGACCTTGGACACTACCAAGTAAAAAAATCACCGCTTGAAATTGACTCAAATCTGATTAAAGTGGTTTTTGATATGCCCTCTCGTATCCAACTGCAACTAACATCACAAATAATTTGGACATTAATCTGACCGAATTAACTAAGGGTGTGGGTGCACCTATCAGTGATAAGGCTAAAATTGAAAAGGAATGATGGCATATCATGTGTTGTGCATTACTAGAGGAGGAAGATGAGTTTCAAACCATTGGATCGTAAGATCCAACGGCTGATGATGATGCGTAGTGGGGTGGCTTGGACCAAATCACAATGACCTGATCCAACGGTGAGCAACTAAGCGTAAGGGAATGGTTGGGATGAAATATGAGGGTTCATCAAACAATAGGAAGTGAGAGGGTAACATGGAGAACAAAAGGCCATTGGATCAATAGTGATCCTAAGGTCAAGATGCGAGCGAAAGTGTGCGCTTAGATTGAATTAGGAAGGTGTGATCTGACAGTGGAGAGGAGAGGGGAGATGGGTGGTTGAGATGAAGGGGAGGAGTAAAGATCTAGAGGCTACCAGCACGACGCATGGCAAGAAGGGGAAGCAGCCACGTGGGACGGCCTAGAGGGCACCACGCAGTTGCACCAGATTATTCAATAAATATAAAAAGAATTAAAAAATAAAAGAGAAATAAAAGAAGGTAAAATTCACAAAAAGTCAAAACATGAAACCTGTAGATCTTGATGAGATCTATAAGTTTCATGTTGACCAAAAATAAAAAAAAGTCATTTATACAAGGTACAATTTTTGTAAACATTTTTAAGTAACCAAAAGCACGTATGGGTTTTACATTTTCTTTGTATTTTAATTGTTTTTAAAGCCAAAATAAATATGTATAATATTTAATCTAATTTCTAAGGGTTTTTAACAAAATAAAAAAGGAAAATGCTAGTAATTAAATATAATAATTAGGGTTGGTATTTAATTAAAGATGATTGGTTTATATGACAAAGATGCGGAATTAATGAAGATTTCCTAAGAAGTTCTTTTTTTAGGATAAAAAGAGAGAATAATGATGATCCTGCAAAGATTCATCATACCCCTACACTTAAGCTATGCTTGTCCACGAGCATCTAAAGAATGAAGGAGCTAAATTAATTCCTAACAATGCATGTGAATTTTTAAGGCTTAATCCATAGGAGACCCTTAATTTGAGTGATCCTAAAGTTCCGATCTCAACCACGCTTTAATTAAGGAATCTATCTTCTCTATTTATTAGACTCTCTATTTGTACATAAAATATAAGGACATGGCAATTATGTACTGCATTCATGAGAGTCGAGTCGAGATGCCACCCAAGGTCCCAGTCTAGGAGACTCTCCTCTAGACCTAATCCTCAACACTAGGGAATAAGTCAGTTCTTGCATTCAATCCATCGTCTCATTAATTTGTCAGGATTGAAACTGTAGATGGATGACCATATGATGGAGGGCATATGATTGTGCATTTTCTTCTCTCCCTCCCATTGGAACAAGGGTCCTCTCGAATGCATTATTACTCAATGCATGTATATTTTTATTTGTTGATCAATGTATCCATCACGAGAGTTTGGAGTCGTCTACACTTGTTTTCCTGGGAGTACATTGGAATGTGTCTCTTTTGAGTATCTACTATACCTTCAAGACCTGGACTTATATCACTATACGATGTAGAGTCCTTTTTGGGTGCTAGCCGTACTCCTAGGTCCTGATACCATCTGGTCAACTGGACACTTTGAAATGGTTGGGAGCTCTACTTTTAGTGGAAGCTCTTTTAAATTTGCATTTGTAATGGTCGATCTTTTCTTTGTATGAGAGAACTTCTCTCAAATTTCATTTCATTATTTGGCTAGCTCCACTGCTTTTACCAAAAGTTGGCGCACACTGATCAACAATTATTTAGGTTTCATCACACCGTGTTACATAGGTAAATATCAAACGATAGCATGCAAACTTGTTTACATACTGGCTAGGGTTTGCCTGACACTCAGGTTTCTTTAAGCCTTCATTAACATTATCCCATCCTCGAGCATCATTGGTTTAGGTCTAAACTCAAATCTCCAATCCTAATTCCTCAAGTGATAGCTCAACTCATCTCATCAATCATGCATTTGTGAAAGTGATGTGTTGGTCATATGATTTAGAAGGTAGAGATGAAGAGGGCAATAGCGCTCAAATCCTCGAACCATGGAAGTGTGGATTGTTAAGTTCAAAAACCCAAATGACTAAAGCTGGTTAACTCAGACTCTTAAGATCTTAGAAATCAAGTGTTTTCAATTCCTTAAGCCGTGAGTGATAGTGAATGTGTCAAGAATACACTAACTCCGAGTTAGTGAATTTTTTAGCTTTTGCAATTTTTATGATTTTTTTGTTCTCAAGAGAAATAATGACTGGCCCAAGCTCATATGAATAGTTGCATCCATTTCCAACCAGTATGAGTGTAAGTACGGATCATTAGACTGCTACAAGTATTACTTCAAGATGGTGCCATTCACATTGTCTTTTACCCACCCACTCTACTAAGTGAGATCATAGTTCCCTCGATGAAAAATGACCACTCATTTCTAAGCTTAGTAGTCAGAATCACTGCTCAAGAAAAGATTTTAATTTTCCATATTTTAAGGAATTTTTAATAAGGTTAATTTTATTTACAAAAAGTTAGTCCCTTAATTTTAAAAAGTTTTTTTATATAATTTTTTTACAAAAAAACTTCACAGGAATTCTAGAACCCTATCCCAGAAAAAGTTTTAAAAATTTCAAAATACGATCTATGGCTAAAGTACATACAATATATACGATATACCCCCTATACTTAACTTTTGTGATGTCTTCATAGCACAAAGTGATGTGAAGCCATAACTCTAGTTAGATATAAGGTGATATAGCAGAACAGATTCAGATGTCCCCCTATACTGAGGTTAAAATAACATAAGTATAAGAAGAAGATGGAAGTTTGAATGCTTTGGGTCCCCTTATATTTAGGTTGGGACTAACCTAAGTAATGGATATAGAACTTAGGCTGGGGGATTTGCGGTGAATAATCAATTATTTGTACAAGTTAGAGATGGAATGGATTTACACAGAAGGTTGGGTGTGAGGAGATTTGGGGGGGGGGGGGGGGGTAGATCATCAAGTGATTCTACTTTTTTTACACACGCGAGACCTCGAATGAGGACTACTAGAAATGCACATGATGCACAATTTTTTTTACAAGATATGCATGAACAACATGATGACTAAGCTTCTTGAATACTTCTTGATTTTCATATGTGTCTCCTCGTAGCGGGAGCTCCCAACTCCATGCCTCCATGGGTCTCAAGCATCCTTGGTCTCCATGAGCCCTGCCACAAAATAATTTGTCAGAAAAATATTAAGAAAAATACTCAACAAATGATGCAAAAATAACATAATTATATGACCTAAAATTTTGAAGATATTCACATAAAAAATACAACAAAATTCAATAAACAAAGATGAGTCGTGTACTCAGCAACGATGCCATTTGATGAATGCGATTTTCACCTCTTTAATAATCGATAATTGTAGTATATGAGGCAAATTACAATCGATCAAAAACCACACTCTTCGAATATGTGGAAGTTATTTTACTTGGCAAGTATCAAGTTCGAATACATGAACAAGAGCCTCTTCGTCTATTTATCGAAAATTATCAATTAATTAATGAGTACTTATATTCATCAACTTAGGTCTTCGTATGCACACTTTAATGTATGAGACATAAATGATGTGCTAATATATAATTCAAACAAAATGATGCAAAGATTAAGTGGTATTCGAAGACATAAAAATACGATGCATGTGTTTTAATGTTTAAATGCAACTAAATAAGATGCAATGTGAACTATATACAATCAATAATATACAAATATGCTCTAAAAGTATCAAATAATTGAGCAATAAATTTAAAGGGTAATTTCAAAGTCATGTTGAGCAATAAAAGATGATTAATGGTATTTAAATAATAAGAAACAGAAACTATATATCAAATATTATCACATTAAATTCAGTGTCAAATCATGAAATTAAATACACCATTACATACAAGATGATTCAAAATGAGACTGAAATCGATAAAAATGGAGATCCGATGCTAACATTATAAATAAAACAATATTAAGGGCATAAATGTAATAAAATACATGAAAAATAAATGACAAATATTACAAATAAGTCTCTGAAGGGACCTATTTGTAATTAACAAAAGCCGGAGGGTCCCTTTTGTAATTATCTATTTACATGCGGGGGCATTTTTTCAATTTATGAAAACTGGCTGGGCCTCTTTGCAATTTATCCAGAAACATGCGTAAAGTACACACACTTGGTCCTAAATGTAATTATGGAGAATCAAAGGGAAGTTGTTGCAAATTACCCAGCCCCTCATATGCGAGGCACACAAGGGGGCTAGCTCGAGAGTAGTGTTAGGTTCGAGCCACGTGGCCGCAGCAGGTGCTTCGGGAGGCGACTTGGTTCACCCGAGCCAGTAGGATACGTGTGGAGGCTCGGGCCATCATCTGGGTTGTCTGATCCAGGTGATCGGATGGTAGCTGCTTCTTCATGCTCCGCCCCTCCCGCTGGAGAGGGTTGTGCTACGGTGAAGCATGGCTAGCTCCTCCGAAGATCGAAGATGGTTGTTTATGTGTGGGCGAAAGCGATGGAAGCACAATAGAGATGTTATGATGGCTGGAGAGGCAGGGCGGTGCAGGCACGCCAGAGGCAGAGATGATGTCTGGAGTAAAATTGCAAAGTCCGATCAATGAAGGTATATGCAGAGATGGTTAGCGAGGGGGGTAACAAAAGCATGATGGATGGGTGGCATGCGTCGAAGGCGAAGAAGGTGAATGCCTGGAGTTGGGTCTCCTCCGCCAGAGGCGGAGGAGACAACTTGGGATGGAAGGAGGTTATGGAGGAGGAGAAAGGCGATCAAGACTCTCTGTGAAAATTGGAGGAGTCTGGCGAAACTGATGGGGGTTTGATTGGGTGGAAGGTAGAGTGTGTGCTTTCAATAAAAAGGAAGAAAACATGAGCACAAGATGAAGGGAGTTACACGGAGATCGGAGATGGTCACCTGTGGAGGAATTGGTCTTTGCTGAAGGTCTAATCGACCCTCCGATCATCACTCGACTTGGTTGACTGGTCCATGGGGCTCAATGTCCACCAGAGGTGTTATGATATGGCCATCGGAACCATTGGTCAACACCTGGAAGAACGACCATCATCGTGCTTCGAACATGCCTCGCCTTGTCACGAGGAGGGGACAAAGGCTAGGCTGGGCCTCCGTATAATGGTAGACGATCATAGAAGGAGGCGGAGATGGTCGTTTTATAGGTAGAGAGGCAGTTGTTATCGATGGTGGCAGGATGTTTTGAGACAGGTGCAATGAAGGTTTTAGGGCTCGGTTGTGATTGATTGAATGGTCCACGAGGATGGTGGTTGAGAGGGCTGCGTGGGGCAAGTGTTAGGGATCGTATAAGTGGGGAGGTGGTGAGGCTATAAATGGATGGGGGATGATGGCAGAGCGGGTGTTGTGCGTTACTGGAAGAGGAAGATGAGTTTCAAACCATTAAATCTTGAGATCCAGCGACTGATGATAATGCGTGGAGGGGTGGCTTGGATAAAATCACAAGGACTTAATTCAACTGTGTGCAGTGAGGCGTAAGAGAATGGTTGGGATGAAATATAAGGGGTCATCCAACGGAAGGAAGTGAGAGGGTGATGTGGAGAACAGAAGGCCATTGGATCAGTAGTGATCATACGGTCAATATTGTGAGTGAAAGTGTGTGACTTAGATTGAACCAGGAAGGTGTAATCTGATAGTGGAGAGGAGATGGGAGATGGGTAGAGGGGCGGAGTGAAGATCCAAGGGTTGCCGGTGCGGCATGTGGCAATAAGGGGAAGCGGTCACGCGGGCAACTTAGAGGGCATCACATGCATCCACTAGATTATTCAAAATATAGAAAAATAATTGAAAATTCAAAAGGAAACGGAAGGAAGCAAAATAGCAAAAAGTAAAAGTATGAAAGTTATATATCTCAATGAGTCCTACAAGTTTCATGTTGATAAAAAGTCAAAAAAAGTCATTTATACAAGGTACAATTTTTTGCAAGCATTTTTAATTATTAAAAACACTTATTTTAAGGATTTTATATTTTTGTATTTTTAATTCTTTTTAAAGCCCAAATAAATTCGTACAATATTTAATCTAATTTTTTAGAGGTTTTAATAAAATAAAAAATAAAGGAAAATATTAGTAATTAAATACAATAATTAGTGTTAGCGGTGAATTAAAGGTGATCGGTTTATTTGATAAAGATACAGAATTAATAAGATTTCCCAAGAAGTTCTTATTTTTAAATGATAAAAAGAGAGAATAATGATGATCCAGTTAGGATTCATCTTGACTAATCCTGATGCCTTTAATGTCCGAAGTGATAAATAAGGGGAATATCGAGAAGACCAACTGTAACGTCCCGGGCTTAGGTCCTCGGTCCGTTATCGAGGAAAACTGGCCCTGACAACTTGTTGGGTTCGGACCCAGATGGACCCGTTGACAACCACTCAAAATGCTCTAAGTTCTCAAGTAATACTCCCCATCACTTATATTCCACACACACCTTGTGAGTTTTAGGGGTTGGTGTGTTACATCCTCCCCCACTTATATTCGCAACGTCCTCGTTGCGACATGGCCCATTCACTTATTCCCAATGACAGTGGCGGCTGCACGCTCTGAGTAGCCATTTCCTCCAACCTCTTTGTAGGGGCGGCTCCACCTCTCGGGTAACCCTTTCCACTATCAGAGGGAACATGGCTCTGATAACATTTGTAACGGAATGGATCGCACTGATCGACGGAAGCATGCGATAGCAGATCGCGTGATCGAACCATTACCAAAAACATGCATGGCAATCATTGAGCAGAGATAATATCAATTCCATAAAAAGTCCATTCAATAAAGAGTTCCATTATAACAAGTCCAACTGGCGTATTTTTTTTGTTGCAAAAACTACTCTAATAATTTAAAACAACATCTCAACAGTTCCTGTAAGCATATAGATATCCTTAAATCTTCACGAGTTGTATCATACCACGTCAGGAATACGAGGAATCTGTAGCACGATCATGATTAAGTAGTCCATCATGTTTTTTACCTGAAATTGACAAAAATAATTTTTTTGCATGAGCCTAATGCCCAGTATGTGTCGGGGTCCATGCATGGGTATTCTAATGGTCCTTGGTCTGTTAAAATTCATGTACTTGGATTTTCATGGATACACATCATTACGTGCCTAGATAGTTCCCATGCATGTCTAAGTTCGATCCCTATCATGTATAATTGCAGTTCTTTAAAAAAAACATGGATGTGCATGTAAATTGCACAAGTAGATATGACAATCATTTCTATCAAATTGTGGGGCTTATTTCATAAAATACATGGCAAGTTACATATTTCTTTAATCATATAAATCATTTTGCATATTAACCCCCATGACTTTGATGGTTTAACTTTCTTACTCCAGTTCTTGTATAACATGTAATGGTTCATTATCACATTAATCATTTTCTTGCATAACATATACTGATTTATCATTATCTAACCACTTTCTTACATAACATGTTCTAAAATATTTTTTCATACCTTGTAATGATTTATCTTTATAAATCATTTCCTTGCACCCTTGTAATGATTTATCTTTATAAACCATTTATTTCGTAACTTGTAATGATTTATCGTTAGAAATCATTTATTTCGTAACTTGTAATGATTTATCTTTATAAACCATTTATTTCGTAACTTGTAATGATTCATCGTTAGAAATCATTTATTCCGTAACTTGTAATGATTTATCTTTATAAATCATTTCATTGCATACTTGTAATGGTTTACAGTTATAAACCATTTATTTCATAACTTGTAATGATTTAGCTTTATAATCATTTCCTTGCATACTTGCAATGATTTATCTTTATAAATCATTTATTTCATAACTTTCATATACATATCTTGTTATACGTTTTCAACCGCCGGCACTTGCGGTCCATGACAGTGTAGCTACAATTGTAGAGGACTTAGCTTTTGCCTCTGCGGTTCCTTGCAACCACTACAAACTGGATGGCCTTTGGGGACGATTATTGGAGACGGTCATTTAGCAACCGTCCCCTATACTATTTCAGGGGACGGTTGTTTGCTGACCGTCCTCTCTGTATAGTTTTTAGCGACGGTCAATTATGACCATCGCCTTTAATATGACATTTAGGGACGGTGATATGACCTAATTATTTAAGCACGTACAGTGAGATGAAAAACATAGGGTTGTACATATATTACACAAATATACCCATAGAATATGTTGCTACTCTATTATTGGGTGGTGTTACAGTAAAAATGCCGCTGCCAGATTTTGTGATCTATCTTAACATGAAAGGGATTATTTGCATAATGTTTTTAGTACTACATTAACAAGTTCTTTAAGTACGTATATCAGGCATACATGATATTGTTGGTGGAATCACCCATGAGAATATTTCTCAAGTTGACTCGTGGTTGTACTATGACATGCCACAAAATCCCATTTGAACTTAACACCCATCACTAGGAATAATTCAAGGTATATGTCTGGAGTCAATAAAAGAATCCCCTTGATTTGACAACGGGACACTAAGTAAGATCCATCAACTTTACCATCCATCAACTTTACCATCCATCAGAGATTGAGGTTATCTCATGCAATCCCAATTGTTTTAGGATAACCTCAATCTCTGATGGATGGTAAAGTTGATGGATGGTAAAGTTGATGGATCTTACTTAGTGTACCCGTTGTCAAATCAAGAGGATTCTTTTATTGACTCCAGACATATACCTTGAATTATTCTAGTGATGGGTGTTAAGTTCAAATGGGATTTTTGTGCATGTCATAGTACAACCACGAGTCAACTTGAGAAATATTCTCATGGGTGATTCCACCAACAATATCATGTATGCCTGATATACGTACTTAAAGAACTTGTTAATGTAGTACTAAAAACGTTATGCAAATAATCCCTTTCATGTTAAGATAGATCACAAAATCTGGCAGCGGCATTTTACTGTAACACCACCCAATAATAGAGTAGCAACATATTCTATGGGTATATTTGTGTAATATATGTCCACCCTCTGTTTTTCATCTCACTGTAACGTGCTTAAATAATTAGGTCATATCACCGTCCCTAAATGTCATATTAAAGGCGACGGTCATAATTGACCGTCGCTAAAACTATACAGAGAGGACGGTCATCAAACAACCGTCCCCTGAAATAGTATAGGGACGGTTGCTAAATGACCGTCCCCAAATAATCGTCCCCAAAGGCCGTCCAGTTTGTAGTGGTTGCAAGGAACCGCAGAGGCAAAAGCTAAGTCCTCTACAATTGTAGCTACACTGTCATGGACCGCAAGTGCCGGCGGTTGAAAACGTATAACAAGATATGTATATGAAAGTTATGAAATAAATGATTTATAAAGATAAATCATTGCAAGTATGCAAGGAAATGATTATAAAGCTAAATCATTACAAGTTATGAAATAAATGGTTTATAACGGTAAACCATTACAAGTATGCAATGAAATGATTTATAAAGATAAATCATTACAAGTTACGGAATAAATGATTTCTAACGATGAATCATTACAAGTTACGAAATAAATGGTTTATAAAGATGAATCATTACAAGTTACGAAATAAATGATTTCTAACGATAAATCATTACAAGTTACGAAATAAATGGTTTATAAAGATAAATCATTACAAGTTACGAAATAAATGATTTCTAACGATAAATCATTACAAGTTACGAAATAAATGGTTTATAAAGATAAATCATTACAAGGGTGCAAGAAAATGATTTATAAAGATAAATCATTATAAGGTATGAAAAAATAGTTTATAACATGTTATGTAAGAAAGTGGTTTCATTAATGATAAATCAGTATATGTTATGTAAGAAAATGATTAATGTGATAATGAACCATTACATGTTATACAAGAACTGGTGTAAGAAAGTTAAACCATCAAAGTCATGGGGGTTAATATGCAAAATGATTTATATGATTAAAGAAATATGTAACTTGCCATGTATTTTATGAAATAAGCCCCACAATTTGATAGAAATGATTGTCATATCTACTTGTGCAATTTACATGCACATCCATGTTTTTTTAAAGAACTGCAATTATACATGATAGGGATCGAACTTAGACATGCATGGGAACTATCTAGGCACGTAATGATGTGTATCCATGAAAATCCAAGTACATGAATTTAACAGACCAAGGACCATTAGAATACCCATGCATGGACCCCGATACATACTGGGCATTGGGCTCATGCAAAAAATTTATTTTTGTCAATTTCAGGTAAAGAACATGATGGACTACTTAATCAGGATCGTGCTACAGATTCCTCGGATTCCTGACGTGGTATGATACAACTCGTGAAGATTTAAGGATATCTGCCTACAGGAACTGTTGAGATGTTGTTTTAAATTATCAGAGTAGTTTTTGCAAAAAAATACGCCAGTTGGACTTGTTATAATGGAACTCTTTATTGAATGGACTTTTTATGAAATTGATATTATCTCTGCTCAATGATTGCCATGCATGTTTTTGGTAATGGTTCGGTCGTGCGATCTGCTATCGCATGCTTCCGCCGATCAGTGCGATCCATTCCGTTACACCAACGTGTTCCTGAAAACCATGATGCATGTTTGAGAAAGAACTTATAATTCTTTCAGCTTCTCCATTCATATGCAAGACTGAAATTGAATTTATCACAAAATGCATGCAAGCCGAAGAAACCACACCCTACGTATGCTTCTATCAGCGAGAAAGAATTTAATTATTTTGGCTAAGTGAAGCTATGTAAGTGTGTCTTGTGAATTGTGCATGTCTTAACCAACAAAGCAAGAAAAAATGAGAATTAAAGAGCTCGGAGAGCCGTGTGCCTAGCCCTAGGTCGACACTCAAGTGAAGCATTACCAGTGTTAGGGGTAGACTTCACACACCACATGCAATGTTCATTTTTTTAGTTGCACGTGAGTCCTTGAATGAGGACAGCTTGAAATGCAATGAGTACAAATATTTATAAGACAAATGCATGAACAAAATGCCAACTAAGCTCCTTGAATCTTTTTGAATTTCTTATGCGGCTCCTCGCATCGGGAGCTCCCAACTCCTCGCCTCCATGCAGATCAAGCATCCTCCATCTCCGCAGACCCTGCCACAAAAGAAAATTACATAAAAATATCAAGAAAATTAATCAACAAAAATGATGCCAAAAATAGACTTAATGTGAAGACCTTTAATTTTTTGAAATAACGACTCAGAAATAATACAATAAAATAAAAAAAGGTTGAACTGTATACCCTGCAACGACACCATTTGATGAACCACATTTTCACCACGGTAATAGTTGTGTATTGTCATAGTACAGTTGGCGCAAATGATTCAACAAAAACCACACCTTTGAATATGTGAAGAATTTTACTTGGCAAGTCTACCAAGGTAGAAAATAGGGACACAAGCCTCCTCGTCAATTTATAGAAAATTATTGATTAAATTAGAGCAACTAGATCCACTGATAAATGTCTTCAAATGCAGATACAAAATGCATACAAAAATGCACATGAGACGTGCAAAAACAAGCAATGCAATGAATGAGAATATATGCAATTTTTATTTGATTTTTAGCAATGTAGAGATGATGCAGAGATGAGATGAGGATGCAGATACAAATATACCCTAAAATAGTTCAACTTTATTGAGCAATACAAAATGAGTTGATTCAAATATCAATTGAGACACAACAATAATTCATGGCATTTTAAATAAGTACAAGTTACACATAAGATATCTAAAATTTGGCACATTAAAAATTATGTCAGATCATAAAGATCAGCACTCCATCATGAAGAGAATAAAATTTGCAGTCCAATGCAATTGAAATCAATTGAAAATGACTTCATATGCTCAAGACACGAGCAATAGAGTGCAATGACATAAATGCAAGAAAAATATAAAAATTAAATGGATAACTAATTGCAAACATGCCCTTGAAGGGCACACTTGCTAATTCTAGAAGTCTGAGGGGCTCCATTGATAATTTTTTCCTTGCGTGCGGAGGTATATCTACGATTATTATAAGTCAGCAGGGTCTGAGTGCAAAATTTCCAAGCGTGCAATTGAGACACATGCACCCGGACATGGATGCAAATCTTGAAAGGCTCGAGGCTGACATTGTAAATAACCCAACCCCTCGTATGCTTGGCATGCTGACAAACCCTCAAGCGCCCTTGTCAATCTTGCGAAATTAACATTTAAATTGATTGTTGCAGTTGGGCAAATTAATTAGGATTGATAAAAAATGTAATTTTAATTATTTTTCCAATTAAAGCGAGTGCTCAACTTTTTTACTTGGAAAATTCAAGGTTAAACTCATGGAGGCAACTGTCTCCTTAGGTTGCTTTTTAGTTGATCTAAAAGCTAGGTTTTCAAAGAAATATATATATTTTTATTTTTAAATGCAAATAATAAATGAGATGCAATTATGGCAAAGTTCAAGGGCTAAATTACAATTTCAATCAATCTAAAAATCCTCAAGCTTGGTCAAAATGTGAAATATGGTGGAATTAGGCTACTTTATTTTTTTGGAATTTTTGGATGCAATATCAATTAATTTTGAATTAATGAATGTATGCAATGAGATTTTCAATAATTAATTATAATAATACTAAATCCACTTATTTTCAGGAAATAAAAATGTTTAAGATATATAACTAGGTAATATATCTTAGAAAAATCTTAAATCATAAAAATGTTGAATTTAGTGCCTATTAAAAGTTAATTATGAAATACGCAAAATGATTTTTATAAAGAAAAATGTGCGTGCAAATGCAATTCTTTTTGGGCACAATGTACTTAACAATTCTACGATCTGCGATTTTTTTGGCAGTTTTTCGCACAATTGTTAATTATATAATGAATTTCTAAGTATAGAATGACAAAATATGCAATTTTTCACAAGAGCAATTATTATTAATTAACCACAGAGAATAAAAATGTCAAAAGCATGCCAACATGCAGATAACTAATTAAAGAACATCATGCAATTTTTGAATAATAAAAATGCATGCAAAAAGAATTTCAAAACTACAGGATAAATAGAGGGGTATGTTTGTAAAATACAATAAATAAAATAAAATACAGTAAAGGAACTCAATGATAATTACCCATCCCCAGAGGGGGATTTCTGTAAAATCTTCAGAGGGGCATGCACGTTGCATGTGCTCTTTGGACAATAGGGGCCTCTACGTGAATGAGTTATCTCTAGGGGACTTCTTTGCAATATATCCAGGAGTCACGTGCATACACGTGACTCTAAGGTCTTTTTGTGATAAGGAGTATCTTGGAGGGCGTTTTTGCAATTACCCACTTCGACACGTGCATATCACGTGGGGGGGGGCTTCTGTACGAATGGTTGAATTGTGGCGATTGCCGCTGCAAATTTCCCCCATTCACGTGCGCCTCACGTAAGGGGGAGGGTTGGGAGTGAGAAGGCACCAAGGCAGGATGACGTGGAAGGAGGCACACGACCTTGAGGCGGTGCTCACAGGAGGTGCACGATTGCGTGAGGCGCGGCAGGCGGTTGGCGGGCGACGTAGTCCTAGCGCGATAGAGGCGGATGATGTCGGTGGAGGCTGGAACGCACATGGAGGCACGTAGGGAACAGAGCACGGCTGCGAGAACGGTTGGACAGGTCGATTACAACAATGTTCAGATTGTTAAAATTACCTATTATAGATGAAGGTTATATGAGTCTATGTTTTCGACGCAATTCGAATGGCATATTGGAGGGATATATGGATGAATATATATATATATATATATGATATTTTTAAAAATAAAAAATATAGAAAAATAAGGATGGGGCCAATCCCATTGTTCCTTTATATAGGAAAAAATAGGGCTGCCCGCCTCATTTTTTGTATTTTTTATTTTTATACAAAATATCACTATGTATATTTATCTATATGTCGCTCCTATATGTCATTCGAATTTAGTCAGAAACAAAGAATCATATACCTTCCATCTAAAATAGGTAATTTTAACGGTCTAAATATTTTTGTAATCAACCTATTTTAGATGAAGGACACACGAGTCTATATTTCTAACAACATTCAAATGACATGTAAGAGGGATACATAGATGAATACATGGTGATATTTTTTAAATAAAAAAACATCGAAAAATGGGGTCTAGGCAACCTCATTTAACACACACACACATGACTGATCCTGTGAGAGCCAAAAACTGTGAGAGAATGAGAGCAGTGAATCTGGACCACTAGATTTTGCTCATCTCTCTCCTCCTCTAAATGAGTGAGGGCTAATCCTGTGAGAGCTAAAATTTGTGAGAGCATGAAAGCAATGATTTTGGACCACTAGATTCTGTTATCTCTCTCCTGGTTGATTGGAGGAGAGAATGAGCAAAATCTATTATTACATAATCACTGCTCTTATTCTCTCACAATTTATGCCTCTCACAGGATGATCCCTCTAAATGAGCATGGGAGCATATAAGAGCATGCTCCGACTTTTTTCCTCATATTTTTTTTATTTTTTTGAAATGAAACCTGGAGGGATTTACTTAGAGTAATAAGTAGAATATGTGTTTTAAATTTCGTGTAAAATAGACGTTCCTAAACTTCCATCTGGAGGGGTTATTTTTAGCAATTCTGAGACCGTTAAAATTTGACAGCTTTGATTGAGGGATAGAAGTCTCGGGTTAAGTTGAATTTTAAATGACACTATTATGATCTAAATTCCACTAAGTTTATTTCAGAAAAAAATACGGGAAAAAAGGGTGTGAACATGTAAGTTACATGCTCCCAGGGAGCATACTCCTTTTTTCGCATGCACACGTATGGGAAAAGGGAGTATGCTCCTTGTGTGTAAATAACTTACATGCTTCCACCCCTTTTCCTCTATATTTTTTTTATTTTTTTGAAATGAAACCTATTGGAATTTATATCACAATATATTGTCAAGGTGTCATTAAAATTCCGACTTGATTCGAGACTTATATCCTCTCCATTAAGAGCGTCAAATTTTAATGTCTTAGAATTGCTGAAATGGACCCCCTTCAGATGGAGGGCATAGGAGTCATTGTTTCTGGCGAAATTGGAATGACGCATTAGGGGAATGTAATATGAATATACATAATTTCATTTTCCAAAAAAATAAAAATAGGGAGAAAATGGGGGTGGGAGTAGCCAATTGGCTACACCCAACATGACCGCCCTCGTCCCATTTTCTGTAAATTTTGTTATTTTTTTGAAAAATAAAGCCATGTAATTCATCCCTATATCCCTCATATATGCCATTCTAATTTCGACAGAAATAGAGATTCCTATGTCTTCCATCTAGAACGCGTAATTTTTAACGGTCTTAAAATTGCTGTAATCGTACTTGTTCTAGATGAAGGGCATAAGAGTCTCTTATTCTAAAGAAATTTGAATAACATATAGGAGAGATATATAGATGAATATACATTGTGATATTTTAAAAAAACTGCAAAATGAGGGCGGGGTAGCGCCATATAACCCCCTCCCCCCACACACATATGATCATGTGAGAACTAAAAACCGTGAGAGGTGATTCTGGACCACTAGATTATGTCATCTCTCTCCTGATTGATTGGAGGAGGAGAGAGAAGAGCAAAAATCTAGTGGTTTAAATTCACTACTCTCATGCTCTCATAGATTTTGGCTCTCACATGATCAACCACACACGCACACAAACACACACACACACATTCGTGTTACTAGTGTCGTTTTTATTCTTACTAATGTCCATTTTTTGTAAATATAAGATTTTCTTTATATGAAAATAGTTACTAATAGTAAGAATATGATATAACAACTGTAAATAAATAGGCATTGAACTTAAAATGATAGAAAATATTGGTAAAATATGAGTGGGCTCATCTCATCTCCAATGGGCAGAGGTCCATTGGATAAGTCCCCTATATATATATAGGATTTTTATCCAGAGAGCACTGTGCCCATTTGGTCGAGATGAGCCCCTAATCCCAACCATAAGATTTGTATCTCCCGATCCCTAAAAAATAGGAACCGTAACCAAAATGGAAAGAGAAGCTAATTGGAAATATTAAGCAATTCTAAAATTAGTATATGTTTATGGAAACGTGTTTTGAGAGATCAAAGAGAGGCGATTGTTCTGGAATTTTTTGATCTAGCGATTGCAAAGTGAGACGATGAATCGTGGATAGAGAGGCGATCGTTTTTATCTAATGCAAGGTATTGTATTTCGATTAGATTTTTATTTTTCGCATTTTGATTTGAATATGATAATATGTAGAAAGAATTTTATTTTTTGGACATTTTGATTTGAATCTGACTTTTTATAGACCAGATTTTGATTTTTTGTTATATTTCTGGATCATTAGAAAGTTGGATTTGCAAAGATGAATACTGGAACCTCTGGTTTGGGATTTTGTTATATTTCATAATATCATTTTTATTCATTTTGATATACGATTTGTAGTCCTAATTGATTTTGTATCGAAGGTATTTTAATTTCATATAATAAAAAGTTACAGTAAATACAATTGTTATTTTTCATGCGTTAATTTGAAAATATATTAAGTTACTGATATATTATATTTAAGTAATTTACTTTTGAGATATTTTATGTTACTAATGCTAACACAATTGTTACTTGTCATATAACAAAGTTACTAAACAATTCATTACATGTTACTTGTCATTGAATGATTCTTACTGAAGCGAGTATATTGCTGAATTACTAACAATTCATTACAAGTTACTTGTCATATAACAAATGTTACTAACAATTCATTACAAATTACTTAACATTGAATGATTCTTACTGAAGCGAGTATATTGCTGAGTTACTAACAATTCATTACAAGTTACTTGTCATATAACAAACGTTACTAACAATTCATTATAAGTTACTTACCATTGAATGATTCTTACTGAAGCGAGTATATTGCTGAGTTTCTAACAATTCATTACAAGTTACTTTTCATATAACAAACGTTACTAACAATCCATTACATGTTACTTGTCATTGAATGATTCTTACTGAAACGAGTATATTGCTGAGTTGCTTTTCTTTATACAATTCTTACTATTCACAGATATAAATTAACTTATTGTTTCTTGCAGAACAATCCAACAATTTGGTGTCTTGAAGAAGCGGTTGTTATGCCAAGGAGCGGTAGCAAAACAACATCATCTAAATGGACTAGAAGACAGTTGAAATTTGGATGTTCACCATATAATTATAATTAAGTAATTTATGTGTGACTTTCAGTAACACTTGACGTATTACAAGTAATTACATAGGCTACATAAGTAAAGAAGGTGTGATTCGATAGTAATTCAAAACAAAGAATAAAACAAGATATATAGAAGCATCAGTAACATGTAATAAATTGTAGGTAAAAGAAGGTAATGGAATAAGTAAGTTGGAATAAGTATAAAAAATCACGTGACCAGTAACTTATGTAATGCTATCAGTAACACTCGATACATTATAAGTAATTAAAAATGTTATATAAGTAAATAAGAGGTGCTTCAATAAGACTCAAAGTATTAAGTAACTATACCATTAGTAACAATCTAAATGACTTCAGTAAAATTGACATTTGTAATCAGTACTTATTGTATGGACATTAGTAATTCACATACTTAATTACTGATCTCACAACAATAGTTACTTGAGAACTGAATATGTATTACTTGAGTAACATGAATGAATTACTGATCTCTGTACAATGTAATATTACAGATGTAAAATACTGACAATTGTTTCAGTATTACTGATCTCGCAACACATAATTACTTAAGTACATTATTTACATTACTGATCAAATAAACAATGACTATTTCTTCGGTACGAAATTAATGATTTAAATGTATCTTTCCAAAACCGCATTCCTTTTTTAAGGACTCGATATAATTAGAAATATAAGAGGCTCAAACGTATTAATATCCTTCCAAAACCGACCACCTATTATTAAGGAAATGATTTAACTCGAATTCTTATTATGTTAATAATACAAACCACATTGTTATTGTCAAAACCGCCCCCTTGCAAATAGAACCAAGACGTACACGTGGCGATCCCACATTTGGTGCTCACCACAACCCAAATGGGCACATTGCTCTCTGGATAAGCCCTATATATATATATAGGAAAAAGGAGTATGCTCCCTGGGTGTAGCTAACTTACATGCTCCCACCTCTTTTCCCCTATATATTTTTTTATTTTTCTTAAATGAAACCTATTGGAATTTAGATCACAATATGTCACCATGATGTCATTCAAATTTCGACTTAATTCGATACTTCTATCCCCTCCATCAAGACCGTTAAATTTTAACGGTCTCAGAATTGCTGAAAATGACCCCCTTCAGATGGAGGGCATAGAAGTCTCTGTTTCTGACGAAATTTTAATAGAATGTTAGAGGGATATAGTGATGAATATACATATTTTTTATTTTCCAAAAAAAATTTAAAAATAGGAGAAAATGAGGGTGGGAGTAGCCAATTGGCTACACCCAGTGTGTAGCCTCATTTAACCCATATATATATAGGGGTTGATGGGACTGCCCCCTAGGGGTAGCCAACATGGCTGCCCCTACCCCCATTTTTCGCAATTTTTTTATTTTTTTGAAAAAAATATCATCATGTATATTCATCTCTATATTCATTCTATATGTCATTCGAATTTCGTCAGAAACAGAGACTCCTACGGCCTCCATCCAGACAGGATCGATTTAAAAAAAATCCTACGACCGTTAAAAAAATGACATATGGATGGAGGCCGTAGGAGTCTCTGTTTCTGACGAAATTCGAATGGCATATAGGAGGGATATAGGGATGAATATACATGGTTTTATTTTTCCAAAAAAATGAAAAAATTTACCAAAAAATGAGGTGGGGGCAGCCATGTTGGCTGCCCCCAGGGAGTAGCCAACTTGGCTACTCCCACCCCTATTTTTCCCTCATTTTTTTATTTTTTTGGAAAATAAAAATTTGTATATTCATCATTATATCCCTCTCACATTTTATTAAAATTTCGTCAGAAACAGAGACTCCTAAGCCCTCCATCCAGACGTCATTTTTTTAACGGTCGCAGGATTTTAAATCGACCATGTTTGGATGGAGGCCGTAGGAGTCTCTGTTTCTGGCGAAATTTTAATAGAATGTGATAGGGATATAATGATGAATATACAAATTTTTATTTTCCAAAAAATAAAAAAATGAGGGAAAAATAGGGGTGGGAGTAGCCAAGTTGGCTACTCCCTGGGGGCAGCCCATTTACCTCATATATATATATATATATATATATATATATATATATATATGGAAACTTCCAATAAGGTGGACATTTCCTGGATGCATGGAAAGCCACATCAATTTATATATTTTTTCTATTTTTTTTACAATTTCTAACTCCATAAATTTAATAGGAAATATTGACATGATATGTATGCCATAAAATATTTATTTTACAATTTCTAACTCCATAAATTTAATAGGAAATATGGACATGATATGTATGTCACAAAATATTAATATATTCGACAAAAATATTTATTACAATATGGATGCTATATTTTACAAAATAGTATGATCATCATTATTTTACAATGTGCAGTTTAAATTTACAAAATTGTTATACAATTTACAAAATTGGTAATGACTTTCTGAATTTCAGGAAAAACCCACCTCATTGGAAGGACCCCCTATATATGTATGCACACACACACCACTTGTAAATGGAAGTTGGGGGCATTATATATAACTTATTGTTTGTAGTATAATATTTTACATATAAATCATATTCTATAATAATAATATAATATATGTAAAGAATTAATTGGGAGACGAGGGGGGGGGGGACAAGCCCCCTCTCGCCCCATTGTATCCGTCCTTAGATGACGGGTATATGAGTCTTTGTTTCTGATGAAATTCGAATGACATATTGGAGAGATATATAGATGAATATATATAATGATAATTTTCAAAAAAATAAAAAAATAAGGAAAAAATAGATATGATTTTTATCCAATGAACCCTATGCTCATTAGAGATGAGATGAACCCACCATCTCAATCATTAGATATAAGTTTAAAATCTCCCAATAATAAGATTCGTAACTGTAATATAAATAAAATTAAATTATAAATTTAAAGATATTCCAAAACAACAAGCGTTTCCACGTATAGTCTAATGGTGTAAGAACATAGATCATTCCTTGAAGATAGACACTGTCAATAAAATGAGACTAGAAATTGAGGAATAGTAGATGGCTGATTGTATATCCTCGGTAAAGAAAAATGCCCAAATATATAATGGTGATCCAAAGTTAACGTTGGACCAATCCTATTAAAGCCCTCATTCAATCTCCATCTTAAAATAAATAAAAAAGATAACATGTGTTGCATGTTTGAAGTCGAAAATTAACAAAAACCAGAGTTGGATTATTAACGAAACAAAGTCGTTCAACTCGGATTCCACGTAATGTAAGAAGATAATTCAATTAGAGTTAAATTCAAGTAATAAATCAAACGAAATTCATTAATAATCCTAGATATAAAATTATATCAAACTATAAAGACATGAGGTAGATATAAAAACTAAAATAAAAATTAATGCCACTCTTTAAATTCTTGAAGAAAGGAAACGTTTAGCCTTCCAAGAGACGTAAATACTTAGCAACGGACATAAAGATTATACATAAGTGGATTCAAATTAATCATACTTTCTTTTCTTCTGAAAATGAGTATTTGAAATAACTCATTAAATAGACAGAGCCGAGGGAATAGGGATGCAAACAGACAGATAGAGATACATATATAGGTATAATTACCATATCTTTATCTGTTTTTAATACGAATACATTTGCAGATACAGATATTGACGGATATTAAAACTATCTTACAATATCCTTAAAAAACAAATACGAATGTAACGCGGATATTGATCGCATACGAGTAATGTTAGAAATACTCTATAAAATCGATTTAAATATATACGAATTGGATAGAAAACACATGATATAAATTTACTAAATGTATTTGTATTATAAAAATTATACAAATATGATAAAAGAAGGTATAGAATTATGTTGTATATGATTAAGAATAAATCTACGACTATATTTATATATGAAAATGGATATACGATACGGATATGGATATTTGCGAATATCAAAACAATATCTATATCCATATCCATTTTAACACGAATACATATATAGATATCAAAATTTATATATATATCCGTAACGTTTGCATCCCTACGAGGGAGGAAAGATACTCAAGGAGAAAGCATGTGAGGGAGGGCTTCCTTAATGAGGATATAGACGGCAATAAAGGATTTCACCAAGGGTGGAAGTGGAATTTTATGAAAATAAAATAAAATTAATTAAAAGTCGGTGTTATTACTCCTTTAATAGGGTTTTTTTAAAAATAATTATTAAAAAAATCAAAATTAATTAAATAGGCATGAAGTAATTTTTTTTTAAAAAATATTGATCGGCACCTGAGGTGCCGATTTAGACACGGGTAATTTATGGAATACACCGATTTCACATTTTACTTCATATTCGATACTATAAATAAGGAAATTATTATTATTTTCCCTATTACATATAAATGAGGACCTTTGAGGAAATATTGTAAGTAATTACTAAAAAATCAAAATAAATTAAATATGCTTTCGGTATTTTCCTTTATCGTAAATTTTTCGATATATCACTCGGAACTTCGTGCTCTCATCTTTGGAGGTGGAAAGATGGGTTACCGTTCCTTCTGCACCTCCTCCTCATCTCGGTTCTCTACGATAACGTTATTTTAAAATATGATGTATATCTTTATTTTTAAATTTATTCTATACTGTTGATATATATTAAGAAAATTTTAGTCGGCATATCAGGAATATTATAGTAAATATAAAGAAATTGAGAGTGTGCTCAACATTCTTTACCATTGACATATGGTAGCTCAACAACATACAACTTGACATCAATTAAGGTTTAGGAAAAAGGCAAGTATTTTATTAGATTCATAAATGAACAAAGATGTGTTTACAAATAATAAGAAAAAAATTTACAATAACTTATAGTTTCCATATCTTTAGAAATCCCTTTAGACCTCCTCCTCCACCTCCTCCTTTGTCGTTTCTTTTTCCCCCATCTCCCAATTTTCTGCGACTCTTCTCATGTCCTGTCTTCTTCTTCTTTTGCTTGGCGATTTGCTTCGAATGTGTTGGAATGTGCCCTGGAGGATGCGGCCTAGCCGACGACTTCTGTGGAGGTTCGATTGTGTGAGTTTCCTGGTTTCTTAAAGTCCGTACACTTGTTGACTGGTGAGGCGGCTCTAATGGAGGAGACTCAGTGATCCTTACTCCGGAAGAGGGTCTTCGAGGCATCTCCGGATGTTGTTGTGGTATTATCGCGGGTAGACCAAACATCTGTCTATCAAAATCAGTTGTCTCCATTTGCCGAACACTATCAAATATTTGTGATTGCAAATCTCCTGAACTATATTGAGTAGACGGTGTGATCTGAGAGGGTCCAGAGTCAAATTGATTCGAAGGACTAACAAGCAATGGTCCTACAAGATTGAAACATTTATATTATTGTAGGTATCAAAGAAGGTAAACATAACGTACTGAAATGAGTTCTTGTATTCAATAAGATATTTATACCTGAACCTCTAAATCCTGCTTCACCACTTTGAGACCCTACAACGCCATACTCTATATAGCTCATACCTGAAAGATATTAATTACATTATATGTCACATAAATTAAACTATAAGTAAGAGAAGGAAACAATATAATACATTAACTATAATAACCTGCGTATACGAATCCTGGTTGAATTAGTGGAAATTTCTGCCCGCTATACCCCTGATTCGAAGGACCAGCAAATGATGATCCTGCAAATTGTGATTGACTGAAAGCTTCTCCATATCCTGCAAGAATGAGATATTCATCTTTTATAAAATATTACAGAAGATACACATTAGTTATTGCATTTAGTCATTTTATTAAATAAGTTGTTATAACCTGAAGCTCCAAATCCGATTTGATCATATTGAGATCCTGAAGTGTTATATTCTATATCCATACATGAACATTGTTAATTTAATTAGATATCACGTAAATGTAAGTACTACTAAGAGAAGAATATTAAGTTTAACAACCTGAAGATGTGAGTCCTTGTTTAATTGACGGGTACCATTGTCCGCCATATCCCGCAGACGTCATTCCTGAGGTTCCAAATATTGACTCCTCTATTGTTTGACCTTACGAAAATGTATGGTCATCGTGTCCTGCTATATTTTTGAGGAATTATGTTTATATGTTAAAAAATCGAGATACTAATATAAATTTATTATACATAAAGAATTAACTAAAACCGGAAGTCCCAAACATCGGTGCTGGTTGCGATCCCTCTCCATCATATTCCGTATAATTCCTACCTATACGATTTACAACATATAATTTTAAAAATTCACTCGTGCAAAAGAGAAACAAAAATATTTTCCATTTATAAGAAAGATATCACAAAACCTGATACTCCCAAAGTGTGATGCTCCTGTGATGGCATGTACTGATGCTCATATTGTTGGAATTGATATATCAAGGAGAACATGTTGAGTGTCTCATCGAACATTTTAATTGTAGTTTCGACCGTTTCCCTCATATTGGAAGGTAAGTCTGTTGAACGTCTAAGTCCATCCATACTATTCCTTCCTTGTATAACGATGTCCACCTATTCCATTTACGAAAATAATAAGAGTAATTTAATAGAATATAAAGAGAATAAGTAGATTTTTTAAACATACCAGACGTCTTTCCATTGGTCCGTGTGGTCGGTAAGGTACTGTAGGAGGAGGAATCTGTGTCTGGATCCATCTTCTTGTTATAATTAAATACCATTGCATGTAAATATCGAAAATTGAAATCTGCGTGATCATGAGAATTGCAGCTTCCCTATCATCCCAACGATCTACGTATTGTCGATATATAGTAGATCAGTTTAGGATGTCAGCACTTCGGGTCATGTTACGTCGAGATACAACATTTATCCTCTCAATGGAAGTAGGAATATGTTGTCGCATCTCGAATTGACGCATCATGCGATCAGGTAGGTGCATCACTACGAAATCGTAACATATAAGTGGCACTCGACTCATCCAAACAGCTTGACCACTTCTGTAAAATAGGATGTAGTTGTGCTATATCCCCATCGATGTACGGTGTCCAAATCATATGTATTTTATTAAAAAAATTATATAATCGTTTACAATAATTTAAAAAATGTGAGAAGTATCTGTTAGCAACGTGAGCCCCGGGCGAACCATTTCTACAATAAATGTTATTGTAATGAATAAATTATCAATGAAAGTTATTGATTATTTTTCACTCCCTTTCTGAGATTGATGAATGAATGCACTATAGGGTCCCTCTGTACAATAAGGGTTATGTACCATGGCCAACTTGATGATCATACAGTTGTTGATTCATTGGATGGATCATATAGGCTGATGCTTGGATGAATATCTAAGGAGTTAGATAGAGGACTCATCAAGCATCATCAAATGATCATTAAGTGATGATCTCCAATCTGAGTAGGAGATGGCAATCCTATCTCATATGACTGATATCTGACTAACCTCTTGATGCAGATCCTCTGCATGGGAATAGTGATTCAGAGGTGTCAGGTTAGTTAAGTCAATGGGTTGACTTGACGAGATCGAGATAACCAAAGACCTACGTTGAATACTGTCACAACATAGGCATGCATCCTCTGACTAGAGACAGATGTATTGCTATATGTCTGAGTATGTACATTTGGCAGACCAATAGGTTGATGACCTAATCAAGGTCTAAATACCGGCGAGCTGATGTGCATGTAAGGACATATGAGTAATGCGATCTCTCAAAGGGATCATAAAGGTTTACTTGTGAACCGGGAGACATGAGCTCACTCATGAGGTATTGGGACTGAACAAATTCCATGCATGGTCGTCGTGCTTTGGAAGCATGACATGAATTTGAAGGTAAGATATATGCTTTGTGAAAGCATATGATCTATACCAAATCCCAATGACCAAGATTGAGAAACTTAAATGATCTAACTATGAAGATGACAGTGCAAAAGTGATCTTTATCTTCAGAATGATCATGAGTCTTCCAGTATGTAGGATGTGCAGGTATTGGGAATACCTGAAGGGTGATTTGATCATATACGATTGTATAACCATGACGCTTCCATTCCGAGAGAGTGATGAAACATGTTTGGATTTTAGTGACTCCTCTCATTAGAGAAGTGACCTAATCTTAGTCCATGAACTGGACATTGATCTGAATGAGATTCAGATGCAATGAGAAGATTAAGTCTACGGTCTTGATTTGATCAAGCATCAGTGGGAGGTCCATAGGATCTGGATTTGAGATGTGATCTCAACATCCAAGTCACTATAGGTGGAACAATACAATCGTCCTGTCCTTATCTCCAAGTATCTGAGGAGAAATAACATTGTTCTTAAATGGTTTAAGAACAATTCCATAAGATCTAAGCAAAGAGAATTTGATAATTAAAAGTGTTTTAATTATCATGATGTATGAGATATTATCCAATATGATTAAATGTGATTTGATTATTATGGATAAGAATAATGTGGATAGAAATATCCAATTATTCATAATATATTATAAATGTGAGTTACAATGTATTAGAGAGTTAATTATAATTTGTATGTGTTGATTAATTATTATATGTATTGGATACACATTGTGTAATTAATTAACAATATGAATTATATGTTGTTTTGGGTTGTGAATATGATTCATAACTTTTCCATGGCAAGAATGCAATATTTTCAAAGATAATTGTGAATTATTTTTGAAGAATAAAACCCAATAAATTTGTTGCAAATAAATAAGAGAGATTGCAAGGATATATGCAATCTCATGGATTACCATGAGATTGCAATCTCCATGCAATCTCATGGGCGACACACCATTCCAATATGGAATGTGTGGCCGCCCACTTGGAAGGCACATGGAGATGAAATCTCCATGTGTCTTCTCTCCTTATTTGTTGGGTTGATTTAGGAATGAATTATATTTGATTTTGTCAAATATATTTTAAGCTAAATTTGTTGTTTTTGTCAACAACAATCTTAGCCATTGGATAAACATAAATCAATCTCATCCATTGATTTTATGTGTCCCATGGATTGAGATCCATGGATCCCAAAACCCTATAAATAGAGAGGCATACTTGGCTCTCTCTTTACACATGCTATTGTAGCACAAACTCTCTCTCTTCCTCATACTCGATAGCCCTCTCTCTCCCTCTCTTCTTGGTGGCCGTCCACCTTGGTGGAGAGAATCGTCGACGCCCGCGCCATCGTGCTGCCGCTTCGACTCTCTGCGGTTCTTCGTCTTCTTGGAGTGCTTCACTCACGAAGGAGACGTTCGATCTCGTGCGACGAGATCAGGAGCAACCGCGCTTGGATCAACTTGGATTGCGAGGACACCGCGACTCATCTCCGCGCTCGCAAGCCGTTACTCCGACGATCGGACTTGAGACAGGAGGTCTCTTTTCGTAGAGACTTGATCAACCACGCTTCAAGAGGTATTGCATTATACTTGCTGTGGTTATATATGAAACGATTTGAGAATGGTTCTCGGATCATGTGGTTTCATCGGATTTAAAATTTTAAATACCGCTGCACAGAACAACTAGTACGACTAGTCGTTCTTCGTCGTATCCAATACGACGATCACGCTTCCGTGATGCGCTTGAGGATTTCTCCATATCCTTCAAGTGGTACCAGAGCCTTAGGTCGACGGTTTCGAATATGATTCGAAAAACCGAGGACGACTTGGGTTCGTTTAGGTCGCGAAATTTTTTCATCGCATTTGATTTCGCAGATCTGTTTAGTAAATAAATTCGGCACTGTTTAAATTATTTAAACAGGAATTTAATACTTGGATTTTGTTCTCCATTAAATAAGGAAACCATAGGAACTGAGTTTGCGTAAATCGGATTTCGTGTGCTCTAGTTATGGTTGTTTTAATGGACATGTATGCATTGTTGCGGGAACAGTAGATTTTAACATGATTAAAGAGTTAATTACTGTTATCATCTGTCTCGAAATGCATGCAAATTCACTTAGATTCTGTTCTAAATCAAGTTAGCAATCTATGAAAATTGAGTTTGCTTAATTTGGATTTAAATTGATTGAGATATGTTAATTTTAGTGAGTAGGGATCCTTACTGAAATTACATTCCTAATATAAAACCAAGTGATTGTCAATTAGTGAAATTAATTGTTAATTTCGTGAAATAGTCTTGAAAAATATTTTTAAAATATTGAAACATAATTATTTGCCTAATTGACTTGGCCCCAACCAATTAATAGATTAAGATGTGATCTAAATTATAATTAGAAAGCACAATCTTTCAAACTTGATGCTTGAATAGGATTTGGGAATTTGTCTAGCAAATTTCCTTATAATCAAAAATGTTTTGATTATTACTATATGGTACAATTTTGGTTGAAGAACCGATGATCATCTCAAGTACAAATTAATCAATTTGGCATTATCCTTTCCCGAGGCGGATATGGTGCCTAGTCGGAGAGCATTGGGGTTGCGGGTTGCAACGTATGTGGTCCGTCCCACTCTCGTCGGTACTAGCCATGACAGCGGGTAGGGCCGGGATAATGTCCGATGGATTAAGATGTATTTTTCTAATTATTAAAATTCGAATTAATACGTATTTTAAGATATTACCATATATGTATTCAAGTAAAATAATCAAGTTTGATTGATTGAATTGGATTGACAATTAATTTAATATGATTAAATTGATTATGTCCAATTGAAATACTCTAATATGATTAGAGTTATTAATTCCCTTGGAAGAATTAATTATGTGAATGTGATTCATAATAATTAATTAAATTTGAATATGAGATGGAGGATCACATAAGTGACATCCATGGTCTCCCGTCAAGGCGAAGAGTTCCGTCGCCAGACATCGTATGAAGGAGACGCCTGTACGAAGTGACAACTCCTGCATACGATCCGTTTGGATCGGGCTCGTCGCTTCTCGAAAGAGTAAGGACGTATGCGTAGTGACCCCAATATCGGGTCCTCATATTATTGGGGAGATATTGGATTGCGCATAGCGAGTTGTATTCCTGTTGACGGTTGGTTCAATTAATAACGGGTCAACATCGCCTTAGGGGTGGTGGGCCCGGGTATTAAAGTCCGAATTGGAAAATGTAAGTTGGACTTGCAATGCAGAATGTGTTCCCGCTTCTCTTTGTTGGAGTCATAGGTTCTCATATTATTGGGATATGACAAAGATAAGGAGGAGATCCCAGTTCTTGCTTGAGATATATTGGTAAGTATATCTCTTACTTTGAAAGTGAATAAGGGAATAAACTTTCAAAGTTGACATAGCAAGAACAATTTGATTTAAAATGCCTTAATCAAATATTATAAATTTGAATATATATTTTTATATTCTAATATAGTGCATTCTTAATTTCAGAAAATGAAGTCTTTGAACCCACTTAGTAGGCTTCTAGAGGTCAACCAATTGACCGGACCAAATTACTCGGATTGGATCCGTAATTTGGAGCTTGTTCTCTCTGCTGAGCGCATAAGTTATGTGCTATCCGAGGACAAGCATGAGAACCCTAAGTCTAAGGAAGAAAAAGCATTTAATGACAAGTATGATGAAGATCATGTCTTGGCTAGGTGCTATATCCTAGGTTCTCTCTCCAATGTTCTGCAGAAGCAACATGTGCAGATGAGTACCTGTCAGGAAATAATGCAGAATCTTAAGGATATGTTTGGTGACATTAACCGCACTCAGCGGTACAATGTTATGAAAGACCTCATTCGCTGTAGAATGCAGGAAGGGACTTCGGTCCGTGAACATGTACTCAAAATGTTTGGGTACTTGTCGGAGCTGGAGACTCTTGGGGCAACGATGGATGCAGACATGCAAGCTGACTTCATTCTGCTGTCATTGCTCAAGTCTTTCAATAACTTTGTGGTGTCATTCCACATGAATAAATTGGAATTGACAAGTGCTGCTCTCCTTGCTGCATTAAAGTCCGCAGAGGACGTGATGAAGAAGGATGGTCCCAGTGGCAGTGCAATGGTTGCACAGGTCAAAGGGAAGCGCGGTCGGAAGCATGGTTCTCGGAAAGGCCCGGCTCAGAAGAAAAAGAAGAAGGGACAAAGTGTTGCCTCTTCTTCCAATGCATCCACTCTCATGGCGTCGAAGAAAACCGACGTCTGTCACCACTACAAGAAGTCGGGGCACTGGAAGCGTAACTGCCCAAATTACCTGAAGTCCTCAGACAAAGGTAAAGCCCCAACAGGTATGAAATCTACTTTCATCATTGAAACTAGCTTTCTCGTCGGACGAGAAGGAAGTTGGTTGTAGATTCTGGTGCTTCTGTTCATGTATGCAATTTGTTGCATTTCTTTCAGGAAACTAGAAGTCTTGAAGAAGGGGAGATAGTCATCCAGATGGGATCTGATGCAAGTGTTGCAGCAGTCGCCGTCGGGACATGTCGACTATCATTATCTAGTGGAAGAGTCCTAGTACTTAAAGAGTGTCTTTATGTACCTGAAGTTAGAAGGAATCTGATATCTGTATCTAAGCTAATTAAAAGTGGATATTTGTTCCTGTTCTGTAATAAATTAGTCATAAATCATTATGATAAATATATTGTAGAAGGTATTTTAACTTCTGGACGACTCTATGAATTGTGCATTAATGAGAATGTCATGAATGTTACAACCACTAATAAAAACCCTAAGAGATCCAGGGAGAATAAAAATTATTCAAATATGATTTGGCATCAAAGACTTGATCATTTGTCTGTTGATAGGATCAACAGATTGATAAAGGATGGACCTTTAGATTTCTTACAGGTTCAATCTTTGCCTACCTGCGAACATTGTATTCGAGGTAAAATGACTAGGATGTCTTTTCGTAACAAGGTTACAAGATGCGAAGGTATTATTGACCTAATACATACCGATGTATGTGGTCCCTTCAGTACCGCGACTCGAAATGGATACCGATATTATTTGACGTTTATCGATGACCATTCGCGATACGGGTTTATCTTCCTATTACGTCATAAGTCTGAAACCTTTGAAAAGTTCAAAGAATTCAAGGCTTTGGTTGAGAACCAAACCGATAGGAAGATTAAACGGATTCGATCTGATCGAGGTGGCGAGTACCTATCAGATGAATTCAAGGAATACCTTAAGGAGAATGGAATTGTTTCAAATCTCACTCCTCCTGGAACTCCTCAACTTAATGGTGTTGCTGAAAGACGCAACAGGACCATCATGGACATGGTCCGTTCAATGATGAGCAAAGCACATTTACCTCTTAGTTTCTGGGGATATGCAGTAGAGACTGCAATATATCCTGAATAAGATTCCTAACAAATCTGTACCTAAGACTCCTCATGAGATATGGTATGGAACCAAACCTAGTGTCAATCACTTAAGGGTTTGGGGTTGCTTGGTCCATGCGAAGAACGTGGACGCTAGTAAGCTGGAATCTCGCACTCGTGAGTGTTACTTCATTGGGTATGTTAAAGATGGTATTGGATACCAGCTTTATGACCCTGAGACCCAAAAGGTTTTTGTCTCTAGAGATGTGAAGTTTCTGGAGGATGATTTCCTTAAAGGTCAAGATAAAAGTGAAGTAGAGAACTCATTGAATCCCAAGAGGATTCTGAGCTCCCCATACCAGAAACTGAAGAAGTAAATAAAGATGAAACACCCATACCTCTTCGAAGGAGTTCGAGGGTGGTTGCACCACCTGAAAGGTATGGATTCCATGTGTCAGGAGAAACTGACATTGATCCTACTTCATTTGATGAAGCACTCGCGGATCAAGACATGGATAGATGGATGCTAGCAATGAAGTCAGAAATTGACTCCATGCATAAGAATGGTGTATGGACCCTAGAGGATCCACCTAAAGAGGTAAAACCCATTGGGTGTAAATGGATCTTCAAGAGAAAGAGGGGACCTGATGGGAAAGTAGAGACTTTCAAGGCACGGCTCGTAGCCAAGGGCTACACACAGAGAGAAGGCATCGATTATGATGAGACATTCTCTCATGTGGCTATGCTTAAATCCATCCGGACATTGCTAGATATAGCTGCATATCTTGACTCTGATATCTGGCAGATGGACGTCAAGACGGCTTTCCTCAATGGATACCTCGAGGAGGATATCTACATGGAGCAGCCCCAGGGATTCATGACACAGGATGGTAAAGTATGCAAGCTGAAGAAATCCATCTATGGGCTCAAGCAAGCTTCTCATAGTTGGAACATCAGATTCGACGAAACCATAAAGAGTTATGATTTTGTGCAGAATCCTGATGAACCTTGTGTATACAAGAAGCTTAGTGAGAGCGCCATTGTGTTCATCGTGCTTTATGTAGATGACATCCTTATCATTGGGAATGATACATGGATGATGACCAGTGTAAAGATTTGGCTGTCCCATACCTTTGAGATGAAAGATCTTGGAGAAGCCTCTTATATCTTAGGCCTGAAGCTGTTCAGAAATCGAGAAAAGAGGATTTTGGGATTGTCACAACATGGATACATTAAGAAGATTCTTGAACGATTCCGTATGGATAGTTCTAAGAAAGGATTCCTACCCTTAAGACATGGTATCCACCTGTCTAAAGGAATGGCTCCTCAAACTGTTGAGGAAAAGAAAGCCATGGCTGGATGTCCTTATGCATCAGCCGTAGGAAGCTTAATGTATGCCATGATGTGTACTAGGCCGGATATCTGCCATGCAGTGGGAGTGGTAAGTCGTTACCAATCCTGCTATGGAGAACAACACTGGAATGCAGTAAAGAACATATTCCAATATCTAAGACGGACGCAAGATTACATCTTGGTCTATGGAGATGGTGATCTCCAAGTCTTGGGATATACAGATTCTGACTTTCAATCAGATGTAGATGATCGAAAGTCGACATCGGGGTTCGTGTTCTTGTTGAATGGTGGTGCTGTGAGCTGGAGAAGCAAGAAGCAAGACACTACTGCAGATTCAACAACAGAAGCCGAATACATTGCCGCATCGGATGCTGCAAAGGAGGCGGTGTGGTTGCGCAAGTTCATGCTAGAGCTTGGCGTAGTTTCCTCTGATACTCCCATCCCGTTACTCTGCGATAACACGGGAACCATTGCACAGGCAAAGGAACCCAGATGACATCAAAAGAGCAAGCACGTGGAAAGGAAATACCATATCATTCGGGAGATACAAAAGCGTGGTGACATCATCATCACCAAGGTGGCCTCTGCCGACAACGTTGCTGATCCTCTTACCAAACCTCTGACACAGAAGGTTTTCGACCAGCATGTAATGAGTATGGGTTTAAAGATTGTACCTGAATGGTTCTGAGGGCTAGTGGGAGATTGTTAGCAATGTGAGCCCCAGGCGAACCATTTCTACAATAAATGTTATTGTAATGAATAAATTATCAATGAAAGTTATTGATTATTTTTCACTCTCTTTCTGAGATTGATGAATGAATGCACTATAGGGTCCCTCTGTACAATAAGGGTTATGTACCATGGTGATGAATCTCGTATTCATCATGCTAAAAACTCTCTATTAAAACCCCTGTCTTAATTAATCCAATAAAATCACCTTTAATTCTTTGATTTTATCATGTACTATATTGTGTATAATTAACCTATAATTATTTGTATTTAATTTCCCTTATTTTTCTGTATCTATTTTATCACTCAAAACCCCTAAAAATTAGGTAGATAACTTGTCTATAAATTACTGACCTTTAAAATCACTAAAAAATGTAAAAACAAATCAAAACCACAAAATTGGTGTTTTTATCCCCTTGAAAATACCCCCAAAAATAGGTTTTGTACAGATGACCTCTTTTGGCCTTTTGCGCAACATGAAAGTTGTAGATCTCCTCGAGACGAGCAACTTTTATGTTTTGACTTTTTCCAAATTCGACCTCTAACTATTTCTTTTGTATTTATCTTTGTATTATTGCTCTGAATTTTCTCATTGGGCCACGTGGCGCCCTCTAGGCCGCGCACATGGCCCGCTCCTCTTCACGCCACCTGGCGCCCTTCCTGGACCGTTGGATTGACTCCGCATCGCCTCCATCCCCGCCGTCCAACCCCGCCTCGTTCACAGCCATTGGATCTGATCTTCAGATCAGATCTCCACCGCAAACTGGCGCCTAAACCACAGCCCTCCGATCAACCTCTCATCTAACACTCCTCCACCCGCCACGTCTTCCACTCATCTCAGCCCTCCGATTCCCTCTCCATCCAACACTCCCCCACAATCCACGTCATCCACTAAACCCAGACCATCGGATTTTCCTCACCGCCTCAATCACAGCCGTTCCCTCGCGCTCCTGTATCAACCGTACAATCAGATCTAGTGATCTGATCGCATCCCTCCATACGCGCGCCTATCCCAGCCGTTGGATCCCTCGATCCAACGGCTCGAGCTTCGTCTCCTACCTCCGAAGCCTCTCCTCCCCAGACGTTACGCCTCTCTGATCGGCCGCCCCCTTCCTTTTTTAACCACCGCACCCGTCACCTCCTTCCGCTCCTAAACACCCCTCCACGTAGCCCATACTTCCGCCATCCTCGCGAACCCCATCGAAACGCCATCTCCATCATTCCTCTTCATCATTTCAGCCGTTGAAAACCTCGTCGTCACCACCGTAACCGCCGGATACCTCCTCCTATTTAACCCACCCTCCGTCCACCTGAGCGATTATCCACCATTTGGGGGCTTCGGCCCAGCCTTCGGCCCTCCGGTGACAGCGGAGGGGCCCTTGCAAGGAGGAGATAACGGCCGAAGACCCCGGTGAGATCCATGGCTACTCAGCCATGTACGCTCTGCCTCCCCGACGGTAGCCAAGCCCCCTGGACCGGTCGGCCAGGTCGAGCAATGACCGGAGGGTCGAATCGACCCTCAGCCTAGACCTCCTCCTTCATGGGTTCCCCTCCCCGTCGAGGTCTTCTTCCCCTTTCATTTTCTTTCTTTTTCTCCTAATTTCCCAGGCATACCCCGCCATCCTCATCGTCCATTGACCACTCGACGACCTTCGCCCCCCATCAGTCACCCTCGCCGACCCCCTTCCTCTTCTCCAGAACCACCTCCGTACCGTCCCCCCTCTTCACCTGCTCCGCCGGCGAAGAAACCTCCGGCCACCGCTTTCCGTCACTTCACGGCCGCCCACTCACCTCACAATCACTTTCACACCCCACGCTTCGGCTATTCTAATGTCTGCAGGTCCTTTCCCTTCACTGATCGGAGCTCGCTTCGCCCCGCCGATCTCGAGCTCTTCCTTCGAAGACCTTGCCTTGCCGAGCAGCTCCAGACACCCTTGGAGCTTTGCCTGAGCTCCAGGACCCTCACCATGCCTCCAGCAAACTTCCTCGACGCTCAGATGCTAACGAGGAGCACGACGGAGCTATTGGCAGGTTGCCGGAGCCCCGCCTCCTCCGGCGACCTGCGGAGGAGCACGAGAAGTAGATACCGTCCAATCCTCCTGATCGGACGGATGTGATGAAGCCACGTGGAGGCCCAAGTCTCGAACCGAGCCAACAAGCTTGGGTGACCCGAGCCTAAGCTTCGAGCCTCTCCGACCTGCCACGTGGCCCGAGCTACAAGCCTCCTCCCGAGCCTAGCCCTCACGTGCCTTGCACGTGAGGTGCTGGGTAATTTGCAAGCCAGACCCAGGAACTTCCGGATATTGCATTTTGGTCCTCCAGGTGCGTGCCTCACGTGCGCACCTGGGGTTATTTACAGGGAGGCCCTTCTTACTTTTGGAAATTACAAATATGCCCCTGCGCGCAATGGAAAATTACAACTGGGCCCAGGCGGCTTTCTTTATTTGCATTTAGGTCCCTCCAGGGACCTAAATGCAATATTTATCCCTTTATTTTATTGCATTTTTATTACAATTATGCCCTTGCACTGTTTTTAGCATAACTTGAGAATCGTAGGTCCAAATTGCATGATTTTAGTGTCGTTTTGATCCTTATTTTGTCCTCTACATTCTAGCATATCTATTTGTTCCATTTGACACTGTTTTAATTTAAGTAATTTTTTATGTGAAAAATGAGACCATGCTTTACTTGTCTTGCTGGATTTGATGTTTTTTTAATGATGTGTTCAAAATGACTCTAACTTCATTCTATATTACGTTGCTCACATTTTAGGGTTTAATTCTGGCATTTTATTCATCATGCATATTCCTTTGCTTTATTTGCCCATGCATCACCTTAACTTGCATAAAAACAAAATAAAAATTGCATCCTGCATAGCATCATTTTGTATTACCTTATTAATTGCATATGGACCTGAAATTGAGATTAAATCACATTGAACTTCATGAATCAAAATTCAATACTCCAAATAGGCTGATGTATCCCTGTGTTCGACCTTGGTACACTTACCAAGCATAAATATTCCCCATCATTCAAAGTCTGTGGTTTTTGCTGAGCCAAATTCGCCTCCTGTACTACGACTAATTTATATATATTAATGAGGCGAATTTGACGTTCATCAAATGGCGCCGTTGCCGGGGATACGTCTTTGCTTAATTTTTGGATTTTGATTTTTTTTATTTATTTCAAAAATTTTCTGGTCTTCATTTCATGCATCATTTCTTTGCATATCATTTGCTGATTAAATGTCTCCAGGTTTTCTAACGTCTATCTTTTGTGGCAGGGCCCATGGTGATCGAGGACGCTTGATCCTCATGGAGGCGTGAAGTCAGAAACTTCCGCTGAAGAGGCCGCAAAAGAACCTGTGAAGGATTTGGGAGATTTCAGCAGTCAAAAATTGCATTGCATTTTGTAAAAAAAAATAAAAGAAAAAGGAAAAAAAGAAAAAAAAAGAAAACTTGCATCTGCATATTTATTTTCAGTCTTCCATATTGTACAAACCCCCCCTCACACACACACACTTACATACTCACCCCCACCCGCCCCCTGTATATTTCTCTCTCTCTCTCTCTCTCTCTGTGTGTGTGTGTATATCTATTTTTCACGAACTCTCTACCACGTACCCTTGTATCATAGAACCATCCCCCCTAATACAGACCTTACTTCGGCTATTTGTAGCCTAAGTATAGGGGGACCTGCCTATTCATCCCTCCCTCGTTCTGTCTTCTTGTGCTTAGACCGATTTTGGCCTAAGTATAGGGGGACCCTCCTCCTCAGTTCCGCTATATCACCCCGTACTTGAACCGAGCCTTGGCTTCATGGCACTTGTGCTATGAGGACATAGCAAATTTTAAGTATAGGGGGGTATACCGTATATTATTGTATATTTACTTTAGCCTTAGCTCGTGTTTTTAAAACTTTTTAAAAATTTTATTTTTCGGGCTGAGTTTTGGTAACCTTGGGAACTGGGTAAAAACCTGTAAAAATTAAAATTGAGGGATTGATTTTTGCAAATATTCCTGATAAAAAAATAAAAACCCATAGAAATTTGCAAAAGATAAAAATCACACAAAAAAATCACTAACCTAAGGAGTTGGTGTATTCCTGACACATTCACATTCACTCAAGGCTTGAGGATTTTGAGGACACTGGATCTCTGGGATCTTGAGAGTCTGAGTTAACATGCCTTAGTCATTAGGGTTTTTCATGACTTAAATATCCACACTCCTCTGGTTTGAAAGATTTGAGTGCTATATTGCATTCTTCATCTCTACCTTCAAGAAAATATGATCAGCACAGTCACTTCCACAACTGCATGATTGATGAGCTGAGTTGAGATATCACCTGAGGAACTAGGACCATAGATTTGAGTTTAGACCCGATCTGATGATATTCGAGGATGGGATAAAGTTAATGAAGGCTTCAGAAAACCTGAGTGTCAGCAAAAACCCTAGCCAGTATGTGAACAAGATTCATATGCTATCTCTTGATATTTACCTAAAAGTGCCAGGGTGTGATGAAACTTAAAGAAACTTGTTGATCAGTGTGCGCCAATCTCTTGGTAAAAGCAGTGGAGCTAGCCAACAAAAGAAATGAAATGTCAAAGAAAAGCTCTAAATCCAAAGTCAAATTCCAAATGAGCTTCCACCAATGGCGAGCGCTCCCAAACATTTTTTAAAGTGTCCACTTGGACCAAGCGCTAATTAGGACCAGGAGTCGGGCTGACACCGAAAAAGGGCTCTGCATCGTAAATGCTACAAGTCTGGGTGTCGAAGGTATCTTAGATACTCAAAAGAGACACACCCCGGTGTATTCCCAGAAAAACAAGTGCAGACGACTCCAACTCTCTTGACGGACACATTGATCAACAAAATAATAATATACATGTGTTGAGTAAAAGGCACTCGAGAGGCCCCTTGTTCCAATGTGAGGGTGAGAAAAATAAACACAATCCCATGTCCTTCCATCATCTGGCCGTCCATCTACACTTTCAAGTCTGACAAACTATAGAGATGGTTGACTGAAGCAAGAATAGACTTATTCCCTAGTATTGAGGATTAGGTCTAGAGGAAGATCTTTGGGACCGGAACTTTGGGTGATGCATCGACTCGGCTCTCATGAAATGCAGTACACTAAATGTCATATCCTTATATTATATGTACAAAAAGAGAGTCTGATAATCAGAGAAGTTGGATTCCTTCTGACTAAGGCTTGGATAAACCCAGAATTTTAGGATCACTTAGGTCAAGGGTCTTCGAAAGATCAAGCCTTGAATTTTTCACACGCACTGTCAGGAATTAATCCGACTCCTTCATTCTTTAGATGCTCGAGGACGAGCATGGTTTAAGTATAGGGGTATGATGAATCTCGTATTCATCATGCTAAAAACTCTCTATTAAAACCCCTGTCTTAATTAATCCAATAAAATCACCTTTAATTCTTTGATTTTATCATGTACTATATTGTGTATAATTAACCTATAATTATTTGTATTTAATTTCCCTTATTTTTCTGTATCTATTTTATCACTCAAAAACCCCTAAAAATTAGGTAGATAACTTGTCTATAAATTATTGACCTTTAAAATCACTAAAAAATGCAAAAACAAATCAAAACCACAAACTTGGTGTTTTTATCCCCTTGAAAATACCCCCAAAAATAGCTTTTGTACAGATGACCTCTTTTGGCCTTTTGCCCAACATGAAAGTTGTAGATCTCGTCGAGACGAGCAACTTTCATGTTTTGACTTTTTCCAAATTCGACCTCTAACTATTTCTTTTGTATTTACCTTTGTATTATTGCTTTGAATTTTCTCATTGGGCCACGTGGCGCCCTCTGGGCCGCCCACGTGGCCCGCTCCTCTTCACGCCACCTGGCGCCCTTCCTGGACCGTTGGATCGACTCCGCATCACCTCCATCCCCGCCGTCCAACCCCGCCTCGTTCACAGCCATTGGATCTGATCTTCAGATCAGATCTCCACCGCAAACTGGCGCCTAAACCACAGCCCTCCGATCAACCTCTCATCTAACGCTCCTCCACCCGCCACGTCTTCCACTCATCTCAGCCCTCCGATTCCCTCTCCATCCAACACTCCCCCACAATCCACGTCATCCACTAAACCCAGACCATCGGATTTTCCTCACCGCCTCAATCACAGCCGTTCCCTCGCGCTCCTGTATCAACCGTACGATCAGATCTAGTGATCTGATCGCATCCCTCCATACGCGCCTATCCCAGCCGTTGGATCCCTCGATCCAACGGCTCGAGCTTCGTCTCCTACCTCCGAAGCCTCTCCTCCCCAGACGTTACGCCTCTCCGATCGGTCGCCCCCTTCCTTTTTTAACCACCGCACCCGTCACCTCCTTCTGCTCCTAAACGCCCCTCCACGTAGCCCATACTTCCGCCATCCTCGCGAACCCCATCGAAACGCCATCTCCATCATTCCTCTTCATCATTTCAGCCGTTGAAAACCTCATCGTCACCACCGTAACCGTCGGATACCTCCTCCTATTTAACCCACCCTCCGTCCACCTGAGCGATTATCCACCATTTGGGGGCTTCGGCCCAGCCTTCGGCCCTCCGGTGACAGCGGAGGGGCCCTTGCAAGGAGGCGATAACGGCCGAAGACCCCGTTGAGATCCATGCCTACTCAGCCATGTACGCTCCGCCTCCCCGGCGGTAGCCAAGCCCCCTGGACCGGTCGGTCAGGTCGAGCAATGACCGGAGGGTCGAATCGACCCTCAGCCTAGACCTCCTCCTTCATGGGTTCCCCTCCCCGACGAGGTCTTCTTCCCCTTTCATTTTCTTTCTTTTTCTCCTAATTTCCCAGGCATACCCCGCCATCCTCATCGTCCATTGACCACTCGATGACCTTCGCCCACCATCAGTCACCCTCACCGACCCCCTTCCCCTTCTCCAGAACCCCCTCCGTACCGACCCCCCTCTTCACCTGCTCCGCCGGCGAAGAAACCTCCGGCCACCGCTTTCCGTCACTTCACGGCCGCCCACTCACCTCACAATCACTTTCACACCCCACGCTTCGGCTATTCTAATGTCTGCAGGTCCTTTACCTTCACTGATCGGAGCTCGCTTCGCCCCGCCGATCTCGAGCTCTTCCTCCGAAGACCTTGCCTTGCCGAGCAGCTCTAGACACCCTTGGAGCTTCGCCTGAGCTCCAGGACCCTCGCCATGCCTCCAGCAAACTTCCTCGATGCTCAGATGCTAACGAGGAGCACGACAGAGCTATTGGCAGGTCGCCGGAGCCCCGCCTCCTCCGACGACCTGCGGAGGAGCACGAGAAGCAGATACCGTCCGATCCTCCTGATCGGACGGACGTGATGAAGCCACGTGGAGGCCCAAGTCTCGAACCGAGCCAACAAGCTCGGGTGACCCGAGCCTAAGCTTCGAGCCTCTCCGACCAGCCACGTGGCCCGAGCCACAAGCCTCCTCCCGAGCCTAGCCCTCACGTGCCTTGCACGTGAGGTGCTGGGTAATTTGCAAGCCAGACCCAGGAACTTCCGGATATTGCATTTTGGTCCTCCAGGCGTGTGCCTCACGTGCGCACCTGGGGTTATTTACAGGGAGGCCCTTCTTACTTTTGGAAATTACAAATATGCCCCTGCGCGCAATGGAAAATTACAAGTGGTCCCATGCGGCTTTCTTCATTTGCATTTAGGTCCCTACAGGGACCTAAATGCAATATTTATCCCTTTATTTTATTGCATTTTTATTACAATTATGCCCTTGCACTGTTTTAGCATAACTTGAGAATCGTAGGTCCAAATTGCATGATTTTAGTGTCGTTTTGATCCTTATTTTGTCCTCTACATTCTAGCATATCTATTTGTTCCATTTGGCACTGTTTTAATTTAAGTAATTTTTTATGTGAAAAATGGGACCATGCTTTACTTGTCTTGCTGGATTTGATGACCGTTTTTTTAATGATGTGTTCAAAATGACTCTAACTTCATTTTATATTGCGTTGCTCACATTTTAGGGTATAATTCTGGCATTTTATTCATCGTGCATATTCCTTTGCATTATTTGCCCATGCATCACCTTAACTTGCATAAAAACAAAATAAAAATTGCATCCTGCATAGCATCATTTTGTATTACCTTATTAATTGCATATGGACTTGAGATTAAATCACATTGAACTTCATGAATCAAAATTCAATACTCCAAATAGGCTGATGTATCCCTGTGTTCGACCTTGGTACACTTACCAAGCATAAATATTCCACAGCATTCAAAGTCTGTGGTTTTTGCTGAGCCAAATTCGCCTCCTGTACTACGACTAATCTATATATATTAATGAGGCGAATATGACGTTCATCACATGGCCAACTTGATGATCATACAGCTGTTGATTCATTGGATGGATCATAGAGGCTGATGCTTGGATGAATATCTTAGGAGTTAGATAGAGGACTCATCAAGCATAATCAAATGATCATTAAGTGATGATCTCCAGTCTGAGTAGGAGATGGCAATCCTATCTCATATGACTGATATCTGACTAACCTCTTGATGCAGGTCCTCTGCATGGGAATAGTGATTCAGAGGTGTCAGGTTAGTTAAGTCAATGGGTTGACTTGACGAGATCGAGATAACCAAAGACCTACGTTGAATACTGTCACAACATAGGCATGCATCCTCTGACTAGAGACAGATGTATTGCTGTATGTCTGAGTATGTACATTTGGCAGACCAATAGGTTGATGACCTAATCAAGGTCTAAATACCGGCGAGCTGGTGTGCATGTAAGGACATATGAGTAATGCGATCTCTCAAAGGGATCATACAGGTTCACTTGTGAACCGGGAGACATGAGCTCACTCATGAGGTATTGGGACTGAACAAATTCCATGCATGGTCGTCGTGCTTTGGAAGCATGACATGAATTTGAAGGTAAGATATATGCTTTGTGAAAGCATATGATCTATACCAAATCCCAATGACCAAGATTGAGAAACTTAAATGATCCAACTCTGAAGATGACAGTGCAAAAGTGATCTTTATCTTCAGAATGATCATGAGTCTTCTAGTATGTAGGATGTGCAGGTATTGGGAATACCTGAAGGGTGATTTGATCATATACGATTGTATAACCATGACGCTTCCATTCTGAGGGAGTGATGAAACAAGTTTGGATTTTAGTGACTCCTCTCATTAGAGAAGTGACCTAATCTTAGTCCATGAACTGGACATTGATCTGAATGAGATTCAGATGCAATGAGAAGATTAAGTCTACGGTCTTGATTTGATCAAGTATCAGTGGGAGGTCCATAGGATCTGGATTTGAGATGTGATCTCAACATCCAAGTCACTATACGTCGAACAATACAATCGCCATGTCCTTATCTCCAAGTATCTGAGGAGAAATAGCATTGTTCTTAAATGGTTTAAGAACAATTCCATAAGATCTAAGCAAAGAGAATTTGATAATTAAAAGTGTTTTAATTATCATGATGTATGAGATATTATCCAATATGATTAAATGTGATTTGATTATTATGGATAAGAATAATGTGGATAGAAATATCCAATTATTCATAATATATTATAAATGTGATTTATAATGTATTAGAGAGAGTTAATTATAATTTGTATGTGTTGATTAATTATTATGTGTATTGGATACACATTGTGTAATTAATTAACAATATGAATTATATGTTGTTTTGGGTTGTGAATATGATTCACAATTTTTCCATGGCAAGAATGCAATATTCTCAAAGATAATTGTGAATTATTTTTGAAGAATAAAACCCAATAAATTTGTTGCAAATAAATAAGAGAGATTGCAAGGAGATATGCAATCTCATGGATTACCATGAGATTGCAATCTCCATGCAATCTCATGGATTACCATGAGATTGCAATCTCCATGCAATCTCATGGGCGGCACACCATTCCAATATGGAATGTGTGGCCGCCCACTTGGAAGGCACATGGAGATGAAATCTCCATGTGTCTTCTCTCATTATTTGTTGGGTTGATTTAGGAATCAATTATATTTGATTTTGTCAAATATATTTTAAGCTAAATTTGTTGTTTTTGTCAACAACAGTCTTAGCCATTGGATAAACATAAATCAATCTCATCCATTGATTTTATGTGTCCCATGGATTGAGATCCATGGATCCCAAAACCCTATAAATAGAGAGGCATACTTGGCTCTCTCTTTACACATGCTATTGTAGCACAAACTCTCTCTCTCTTCCTCATACTCAACAGCCCTCTCTCTCCCTCTCTTCTTGGTGGCCGTCCACCTTGGTGGAGAGAATCGTCGACGCCCGTGTCATCGTGCTGCCGCTTCGACTCTCTGCGGTTCTTCGTCTTCTTGGAGTGCTTCACTCACAAAGGAGACGTTCGATCTCGTGCGACGAGATCAGGAGCAACCGCGCTTGGATCAACTTGGATTGCGAGTAGACCTGGCCAAATTGCGTGCCGGGCCGGCCCATGGGCCGGGCCGAGGTTAAAAAACCTCTGTCCAAAGCCCGCCCATGGGCCCCCATGGCCCATTTTGGTCATTTTCCATTGATATTTTTAATGGTATTTCATACGTATAAATGATTTTATTAATACCATCTATACTTTATATAACTAATATACGTAGTTTACATGTTACTTGACATGTAATTCATTGAATTTTTATTTAAAACTAGCGTCATAAATGAAAAACTTAAAGCATATCATATTAATATATGCATAATTTGACATATATTTGTATATTTTTTAATTTTTGCGGGCCGGGCCGGGCCGGCCCATGCTTAAATTTCGAAGCCCAAGCCCGGCCCATGAGCGGGCTGGGCGGGCCCCCAGCCCGTTGGCCAGGTCTAATTGCGAGGACACCGCGACTCATCTCCGCGCTCGTAAGCCGTTACTCCGACGATCAGACTTGAGACAGGAGGTCTCTTTTCGTAGAGACTTGATCAACCACGCTTCAAGAGGTATTGCATTATACTTGCTGTGGTTATATATGAAACGATTTGAGAATGGTTCTCGGATCATGTGGTTTCATCGGATTAAAATTTTTAAATTCCGCTGCACAGAACAACTAGTACGACTAGTCGTTCTTCGTCGTATCCGATACGACGATCACGCTTCCGTGATGCGCTTGAGGATTTCTCCATATCCTTCAGTATCGTCATTATTACCTGATGGGGTTGCTGTGTATCCAACTCATTACGATAGAATGCTAGAGTTGACGTATGAACGTTCTCCTTAAAACTGCGCACTCCTATCCACTTCAACGCTAATGCACCTCCGTTGATCTGAGCACCATCATGTACTAATGGTCTTCCAATATGTACATGCTCTCATTTCCAAACCTGTATTTGAAAATATTAAAAAACATAAATAAACAAAATACTATTGAGAAAACGAGACATATGGAGTACTCTATATACCTGTAAAATTGAGAAGAAGTCGTATATCCTAGATGTGTCGATCTTTGCACCCCTATCGAGCTCCGAATACATATACGCCAAAGCAGTAGCACCCCAAGCAAGTTTAGCGCATTCTTCTAGTTCACGTAAATGTAACAGGTATCTATAAAAATTGTTTAAGCGTTATTTCTAAGAATACAATAACACATAAAAAAATAGCTTTGACTCGATAGCGCATACCTTAGAGGCATCATATCTCCGCTATTGTCTGCAAGAACACTACATCCTATATGATAGAAAATTAGTGCTCTAACCAGACGAGTCGCTTGTTGTTCGTCTTTAATACCCTGTAGCGGATGTTCTGTGCTGAAGAAGACGTCGTGTATATCCATGACAACTTCACTTTTCCACTCTTTATCCGAGTGGGTACTACCCCTAACAAACCCAAGCACAGTGCATCCTATCCACCTGTCGGAGTATCTGACCCAGTGACAGGTAGACCATCAACTCTCAGTCCACTAATTAATCCCATATCCTGTAGTGTAATGGTAGCCTCCCCAAAACATAGGTGAAATGTGTGTGTCTTAGGTCTCCACCTCTCTAGCAAACTGGTCAGTAACGAATGATCCATTTGGACTCTTCTCATATTCACCACACATGAGAAACCGGACGCTTCTAACAGTCGTTCTATTACGACACTCTTCTTATCAGAAATACTGTTTAGTAATTCATTGTGTTCTACAAATCGAATCTGTAGAATATTTTGAATAAAAATAAGCAACATTATTAACAAATAGGAAATTTAAAAAATTATGAAATTATAAGTAGGTTGTGACGATCGATGCTCATTCTGCATATACAATACAGAGGTATCTACTGGTCCAAGAACTCTATCCATCTGTGCCATCTACATTAACAATTGTAAATTTCATTAAAACATTAACTATTAATTTAAAATGCAAATGAAATGTAAATTATGCAATTAAAATTTCCTTACAGTTCCATGTGTTCCTATGTTCTGCGTGGACAACTTAATCTATTGTGTCCTGGTTGCTTGTAGATTTTACGTAATTTCGGCCGTACGTACATTTCATCTATTTCATTTCTAATTCTTCCCTGTACAGGCCTTTCGACATCTCTCTTCCAAATTTTTTGAGATAACATAATAGTGGTGTCTTCTTCTCCCCAATAATGTCTATCTGATATGGGATGAAAGAAGAAGTTGTACGCCTGACGATAGTAATCGTTGGAGAAGTAGATCATAGTTATCTACATGTGTACGTATATGTGAAGCTGCGGCTATAACATGTGGACATACAAAGTGTTTCATCTGCATAAACCCGCACATGCATTCACTTTTTCGACCATTTAAGTTGACTTCATATGCAAATTCATTACGATCGTAGACTTGAAATTGAGTTAATGAAAATCTCTCCGTAGGGCATGATCTGGCCTCCCTGGTTTGTTTCTCTAACAAGTCTTCGTATTTCTTAGTCAAATATGTGATCATTCCCTTCGACTCATTACGACGATCATTGAAATAACCATTAGTTTTAAGGAAAATTGTCAGAATTAGAGAAATGATTGGTAAACCACGAGCTCCTCTAAAGGCACCATTAAAACTTTCAGATAAATTGGTTGTCATGTGTTCATAACTATGTCCATTATCTAAACTTAATGACTAATAACTCTGATCGTCATTATCCTGAGATACGACTGATGAATACCCATTCATCACTCTTTATTCTTATATTTTAGCTACAAAAACCTTTGCAAATACATGTAGATATATGTAAATATCAATAATTACCAAAAGCATGCATTGTGTAAAAACCTATAATTAGCATGTTTTTGTGCAAAAATAAAAGAATAAAGATTAAAAAGAAAAAGAGGGAAATATTTAGAATAAATATTGAGCAACCTAACCCAAGGGAGGGCTCAGCATGGGCCTGACCGCATAAAAGCCAAAGTAGAGGGAGATAGGGGCTCTAGTGTAAATATCTATATAGATAAATAAAATTATATTTTCCCCACCCAAAAATTATGCTTGTACATATTTGTATATATTTAGAAAATATTCAAAACAAAATAAAAATTTGAAAATAAAAAAATACCCTTTCACCATGTACATAGACCATGCTTCTTTATTTATTTAACCTTGTAAATAAATAAAATCATTTTCTAAACTTTTTGTAAATATTCTATGTGATATAATGTAAAATAAATAAATAAGAAGAATCAAAACAAAAACAAAATAAAAATAACAAAATTAAAAATACAAAAAAATACCTTGTACATATGCCATGTATATAGATGTACATATCTATTTATTTTACCATTGTATATAAATAATAAAAATAAAATAAAAATACCCTTTTATTCCTAATTTTATACTATAAATAAATAAAATATAAAATGGGAATAAAAATGCACAAAAATAACAAATTAAAAATCTAAAAATTAAAAAGACATATTGTACAAATACCTATGTATAGCTATACTATGTAAATACCTCATTTTTATTTCCAAAAATTAATTAAAAATCACCAAAAAAATAGAAAAAAATAAAATAAAAATATTTCATGTTGAAAGTTTTTGCAAAATCGGCCATTTGCTGCCTTATTTTTGAGCTTCAAATCTTGTCCACATGGCAGCGTCTCATTGGTCCACGGGGGATGTTGACCCCCGGTCAACTCCCTCCGCGGACCGTCTTCTCCAGCGGATCTCGCGCCCGACCCGTTTTCTCCTCGTTTTCCGCGCTCGATCCGCTCGCCTTCTCCACAAACCCCAGGTCCTATCGCTTCTTCGTACATCCGACATGCTCGCCGGGGTATCCACATTGGGATCCGCGCTTCTCACAGCCCTACCCGATCAGCCCTAGTCGGGTCTGCACTCACGTATAAAGCCGAGCTCCGCCTCCCTTTTTCGGCATCTTTGGCTAATCCGTTCCACCCCCAGTGAGCTCCAGTGCCCGAGCGTGAGTGACAGCTCGCTCCAGGTGCCGTCGCAGCGAGGAGAGGGGCCGGATACCACTGATCCGGCGAGTCAGCACCGCCGTGCTCCGCCCAGAGCAGGAGCTCGAGCCTCGGGCCGAGACAACCCTTGAGGCCACGACCAGGAGCTACCTCAGCTCCAGCATAGTCTCCTCGACCGCCCAGGTAATCCCTTAGCTTCCGTATTTAGTCTAATTTCCCGTTTCCCCCAAATCGCTCCGTCACCGTTCTTCGTTGATTCCGACCACCTCGCGCACCCATTCGATCATCGGAATCCAGATCCATCTCCGCCTTCCCTCCGCGCACCTTCTCCGCCCCTCCATTCAACCCAGCTCGCACAGGAGCTGGGATTCGAATCCCCTCGCCGTCGCTTCGCTGGGTTCGTCCGCACCGACGCACACACCACCTCCACGACGCCTAACCGGGTCGAGGCACTTTGCCCTCGACCCGCGAATCTCCTGGTTCCATTTGCAGGTCAGTGCGAGCCCATCTGAAGGCTCGAGTCTTCCAGGCCAGGAGCTCTCCTCCGTCGTCCTTGCCGGAGCCCTCTAGGGCTCGGCTGGGCCATCGGAGACCACCATCAGCTGCGGAGCTTCATCGCGCACCTTCTCCGATCTCCGAAGGCAGCAGGGGAGGATCCCAGCGCTCACACGGGGCCGGCGAAAGTCGCCGGGCACCTGTTCTTCGAGGATCTTCAGCCGCCGTCCGATCAGCCTTGACCTCCAGTTTTCATCTCGTCCATCCATTCTCGGAGGAGCAGTCACCGCCCGATCATTCAGAGGGACGATCTGGACCATCCAAGCAGAGAGAGAGGCGCCAGCCACCAGCGTCCATCAGATCTTCCACGTGCCCTCTTCTCAGATGTCGATCAGGCCCACGTGCGAGAGGAGAAAGGCGCCCGCATCCAGACCCGTCGGATCAGTCACGCGTCAATTATCCGGCCCTCGACGTTAAATAAGGGGTAATTTGTCTTAGGCCCCCTCTTAGTTTATGCTTTTAGTTCCAGTCCTGTAAATATTTTGCGTACTTTGTTTACGTTGGGTTATTTGCACATTGGACCTCATACTTTAGTTTATTTGCTTATATACCCCTGTCGGTGTGAGCCACGTGCTTTGTCACGTGTATGTTTGGGTTATTTGCAATCTATTCCCTGTAGTTCTGGAGGTTTATAAATGAATGAAACCTTTTGAATATTTGCACTTATACCCATGTGAACGATTTATTTCCGCATGTGCATGATTTCTTGGGTTATTTACAATTAAGGTCCTCGGACTTTTGGTACTTGTTACCATTTAGTCCCCGGACTTTATTTTTATTACAGATAGGTCCCTGAGTGCCCCAGGCACGCGCCTCGCGCGTGATTTGCTGGGTATTTTGCACCAGGACCCCCAGAACTTTGGGTATTTGCACTTTGGTCCCTGTGCACAGTGCCCTCTTGTCATTTTTGAATAAAATATCAAATCACCTCCAAATTCGATGAAAATTTGACCCATGGTTCCTGCCATGGTGTAGGATTTTCGAGAATTTTTGAGGATATTTATGAGTTTAGTTGCTATTTTTAAAAAATCAAAAACTTCTATTTTTAGCACTGTTTAGTTTGAAAAATCACAAAAAAATATAAAAACCCCCCTGAAAATTCTATAAAAATTAGGTACTGTTTATTTTGTGTCCATTGATTTTCTAGCCAATTTTGGCTATTTTTCATCATTGGAAAATCTTAAAAACTTAAAAACCCTCAAAAACCCATAAAAATTCCAATAAATACATTAAAAACCCCAAAACAATAATTCTGGTACCCGAATTTTCCTTGTTTTCTCTATTTTACAGGAAAATTACCTCCAGGCCCTTTTGAGGTCCTTAGATATTTTATCTAGGGATTTTGGACCTGGCTGGACAGTACCTTGTATTTTTGCCGCTGTTTGATTTTTAGAAAATAAAATATATATCAGAAAAATCTCAAAAATTCACCAAAAACATAGAAAAATATAAAACACATAAAAATATTTTTTCCTGAATTTTTGCTTGCCTTTTAGTGCATTAAATAAATTGTCAAAGCTTGCTTGTGGTTGTTTTCCCTTATTTTCTTCACATATTAAAAATTCCAAAAAAATTTAAAAACAATTAAAAACCACTAAAAATGTTTTCCCTTTTTCTCTGATTTTTTGACTACTTCGTAGGCTTTTTAGCCAATCCGTGCTCCTTGAGTTTGACCCTGGGTGCTATACCAGGTAAATCTCATAGCAGGACCGCTCACTTTGTTTTGATTGATCTTTGATTTATTTAGTGGTCTGATATTTTTCTTGATTAAGTTGACTTGATCGCTTGGGTCGCAACGACCAATTTAGCACCTATACCCTAGCCTTCAGGTCGATTATCAGATTGGCGCCGTTGCCGGGGAGCACGGCTTAGTAGTCATTTTTTTAGCTTTTTCCGCGGCTTTTGATTTTCGCGGCTTTTTGTATAGAATTGTGTAGATATTATTTTTCTGACATTTTCTTATAATAATCTGGTTTGACACTCTTGTTTTTGTTTTCTTGCGAGGGCCCGAGGATCGAGGCAGCTTCTTCGGAAGCCGACGCAACCGCGAGAACCGGAGGCGGCTCTCTTCTTCACAGAGCCGCAGGAGAGTGCAGGAAAGCAAGCAGGAGTGCGGGAGTCGCGGAATAACCGCGGATTAGCGTAGTTTAGATTAGGATTTATTTCCAGTACATTTGGTTATTGTTGTAATAATACAGGTACAGTCAGAGACAGTTGGACTCTCGGGTCTGTTTCGCCGAGCATCGGTGTGCTCGGGGGACCCTTTAGATTTTTCGCGGTTTTTCGCGGTTTTAGCTTTTTAGCTGCCTTTTCCGGTGTTTACGTGGTTTTTGCTCGAGCCCCTAGACTTAGGAATTTCTGGTGATTGTGCCGTAATTAGTAGGATCCACACACCTAACTGCTTATCTGTTCCCATAGAACGTTAATTGGACCTACTAATAATAAATAATAAAAATAACTTAGTCGCTTTCCTGAGAGCCTACGCGCCGCGAGCCTGCCCCGTCAAGCGCTACTCCTGAACTCGACCTGTCGAGAAGAGGAGGGGTGGGTCTAGACCGGACTCTTTGGATCGAGGGCGAGTGACTGAGTTAGACGGTTCTGCGCTAGAAATTGCTCGTTTAGGACTCGGTTTTTCCCGTTGCATCATTTAGGTAGTTTTCTTTCTGTCTTTAAATTCTGCGCGGATCACTTGCATGTAGAGTACTGGAGACAAGGTACGCATTTCTATCTCAGCATGCATCATTGATTTCTCGCGCATCGGCTTTTTCGTCTTCTCCCCCTGTTTTCGGACTAAATAATCAGGAGAACTGAAAAATTCGTTAGGCCTTTTGTTTGATTTGAAAAATATTAAAAAGAAAAACCATAAAATTGGGACTGGCTAAGACTATTGATCTTAAAAACCGCTCACCCTAAAAACTTTGTCTTGGGGAGAGCAACCCCCTCATTGTATGGTTTGGATGCGCGAGAGAGTGACCCGCACCCTAGGTAGAGCCTCCCGGTGCTAGACCCGACTGATTACCGACTCTTCCGTGCGGGCCAGTCGGTTGGGATAGCATCGGATATCCTAACAGGTCACGTAAAGCGCTCTGATATTTTGTGTGTTCACCAAAATAAAATAGACAAGATAATTTGACCGAACTTTCACGGTCTTCAGCTCGCGTTGCGTTGGTGAACCAGGGGTTTGTTCTGTGATCATAGTTGACTCCAGATCTCATCCGCCTTACTCGCCAGATCAAGATGATGGGTAGACGGTCTCTTAGGCAGCCTCTGGCTGCACCGCTTTCGGGCACGTCTACCCGATCATCTAGGTTGGCCCGCGAGAGCCGAGACCAGCTCTCCGAGCCCGAGTACGATTCCGCCTTGTTCCCCCTCGACCCCCTTTCTTTCGACACTGAGAGACATGAGCCCGAGGAGAGATTAGCAGATTTGACAACACCTGAGTTGGGCTTATTTGATTTTGCAGACGTCGCTATGGCTGCCAGATCAGACGATTACCCCGGAGGTCCACAGGGAGACCAGCATGTTGTATTTGACCAGGGGGCGATCAACTCCACCCTGATCGCATCACTCGAGACAGTTCAGCAGCAGTTACGCGATCAGGGGGCATTCATGATAGAGATGAGGCGAGAGTTGGAGAGGCTCAGAGCAGAGCGAGGTTCAGAGCAGAGCGAGCCGGAGGAGATACCAGATGCAGAGGCCACAGCCGCAGCAGCCGCAGCAGCCGCTGCCGCCGCAGCGGCAGCCGCCGCGGCAGGAGGACCACCACAGCCGATGCGGGCGTTACACAACCCCGGATCTACTCTGATGCATCACTGGGTAGTAGTGCCAGCGATCGTGGGGGACTTCAAGTTCCCCCCGAACACCTTGCAGTTACTGCCCCGTTTCCACGGACTAGCCACTGAGGAGCCCCATCTCCACCTCCAGGAGTTCTTGATGATCTGCAGCACTGTCCACGATCGTCACGTGGACCAGGACACGATCCGGATGATAGCCTTCCCTTTTTCACTGGCAGATAGAGCAGCCACCTGGCTGAAGCATCTAGGGAAGTTTGTCTACACCTGGGAGCAGCTCCGCACCGAGTACTTGAAAAAGTACTATCCACTCGGGCGGACGAATGCAGCGAGGGCCCTCATCAGCAACTTCTCCATGTTCCCCAATGAGCAGTTTCACGAGGCATGGGAGAGGTTCCGAGAGCTCCTAGACAGATGCCCGCACCACGACATCTCCAAGCCGAACCTAGTTCAGAGCTTTTTCAGCGGGTTGACGCCAGAGCTTCAGGGTCTGGTGAACGCTTCTTGCAGCGGGTCCTACTTTGCCAAGGACCACGATCAGGTCTGGGCCATCTACGAGGAGATGTCCGAGAACTACATGGTGATGTCCCAGACCAGGTTGTATTCTCAGAGACCCCAGCCACAGCAGCCAGGACCCGTGCAGTACCAGCAGATAGCACGGGTAGATGCAGGTCCATCCAGTTCGTCCGCAGTCGCAGCAGCACAGGCAGAGTCATCCGCTGCGGACATGGGTATTATCAGCGAGAAGTTGGACCGCATGGAGCTGATCGAGAAGAAGCAGTGCCAGAGCATCACTCAGATGGAACAGATGGCACAGGTTCTGAGCGACATGAAGACCCAGCTCATGTGTCTCTAGGAGACACAGACGGCTTCACAGCCCCGTCTTCTATCGCGAGGCGATACCGGCGGCAGCAGCAGCTCGTCCCAGCGCTCCAGCTCCTCACAGCAGCCTAGACAGGTTCACCTTGTACATGCGGAGCCGTACCAGCAGCCGCAGCCTACTTACCAGTCCCCACCATCTCCAGACATGCAGATGGTGGTCTACCAGCCGGATCAGCCTCTGGAAGTACTGCCGCCAGACCCCTTTGATGCAGAGCCGTTGATGGATGTCAACGGGATTTGGTATGACCGCCCCCAGCCTGGGATCCGACGAGACCATCCCGGATTCAGGTGGGGGAGTGGTGGTGCCCAGCCCCAGCAGCAGCCGTCAGGACAGGGAGGGCAGTACTCCCAGCAGAGAGATCATCACCAGTCGCAGCAGCAGCACCCAGCACACCAGCAGCACCAGCCATCATCCTTCGGTCCTCGTCCCTATCAGCAGCAGGGACAGTCGTGGAGGCGTGAGCAGCAGGCTCACCCGATTCAGCAGCAGCACCCGTCCTCATATCCCTCTTACCAGCACCATCAGCAGCAGATCCAGCAGCCTCACCCACAGCGAGGCTACCCGTTGGGCTCCCACGAGAGCCCCGCTTTGGATGACATCGCCCGCCTCCTCACGGACCAGCAGGCCACATTCAGACGGGAGATGGACGAGTTCCGCCAGGAGATGCGGGACTTGGTGAGAGGGAAGGCCGCCATTCCAGCCCAGATTGAGCCGAACCCGAACAATCTCAAGAGGAAATCTGAGCAGGTAGTACATACGGAGTTAGCCACTCCTAGTGACCCATTTGATGATACATCTTCGGATCTATTTGATGCTGATTTTGTCACACTTAGGAGCGGTAGGACCCCAGCAGGCGGCGGCGCCTCATCTGAGCTTCACCACGAGGATACTTCAGAGGCACCACATGAGGAGGAGGAGAGCGGTACTGAGGCCGCTCCAGATGATGATGGTGGCACTGATGCCACCAAGGATGCTGATCCTACCGGCGGTACTGAGGCCGCCGCTTCACCAGTTCGAGGAGGTGGTACTGACGCCACCAGTAGAGCCGAGCCAGCCCGCGGTACTGATGCCGCGAGACGTCTACTACCAGCAGCAGCAGCAGAGCCAGCCCGTGGTGGTACTAAGGCCACCGATGTTTGTACAGATAGAGATGTTGTCTTTCCTCACATTCCTGTATCTCAGAACTCTGTTATGAATAAAGGAAAAGGTTTACTTTCTTCTGGTCCCACTGTGGTGCATGATGTATGTGTGGATCCGGTCCTTGAACCGTCTAGACCTTTTCCTAGTCCTTCATCTGAGAAGGACCCTGTGATCCCCTTCTCTAGAGCCCTTCAGATGGGGAAGGGGAAGAAAAAAGAAAATCCAAAAAAAGAGAGCTTGAGGAGTTCAGCCAGAGCATGATTAACCGATTCCACATCCAGCTGACCCTTCAGGAGGCTTTGCAGCACATCCCCCTTCTCCAGCGATCTTTGAGAGATAGGACTACAGTCAGGAGGAGGAGGAGGAACCACACTTCCGAGATCCATGTGCTGACGAAAGCCACGTGTTTTGCGATCCAGAACCGACTGCCAGCCAAGAGGCCAGATTCAGGGGCCCCGTATGTCAGATGCCAGATCAGTGAGCAGAGGTTCGACCGTACTCTTCTAGATAGCGGATCGTCGATCAACCTTCTTCCGGCAGCCCTTCTCGACCGCTTCGAGTTGGGAACTCTTCGACAGAGCAGGACAGTCCTTCAGTTCGCTGATCGATCTGTCAAGAGGCCGAAGGGGTTATTACGAGACGTTATCGTCACGATTCAGGGCCTGAAATTCCCCGTGGACTTCGTAGTGTTGGACATGGAGATCCCTGAGTCAGTGGCCGATACCCCCATCATCCTTGGTCGTCCGTTCTTGGCCACAGCCAAGGCGGTGACTGATCATGATAGCGGGAAGGTGTACTTTCGCGTCGAGGGCGAGAGTATACAAATAGATACGGTCGAGGACTACAGAGCTAGAGAGAGAACCCACTCAGATGCGAGTACAGATTCAGAGCAGCTAACAGACACAGAGCCAGACATCCATCAGGACTGTGATTTTGTGATCACAGACGATGAGGCAGCTTGGGCAGACCCTGCAGCACAGACCATCCTCTCATATTCAGATACAGCTGATGCCGAGATGATAGCAGAGGAGAGTCTGGAGAGCACAACCCTGGTTCAGGATACCATAGAGGCAGCAGAGCTGGTCCTTGATCGCGACACGATGTTTGGTGATGGTGGTACTGAGGCCACCTTGTTTTCTGGTGGTACTGATGCCACCGCGGTTGATACAGATCCCTCGGATTCAGAGTTTGATTGGGCCGATTGCTATGATCAGATGCCAGACTTGAGTCCATCTGAGCCTATAGATGAGGAGGAGGTAGATGCAGAGCCGAGCAGAGACAGTGCAGTTGAGCAGCGTTCTCCCGATCCAGTTTGCGAGAGTACGCTTTCACTTTCCCAAGCAGATTTGGCAGACTTAGCAGCGTTCACTCAGTTCCTTCCACAGCCAGATTTGCCAGCACCCAGCATTCCAGAGCGAAAGCCGCTCCCTACTTCGCTGAAGTATCGATTCCTTGCGGGCGATCCAGAGATGTACCTAGTCATCATCTCCGCCGAGTTGACTGGAGAGCAAGAATCCCGTCTGATGGGGGTTCTTGAAAAGAACCGCAAGGCGATCGGATGGAGCGTAGCGGATCTCCATTGGATTAGTCCAGCAGTGTGCTCCCACCATATCTACCTTGAGGAGGGGGCGAAGCCGTCGCGTGAGTTCCAGCGGCGGTTGAACCCCAACCTGAGAGAGGTCGTGATGAAAGAAATATCAAAATGGTGGAGCGCAGATTTTATTTATCCCATTTCCGACTCCAAGTGGGTCAGCCCCTTGCATGTGGTGCCCAAGAAGACGGGCATCACGACTGTGATCAGTGAGTCGGGAGAGGAGATCGCTACATGAGTACCCACCTCTTGGAGGGTTTGTGTTGACTACAGGAGACTCAACCAAGCCACCAAGAAGGACCATTTCCCCCTGCCTTTTATTGACCAGATCATTGAGAGACTGGCAGGGAAGAGCCATTATTGCTTCCTGGATGGGTACTCGGGCTACAACCAAGTGGCCATCGCCCCTGAGGATCAGGAGAAGACCACCTTTACCTGTCCCTTCGGCACATATGCTTTTCGACGCATGCCATTTGGGCTATGCAACGCCCCTGCGACTTTTCAGAGGTGCATGCTGTCGATCTTTTCGGACATGGTAGGGGAATGTTTGGAGGTCTTCATGGACGATTTCTCGGTCTACGGCGACGGATTCGATTCTTGTCTTGACTGCCTCGACCGGGTACTCCAGCGATGTATCGAGTTTCATTTGGTTCTGTCATGGGAGAAGAGTCACTTCATGGTGACTCAAGGGACGGTGCTTGGCCACATCATCTCCAACAGGGGCATGGAGGTTGATCCGGCCAAGGTTGATGTCATTAGAAAACTCACACCGCCGTCCAATTTGAGGCAGCTACGGTCATTCCTGGGGCACGTTGGATTTTATAGGAGATTTATTCAGGATTTCAGCAAGATTGCCCGACTGTTGACTGACCTCTTGACGAAAGACACCGAGTTCCTTGTCGATGACAAGTGTCTCTCGTCCTTTGCGACTCTCCAGTAGCATGTTATTGAGGCTCCTGTTCTCCATCCGCCTGATTGGTCTCTCCCATTCGAGATCATGACGGACGCCTCCGATTTTGCCGTGGGGGCAGTGCTGGGACAGAGGAGGGATGGAGTTCCGTTTGCCATACACTATGCTAGCCGAACATTGGATTCCGCCCAGCGGAATTATACGGTCACAGAGAAGGAGATGCTAGCAGTAGTGTTTGCCCTAGATAAGTTCAGATCGTATATCATTGGATCTAGAGTGACTTTGTTTACAGATCACACCGCCATCAGGTACCTCATGGCAAAGAAGGATGCCAAGGCCAGACTGACTAGATGGATCCTTCTACTCCAGGAGTTCGACATTGAGATCAAGGATAAGCCTGGAGTCAAGAATGTGGTGGCGGATCATCTCTCCCGATTAGAGCAGCCTGAGGATTCTGAGCAGATTGATCCCATTCGAGATACCTTCCCAGATGAGGCGATCCTTGCTATCGCCTCACTCCCGTGGTATGCCGATATTGTGAACTTTCTCGTTGCAGGGAAAGTCCCACAAGATTGGCCCAGGCAGAGGCTTGAGACCTTCCTTGCGAGGGCCAAGTCCTACCACTGGGAGGATCCCATCCTTTACCACGAAGGAGGGGATAGCGTCTGGCGTCGGTGTATTCCTCAGGAGGAACACCATAGCGTCCTCACTTACTGCCACAAGCTTGAGGCAGGAGGACATCATTATGGGAGGAGAACGGCACAGAAAGTGCTCCAATCCGGCTTGTGGTGGCCTACCCTCTTCAAGGACTCTGATGAGTTCGTGAAGAGGTGTACTGACTGTCAGAGGATGGGCACTTGTGGACAACGTGATATGATGCCGATGCAGCCCATTCACTTCTGTGAGGTTTTTGACGCATGGGGCATCGATTTCATGGGTCCATTCCCTAAGAGTCAGGGATTTGAGTACATTCTGTTGGCCGTTGATTATGTTAGTCGTTGGGTGGAGGCTATCCCCACCCGAGCCGCTGATGCGAGGACAGTTTGCAGATTTTTGAGGAAGCATATCATCACGCGGTTCGGGGTTCCACGAGTTCTGATTTCTGATGGGGGTCTCATTTCATCAACGACCAGGTAAAGGCCCTTGCTAGCGAGTTCAGCATAGATCATCGTGTTGCCACACCTTACCATCCACAGACGAATGGTCTAGCTGAGGTCTCGAATAGGGAGATCAAGAATATTTTGCAGAAAGTCGTCCGCCCTGACCGAAAGAATTGGTCACAACTTTTGGACTCGGTCTTGCGGGCATATAGGACGTCTTTCAAGACCCCATTGGGCACATCTCCCTTTCGCCTCGTATATGGCAAGCCGTGCCACTTACCTGTTGAGCTTAGGCACAAGTCACTTTGGGCAGTTACAGATATTCTTATGGATCCAGATGGTATGGGAGACCAGAGGAGGGCAGAGTTAGCTGCCCTGGAGGAGCTTAGAGATGCAGCTTTCTCAAGCAGCATACATTATAAGGAGAAAGTCAAGGAGTGGCATGATTCTCATATCAGCCACAAGCATTTTGAGATTGGACAGAGAGTATGGCTGTTTGATGCGAGGCTACGATTATTTCCAGGGAAGCTACAGAGCAAATGGAAGGGACCTTTTCTCGTCAGAAAGGTGCACGACAATGGTAGTATTGATATATCCGAGTTGTCTTCTGAGAGCACCTTTCGAGTGAACGGCCAGCGGTTCAAGCCATTTCTAGATCATGAGCCGCGGGACGTTATTGTTGCCCCTATTCATTTTGCGTGAGATGTGGTCTCTTGACTCACATCTTTTGCATCTCACGCCTGATTTTCACTGTTCCTCTGCCTGTATAGATCCAGTTGTCCATATCATTCCATTCTTTAGTCCCACATCCCTTCCCTCATCTTATGATTATGCTATACTTAGGGTGTACTTTACCCTAAGTATAGGGGGGATGTAGGACCTGCGGGTATTCTTTTTATTCTTTCTGCTCCTGTTTTGCTGCCTATACTTAGGGATATTTTACCCTAAGTATAGGGGGGGCAGATTCTGTATCTTCTTCACTCGGCTTTCCCTTCACGTACAGCTTGCTATACTTAGGATTAGTTAATCGTAAGTATAGGGGGAAACCACCGAGTTCCTCTCATTCTATTCATTTATTCGTTCCTGTACTTAGCCATTCCTTTTCACTTCCCTTTTACTAAGCACGAGTTATGTCTTCTTCATCGCTCTTGATCACTCTGAGGACATCGTTCGAGCTAAGTATAGGGGGGGTGTGTGTATATATTTCATATATACTTTAGCCATAACTCGTACTTTGTGTGAGTGTGTTAATAAGTAAAATGGCTAAAAATCACAAAAATTAAAAATTTTTCATGTACATAAACTTCTTTTATCTTGCACATACATAGCTAGTGTACAAAGTATTTTTGTAAAAAGGATTTCAAAAATCTTTTGTGTAAAGCTTGTGTAAATATTTTTGTATCAAAATTATGTATATAGTACAAAATTTTTCCAAAATGTTTTGAAAAATCAAAAGTTTGCAAAAATCTTGTGTAAATGTTTGTAAATATCTTCTTGCAAAACTTGCACCTCATGCATCATTCATTCATGATTTCAAAACATTTTTCAAAAATTTTGCATGATTGTAAAATATTTGTAAATAGCATGTTGTGTACATATATGTATATAGTTTTTCCTGGATGAGAGTTGACATTTAAACTAAGCCTGGAATTAAATTGAGAAATGGAGCTTGAATAAGATCTTAATCCACTTAACTTTAAGAGGAACCTTATAGGACTTAGGGTTAAGGCTTTTCAGGTCCATAAGGACTTAATTCTTTGAGTCCACTAGGCTATGAGCATATGTCATCTTGATGAGCCTAAGTAGAGCACTTAACAACACACGCATGACTCTTAGAGACAATGGCTTGACTTGCACCTGCACTTTACACATGGCTCTCCACGGATGAGGTAGTGAGGAGGCAGTTTCCTTTGGCTTGGGGTAGCATATGAGGGTAGTACTTCTAGGCGGAACCTCTCTTCTTCTTCTAGTGAAGGAAGTGCGCCTCAACTTGGTCTAGTGGTGATGAAGGCTAAAGACAGAAGCCATGGGTTGCAATAAAGCTTCAAAAGAGGGATAGTCTACTGGCTCAAGAGGAAAATTTCTTGTATATATGCTGCACCATGTAGATATGTTGTACAGAAGTCCTTGAAAAAAAAATATATGCAAAAATGCAAAAAGAACTCCAAAAAAGTGGTGGGTCGGAATGAAAATTTAATAACCCCACCGGAGTGTATATAGTCAAATAAAGCAAAGCTTATGGTATCCATGTTACATCTCATGAAGCTTGCAGCGGAAGACTTAGCTACACTGGCTAGGCTTCCAAAAGTCTATACTTCTTCCCCCTCTTCTTGAGCCGGTTGCACTTGAACTTAGAAGGGAATACCCCGCTTCTCGAGGAAAGAGTTGCTAGACCGAGGCATTAGAGTTACCAGGTTGAGGGAGGCTGTTTCTTTGTTACTTCTGAGGTGGGGAGCCACATATCACTTACACCGCATGGAAAGATTCATGGTCATTAGAGTTTGTGTATGTAGACTTGTTCTGATCTGGTTTATTGAGGAGTCTTGTCCATAGATTGGTGGAACTTAGAGGCTGTTGGGTTTTAAGCTTAAGTCCAAATAAGGTTCCGACACATTAATAATCCAAAGATCTGATCAAGCTCCATATCCCAATTTAACGAAGGCAAGTTTAATAATCAACCTTGATCCATGTACATCCTCTTTTTCTTTTTCTTTTTCTTTCTTTTTCACTTCTTTTTCAAATAAGTGTTTGCTAAGGGACTAGCAAAGTTAAGTATAGGGGGGTGATGAATACCCATTCATCACTCTTTATTCTTATATTTTAGCTACAAAAACCTTTGCAAATACATGTAGATATATGTAAATATCAATAATTACCAAAAGCATGCATTGTGTAAAAACCTATAATTAGCATGTTTTTGTGCAAAAATAAAAGAATAAAGATTAAAAAGAAAAAGAGGGAAATATTTAGAATAAATATTGAGCAACCTAACCCAAGGGAGGGCTCAGCATGGGCCTGACCGCATAAAAGCCAAAGTAGAGGGAGATAGGGGCTCTAGTGTAAATATCTATATAGATAAATAAAATTATATTTTCCCCACCCAAAAATTATGCTTGTACATATTTGTATATATTTAGAAAATATTCAAAACAAAATAAAAATTTGAAAATAAAAAAATACCCTTTCACCATGTACATAGACCATGCTTCTTTATTTATTTAACCTTGTAAATAAATAAAATCATTTTCTAAACTTTTTGTAAATATTCTATGTGATATACTGTAAAATAAATAAATAAGAAGAATCAAAACAAAAACAAAATAAAAATAACAAAATTAAAAATACAAAAAAAATACCTTGTACATATGCCATGTATATAGATGTACATATCTATTTATTTTACCATTGTATATAAATAATAAAAATAAAATAAAAATACCCTTTTATTCCTAATTTTATACTATAAATAAATAAAATATAAAATGGGAATAAAAATGCACAAAAATATCAAATTAAAAATCTAAAAATTAAAAAGACATATTGTACAAATACCTATGTATAGCTATACTATGTAAATACCTCATTTTTATTTCCAAAAATTAATTAAAAATCACCAAAAAATAGAAAAAAATAAAATAAAAATATTTCATGTTGAAAATTTTTGCAAAATCGGCCATTTGCTGCCTTATTTTTGAGCTTCAAATCTTGTCCACATGGCAGCGTCTCATTGGTCCACGGGGGATGTTGACCCCCGGTCAACTCCCTCCGCGGACCGTCTTCTCCAGCGGATCTCGCGCCCGACCCGTTTTCTCCTCGTTTTCCGCACTCGATCCGCTCGCCTTCTCCGCAAACCCCGGGTCCTATCGCTTCTTCATACATCCGACATGCTCGCCGGGGTATCCACATTGGGATCCGCGCTTCTCACAGCCCTACCCGATCAGCCCTAGTCGGGTCTGCACTCACGTATAAAGCCGAGCTCCGCCTCCCTTTTTCGGCATCTTTGGCTAACCCGTTCCACCCCCAGTGAGCTCCAGTGCCCGAGCGTGAGTGACAGCTCGCTCCAGGTGCCGTCGCAGCGAGGAGAGGGGCCGGATACCACTGATCCGGCGAGTCAGCACCAAATAAAATATAAAACACCAAAAACACAGAAAACACAGAAAAATATAAAACACATAAAAATATTTTTTCGTGAATTTTTGCTTGCCTTTTAGTGCATTAAATAAATTGTCAAAGCTTGCTTGTGGTTGTTTTCCCTTATTTTCTTCACATATTAAAAATTCCAAAAAATTTAAAAACAATTAAAAACCACTAAAAATGTTTTACCTTTTTCTCTGATTTTTTGACTACTTCGTAGGCTTTTTAGCCAATCCGTGCTCCTTGAATTCGACCCTGGGTGCTATACCAGGTAAATCTCATAGCAGGACCGCTCACTTTGTTTTGATTGATCTTTGATTTATTTAGTGGTCTGATATTTTTCTTGATTAAGTTGACTTGATCGCTTGGGTCGCAACGACCAATTTAGCACCTATACCCTAGCCTTCAGGTCGATTATCAACGACCCACTCGAAAGCATTTCTGTCTAGTATGTAAATTTCTCACATCATACTATTGAACTTGTTCTGACATGGTTCTTGTCCAACATCATAGAATCTGTTTTGAACTGTCGATTTTTATGTCCAGCTCTCTGCATGTTTGCATGCATATGCCTGAGACAATGAAGATGAGTGATTCCCTCTTCCGGTGGAAATAAATCATGCACAACATCCTTTAAACCAGGAAATCGATCACTGATATAACATATGTCCCGACGATCAATAATTTGTTTTAATAAATTCAAAAACCATCCCCATGCCGAAATATTCTCGTTCTTTTCAATTATGGCAAATGCGAGTGGAAATAGACCATTATTAGCATCTATTACTGTGGACACGTACATGTGATCAGCGTATCTACCATATAAATGTGTTCCGTCGATACTTAAAACATGCCGACAAAATCTGAATGCTCTACGATACCGTACAGATGCTACAATAACTTTCTGAAACTGTACAATACTCTTGTTTTGACCTTTGAATGTCTTGAACCACCTATATGTTCTGGGGTTATGCCGTTCTAGAGTACGAATTAATATCCGAATATCACGATATGAATCAACCTCATTCCTATAAAAGCATATCCATTGCACGCCGCCTAGCATTCCAAGCTGTCATGCAATTGATTTCAGTCTTTAACTCTTCCTTTATTTTATACATTATTGCTCCCGGGGTCATACTAACTTTTGCTTTAAAGGAAGATAATATGTACCGCGTTACAAAAACAGAAGTGCATTGATGATGTTTCACTAAAAGGACAGGATTTCTGCATGTATGCTTCCCCCTATATCCTGAAACATACCAATCTCCTCGAGATTTCCTCTCTGATGCATGCGAACGCCATCCACAATCTTCATAAAATACAAACAACAGTCAAAATACTTATCATTTATATTTTACTTGGATGTCATTTATACTAATCGATTATTTAAAAGGCATAAATAAACAATCATTTATATTTAACTCGGATGTCATCTTTAATAATTGATTATTTAAATGAAATACTAATCACTCAGATATGGAATCCAAAAGTCCGGTCTTGGGGGACTCATCAGTGCTCACCACAGTGAGTCCTGCCGGTGCTGTATAGAGACCCTCCTGGCACTCGATTTCAAATCTAAATGAGAAGTAATTTTAACATAACTATGGGTACTTCTAAATCTAAATGGGTACTTATAAATCTAAACGGTTACTTTTAAATTTAAATGTTTAACCCTAATGTAATTGACATTAAAAAAATTCATATTACATTTACATTTCTTTTTTTTCGATTTCTGTAGGGTACTTCATACAAAGTTTATAACACAAATGATTTCCATTGAAATATAAACAAGAATTAATTTATATATATATATATATATTTAAATTAAGTATCAATTTTGCACCTCTAATTATTGATTAAAATCACGAAAAATTTAATACAAGTAAAGTTACCTGAAAGATGCGTGTCTTCAAATAGAAATGTTATCCTAAAAAAATATAATCCGATATCCGAAAATTTATATCGCCTTCACTGATAAAAACTTGCAAAAAAATACAAAAATATGTCTACAAAAAAATCTTATTCTTACTTGAATAAGATTAGCAGATTGAGAGACGAAATCACACTTCAGAATACGAATTGAGAGATCCGAGAGAGGAGGAATAAGGGAAGAAGATGAAGAAGATGGGATGAAAGTGTGAGGAAATGAGGGGGGGGGCTTATATAAGAATAAGGAAGGAGGGGACCGTTGGCAATTTTCCAACGGCCACCTCCCAAATCGCCACCTGAGGTGCCGATTTGGAGGAGAAGCCCCAAACGACACCTCAGGTTTCGATAAATACACATTTCTTAAAATTTTTTACTTCATACTTATTTAATTAATTTCAATTTTTTAATAATTATTTTAAAAAACCTCCCATTGATATGTTATGGATGATGGATAGATGATGGAAGCGAGTTTGTTTTCCAATCGGGATCCCAGTCGTCCTTCCCCACCAACAGACCCGCCGCCGTGCCCCCCGCCCCCGTCGCGCTCGCAACCCACGATTGCCGCGCCGCCCGCAAGGTCCGCCGTTTTCCCCGCCTCCTCCGACACGCCGGAAGCCTCAGCTTGACGTCGGTAATCCCTCCTCTCCTCGATCTCCATTCCCTTCTTTCATCTTCGCTCTGATCTCGATCTCATCTCTCTCTGCTGTACGGGAAATCACGCGATCCAATTTGCTTATTTGATTTTTGTCGATCCCTGTTGCAGGTGCATTAAGGAGTGGCTGCTGCTGTCGAGTAGCGGCCACCCTCCAATTTCCGGATTCCAATCATGGCGACCTTTGCGAAACCTGAGAACGCCCTGAAGCGCGCTGAAGGTTGGTAGATCAATCTCTCTGTCTTTCTCATTTTTCCGGAAACTTTCTCGTTGTCTTTGTATTCAATTGTGCAACGTATGCATTAGATTTTTACTTATAAAATTTAACGATTTTGAGGGGATTTTCTAACTGAACACCTGAAGATGCGGTTCCTGTTAATTATGAATCGGGGCGTCCGCAATCAGGCGACTCTCAAGAAGGGGAAATTGCTGGAAGAGACCGAAGGGGAATCGGCATCCGCAATGCGGTTCCTGACGAGTCCAATCTAGATTAGGGTAAAACAGTAGTATAGTTGGATGCCCACTAAAGTACATGTCTCTACAATAAATTGCGATTTACAAGACCTAAGTGCAATTTATATGATCATATCCGATTGCACGAACATCAATTTGGTGTTGACTGCTTACTAACGGGATAAGTTTGTTTGGACAATTCAAAGCAATGGGTTCAAGTTGTGAAGTATACCAGAAACGTATGAAGATCCAATAGATTGTGAGTTGCGAAAGGAAGAACCTTAATGTGTGCTTTATTTTCTGACGTTGAGAAAACAAACACTATACGTATGATAATACTAATTAGAGGGCTGAAACCTCAATCTCTGTTATGTAGTTGGATGATCTATTCAGCACATGAATTTATGACAGATGTCGGACTACGAAATTCTGGTTGGGTTTAAAGGTTATGAATCATATGATCCATCTAATTGTGTCAAGGTACATTCACGAGCACATGAATCTGAAAAGATTTCCCGTTTGGCCAGTTTGTTACAGTTCTATTGTAGTCTAGTGTATATATATCCTATTTAGTTACTTCTCAAGTTGTATGTTTATTTTACACCCCTTGTTTTTCTCATCACACTTATGATTCGGGGGCAAGACTTACGTAAGATTAAATGGTTTTGAGAATGATAAAGCAGTGTAATTGTCTAATAGAATTTGGGATGAATGCCGTACTATGTGGATTCAATTAGTTATAAAGCAGGATGAGGAAGAATTATACATGCCTGCCTATATTATGTCGTGGGAATATCACAATACAATATCCTTACCAGTGTTAAAAACGTGGTATATTTGGGTACTATCTTCTGTACTGGTATTCATATCAATATTGACTGCAATGCCCTCTTTTAATATAAAATTCTGATTACATGATCAGTTTAATGCAAGAGTATAACATTTGGAAGTCTGGTATATTTTATTAATTTATATTTCTGATGTAATATATTTTCTGCCGGTTGATTCTTTTTCATTACAATCCCATCATGTTGTTAAAATATCTCTCAATTGATGCGTTTCCTTTGTTTTCATTGTGTTTATGTCAGAGCTAATAAATGTTGGGCAGAAACAAGCTGCTCTACAAGCTCTGCATGATTTGATTACCTCCAAGAGGTACAGGGCATGGCAGAAGACTCTTGAAAAGATCATGTTCAAATATGTCGAGCTTTGCGTGGATATGCGGAAGGGCAGATTTGCAAAAGATGGTCTTATTCAATATCGTATTGTATGTCAGCAAGTTAATGTCAGTTCTCTTGAAGAAGTGATAAAGCATTTTATGCACCTTTCAACTGAGAGAGCAGAGCAGGCTCGAAGTCAGGCTCAGGCTCTTGAAGATGCTTTAGATGTTGATGACTTGGAAGCAGATAAGAGGCCAGAAGACTTGATGCTGAGCTATGTGAGTGGAGAAAAGGGGAAGGACAGGTCTGACAGGGAGCTTGTTACTCCTTGGTTCAAATTCCTGTGGGAAACATACAGAACTGTGCTTGAGATCCTTAGAAACAACTCCAAATTAGAGGCTCTGTATGCTGTAAGTTCACCTAACATTGTCCTTAAAACTACGTGTGTTATTGTTGTTATTGTGACACTGGATTTGTCTGCCATTTGTTTTGGGCTGGATTTTGTTGTTGGTGTTATATCTAACGTCATTTATATTCTATCAGGAGGTAATATATCATTTAGATCTTGTGGTAACAGGGTTAAAGATCACTGATTGTAGTTATTATCCTAAAAAAAGATGAAGCATACAATATTACATTGTTAGTGAGAATGTCTGGGAAGTTCAAAATGAATATCTGACCAGGATACATGGTTTAAAAAAAGATGTGGTCTTATGAGTACCTTCTCACATTAACATATTAACTCAATAAATATACCTTACAATATTTCTATTTTCTGTTAAGTGTTACAAATATCGATTTGATGTGTCTTACCACTTCTTTTTTTGCTGGTTATGCATATGGAAAATTTCAGATCCAGTGATAAGTTTTCTTTTCAGATTCCGTGGTGTTATATTCTTTAAAACATATTTCTCTGACTCCTAAAGTTTTATTCCTGATGTGCATAATGATATGTTTTTTTTAAGTGCAGATGACAGCCCATCGAGCCTTCCAGTTCTGTAAGCAGTACAAACGAAGCACAGAATTTCGGAGACTTTGTGAGATAATCAGAACCCATCTTGTAAACTTGAACAAGTATCGGGATCAGAAGGACAGGCCTGACTTGACTGCTCCAGAGACCTCTCAGCTCTATCTGGATACCAGAGTAGAGCAGCTTAAGATTGCTACCGAGCTTGAGCTCTGGCAGGTCAGTGTCTGTTAAAACACAATGGTGGGTCACTGTAGGTTAATACTTGTACTTCTATTAACCAAAGTCAGAGTTCTTTGATCACCAATGCTTGTGTCAGTATGAAAGATACGATTAATTGATAAGAAATCGCTAATTTCAGGGTTTTTGTAAATTTGTAGACATAAAACTTTAAAATTTTGTCCTGCATACATATACAATCTTTTTCAGAATCTGTGAGTTTTAAGGATATGGCTCTAGCTTTGGTAGTTTGTTTTGTAAAATAATTTTGTACTGTGCCTAATCTCAGCCAAGTAATTTAGGTTACACACACACATCTGAAACCTACACCCACGCACATTCTTGAACACACATACTACATCATACTCAGACAAAAAGATGTTGTGAGTGTTAATATGGGTTGTTGCTTAATGAAATTTAATTCCACGAGATGGGAGGTGTGAATATAGAAGAATTGTCGATCAAAGTTGGGTTGCATGAGATGGGGGATTGGATTGAGTTGTTGGTAAATAAGTATGTTTGATCTCATATTATTAATTTAGGTTTAAATGTTAATACAGTTAAGAAATAGATTCACATGCATTTCTAAAAAAAAGGACTCACAGACCGACGCTTGTGCATGCACATGGACATGCACTTAGAATTTTTATTCGAACTTGTCCGATAGCAATCCTGGACCCTTCTTGAAGGATATGGAATTATCCTCAAGCGCATCACGGAAGCGTGATTGTCGTGTCGGATACGACGAAGAACGACTAGTCGTACTAGTTGTTCGGTGTAGCGGAATTTAAAAAAATTTTATTCGATGAAACCACATGATCCGAGAACCATTTTCAGATCGTTTCATCTATAACCACAACAAGTATAATGCAATACCTCTTGAAGCGTGGTTGATCGAGTCTCTAAGAGAAGAGACATCCTGTCTCAAGTCCGATCGTCGGCGAGACTGCTTGCGAGCGCGGGGATGAACCGCGTTGTCCTCGCAATCCAAGAAGTTGATCCAAGCGCGGTTGCTCCTGATCTCGTCGCACGAGATCGAACGTCTCCCTCGTGGGCGTGGCACACCAAGAAGACGGAGAACCGAAGAACGTCGAAGCGGCGGCGCGGTGGCGATGGCGTCGACGATTCCCTCCTCTAGGGTATGGTGGACGACCACCAATATTAGAGGGAGAGAGAGTTGTCGTGTATGAAGAGAGAGGAAGAGAGAGAGCTTCAAGATCACATATAAAGAGAGAGCATGGTATGCCTCTCTATTTATAGGGTTTTGGGATCCATGGATCTCAATCCATGGGACATATAAAATCAATGGGTGAGATTGATTTATGCCAATCCAATGGTCAAGATTGTTGTTGGTAAAACCAACAAATTTAGGTTAAAATATATTTGACAAAATCAAATATAAATTAGTCCTAAATCAAACCAATAAATAAGGAGAGAAGATACATGGAGATTTCATCTCTATGTACCTTCCAAAGTGGACGGCCACACATTCCTTATAGGAATGATGTGTCGCCTAAAGATTCCATGGAGATTGCAATCTCATGGAAATCCATGAGATTGCATATCTCCTTGAAAATCTCCTTTATTTATTTTCCAACAACTTTTGTTGGCTTTTATTCTTCAAAAATAATTCACAATTATATTTGAGAATATTGCAATCTTGCCATGGAAAAATTGTGAATCATATTCACAACCCAAAACAACATATAATTTACATTATCAATTAATTACACAATGTGTATCCAATACACATAATAATTAATCAACACATATAAATTATAATTAGCTCTCTCTAATACATTATAAATCATATTTATAATATATTATGAATAATTGGATATTTCTATCCACATTATTCTTATCCACATTAATTAAATCACATTTAATTATATTGGATAATTTCTTCATACATCAAGATGATTAAATCACATTTAATCATGATTTCTTCAATGCTTAGATCTTATGGAATTATTCTTGAACCCTTCAAGAATAATGCAATCTCTCCGCAGATACTTGGAGATAAGGACAGGGCGATTGTATTGTTCCACGTATAGTGACTTGGATGTTGAGATCATATCTCAAATCCAGATCCCATGGACCTCCCACTGATGCTTGATTAAATCAAGACCGTAAACCTAATCTTCATTGCATCTGAATCTCATTCAGATCAATGTCCAGTTCATGGACTAAGATTAGGTCACTTCTCTAATGAGAGGAGTCACTAAAATCCAAACCTGTTTCATCACTCCCTCGGAATGGAAGCGTCATGGTTATACAATCGTATATGATCAAATCACCCTCATGTATTCCCAATACCTGTACATCCTGCATACTGGAAGACCTATGGTCATTCTGAAGATAAAGATCACTTTTGCACTGTCATCTTCAGGGTTAGATCATTTAAGTTTCTCAATCTTGGTCATTGGGATTTGGTATAGATCATATGCTTTCACAAAGCATATATCTTACCTTCAAATTCATGTCATGCTTCCAAAGCACTACGACCATACATGGAATTTGTTCAGTCCCAATACCTCATGAGTGAGCTCATGTCTCCCGGTTCACAAGTGAACCTGTATGATCCCTTTGAGAGATCGTATTACTCATATGTCCTTACATGCACACCAGCTCGCCGGTATATAGACCTTGATTAGGTCATCAACCTATTGGTTTACCAAATGTACATACTCAGACATATAGCAACACATCTGTCTCTAGTCAGAGGATGCATGCCTATGTTGTGACAGTATTCAACGTAGGTCTTTGGTTATCTCGATCTCGTCAAGTCAACCCATTGACTCAACTACCCTGACACCTCTGAATCACTATTCCCATGCAGAGGACCTGCATCAAGAGGTCAGTCAGATATCAGTCATATGAGATATGATTGCCATCTCCTACTCAGACTGGAGATCATCACTTAATAATCATTTGATGATGCTTGATGAGTCCTCTATCTAACTCATTAGATATTCATCCAAGCATCAGCCTTTATGATCCATCCAATGAATCAACAGCTGTATGATCATCAAGTTGGCCATGGTACATAACCCTTATTGTACAGAGGGACCCTATAGTGCATTCATTCATTAATCTCAGAAAGGGAGTGAAAAATAATCAATAACTTTCATTGATAATTTATTCATTACAATAACATTTATTGTAGAAATGGTTCGCCCGGGGCTCACATTGCTAACACTTCTAACATATTATCACTTTTTATTCTATTAAGTTTTCATTTATGTTTGCGGTGTTACTACGATTCCCATTTTAACTTTGCATTGTCAAATTGTTACTGACCTAGTTAGCTGTTTCTTGTAGGTGTGGGTTTAGGGTTCTTAGGGAATTCTTTCCTCTTTACTCTCTAGCTAGTGTTGCACCAGCTCTTGTATAGCGCTTCACAAATTAAAGCGGGTTTTTTTAAACCATTTATTTGAATAGGGTTCACTTCTAAATCGTTCTCGAGGAAAGTTTGCCTTGTTCACATATTTGGATATTATCAACTCCAATTAACTACAACCAACTCTTATAATGACCTACTTTTACAATCATCTCACTTTTTTGAGTATTGTTTGTGGTGTTATTTAGATGCATGCCTCCCGCATGTTCTGTACATTGGTCCTAAACAATAGATGCATATTTGTACCCACTTCAATGGTCTGGTGGTAGTGCAGTGTGCCTACCATCCAAAAGACCAGGGTTCAAATACCTCGTTGTGGGTTGGTGGGTGGGGGGGGGGTCATTAGGTAGCAACAGGCAGGTAAAAAAATAGTCAGTTCTTTCAGTATGTATTTGAGCAAGAATCTATTTGGCCGTCCCTACTTAAAAATGGAGAAGGCTTCACCATTTAATTCTAGCCACTTCATTTAGTTACTGTGTTGTCAGTTATTGAGTTCTGTTTCATGTAATTACTGTTGTTTTGTCTCAATAATTTAGTTGTAGCTCACGTGCACTTCTAAATAGGTTGGCTTAAAATGTGACAAGAGACATGTGCACCTTGTTTTTGCTAGTTGGCATCCCATAATCTTATCTTCATTGGTGGATAATGCATACTCCACCCTGACCATGTCACAAAAATGATTTCAGTTGGAATTTTATCTCTGAATGACATGGGATGTGAATCTGTGTTTCAATCTGCTGATAATTGTGCTGGGAATGCATCTATGTTTTTTCTTGGAAACTAAAGCTTTTCATGTTTGGAATTTTCTCATTTATTATCTTTTGCTAGCACTGTAGTTCAGAAAGTTCGACACTCCATTCACATTCCTCCAATTTTATCCAATTTCTTAATGAAACCGTGAGATGTTTACACCAATGGGTTTCTGAAATACACTTCACCATTACAGGAAGCATTCCGCTCTGTGGAAGATGTGCATGGATTGATGTGCATGGTTAAGAAGACACCCAAAGCATCTGTGATGGTTGTGTATTATGCAAAATTAACTGAAATATTTTGGGTTTCAGAAAGCTATCTTTATCATGCCTATGCTTGGTTCAAGCTTTTCACACTCCAGAAAAGCTATAATAAAAACCTTAACCAGAAGGATCTGCAGTTGATTGCATCTTCTGTCCTTTTAGCTGCTCTTGCCATAAACCCATTTGATCACCAGCATGGTGCTTCCCATTTGGAACTTGAAAATGGAAAAGAGCGCAATTTACGGATGGCTGGCCTTATCGAGTTCAATCTTGATTCTAAACGGGACAATAGAGACTTGGTATGCTTCTTCAAACTTTAAAATTAATCAACACTTTGTTCAGTTTTAACTTGTGGTATGTTTATTTACAGCTGTCACGGTCATCCCTTCTCGCTGATCTGGTAAGACTGATGCTCTCTGTTCTTTAAAGGTGTTCTGAGAGCTTTATATATTTTGGAGTATTTCTAGGTTAATAGAAAATATAATGGGATTTTTAGTGTGATGCAATATGATTTTCTTTCTTGGTTTCTCTTGGAATTTGGATGCATTGATTATGTATGTGATATTTTAGAAGGCTTAGACATTAATATTTGACTTGTGTTGGGCCTGGATATTAAATTTATTTCGTAATCAGTAAACAGTTCGGATTGATGGATTGGTCCTCCTTGCAGGCTTTGATCATGCTGCTTTTCATCATTCAATCTCGTGACAATATTTATGTGAATAATTTGTAATTACATATGTCTATATAATTTTATAGAGAGGCAGTCCACCTCATGTAAGACTACTGTTCTTAGTAAATGCCATATTCTCTTAATTCAACTTTGCATCTAAAACACGAGTTTGAGCTTTCTCTTTGCTTCCATGAATTACTTAAGAGTAGCTTACTTTACTCCTTTGTTTTTCAAGAGTTGAATGAATACTGCAGGGCCCTCTTTCCTAACTAATTGCTTAACATATAACTGGTTTTTGTCAGTTGGAGATGCAGAGTATTTGTTAGAGGACATAATGATAATTGTTTTATAATAGAAGAAGCAAATTGTTTGTACCTGAAAAAGCAAAATTTTTAACTTGATCTTAGTTGTCAGTATTTATCTTTGAAAAAGGTGGCTTCAAATACACCTTTTCTTAATATGGACAGGCTTCTAAAGGCGTTCTTACCTGTGCTTCCCAAGAAGTCAAAGACCTTTATCATCTTCTTGAACATGAAAGTTTATCTTTAGATCTCGGTGTTAAAGTTCAACCCTTGTTGGCCGAAATTTCGAAGCTTGGGGGCAAACTGTCGTCAGCTTCTTCTGTTCCTGAGGTGCATCTATCCCAATATTTGCCCTCTCTAGAGAGGCTTACAACATTGAGAATATTGCAGCAGGTATGTTTTGTGCCATTTATGAATAATTACCTGACATTCATTTCCCATTTATGGTTATTTTGTTTATTTTTCAGGTCTCTCGGGTGTACCATTCTGTCAGAATTGATACTCTTTCAAAAATGATTCCTTTTTTTGAATTTTCTGTTGTGGAGAAGCTTGCTGTTGATGCTGCAAAATATAATTTTGTCTCTATGAAAACAAGTTATAGAGAAAATATTGTTCATTTTATTAATCTGGTAAGTGCATCTTGTCCCTTGTGTCTGTTTTTTTGTTGTTTTGTTATCTCTGCTCCCATTTAAATGGTGCGCCATCCTCCATTCTTGATTTCGGGACAGGATCTGGAATCTGATGGTCTTCGCGATCATTTAGCTATGCTGGCTGAATCTTTAGGCAAAGTCAGGAGTCTCATTTATTCTCCTATAAAAAAAGAAACCAAACTTGGGGATTTTCTAATTGGCTTGACAGAGACGGTCAATAAGGAGCACAAGAGATTGCTTGCTCGAAAATCCATTATTGAGAAACGTAAAGAAGAGCATGAGCGTCAAATGTTGGAGCTGGTAATTATTCATTTATTTTATACATAGAGAGGGATTGGATAATGAAGTTCAGGCTTGATGTTTTTTTTTTCTGTATCTTTGCAAGGAACGAGAAGAAGAATCAAAGAGAATGAAGTTGCAGAAGATAACTGAGGAAGCTGAGCAGAAAAGGCTTGCAACAGAGTATACTCGAAGAGAGGAGCAAAGAATTCGTCGGGAGATAGAGGAACGTGAATTACAAGAGGCACATGCTTTACTTCTGGAAGCTGAGAAGCGTGGGAAGAAAAAGGGTAGCAAAAAACCGATTGCTGAGGGGGTAGGCATTAGATCTCAAATTGGTTATATCATTGTAGCTAGCCAATCTTTTTTTAGTTGTTAAAACGAAAATCAATTTGAAAAGCAGCGGACTTTCGTATGATATTTCCTCATAATTATTCCTTATCCTTGTATTCAAATGAATGTGTGTGGGTGTATATACGAGACAAAAGTGGCCTTTTCATATATTTTATATAGAAAATAGCTAGGTCCCCTAAGCAGCATTGTAAATGTAATTGCACTTTTATGTACCTTTGCAGACAAAAGTAACCAAGCAGGCTCTTCTTGAGTTAGCGTTGAGTGAACAGCTCAAGGTACGCCAGGAGAATGAAAAGAAGCTGCAGAAGCTATCTAAGACATTGGATTACATAGAAAGGGCGAAAAGAGAAGAAGAGTCACCCCTTATCGAGTCATCATATCAACAGCGTCTTGTCCAGGAAAAGATTCTTCATGAACAAGAGCAACGGGTTTGTTTACAGTATATTCTTTTTTCCTTTTTTAAATGTAAAAGCTTATTAATCACGTGTTCTCTGTTAACAGCGTGAAATCGAGCTTAGCAGGCAGCACCATTCTGGAGATCTTCAGGAGAAGAACAGACTTGCAAGGATGCTAGAGACTAAGGTAATCTTTTTTTGTAATTTTTCTTCTAAGTCAGTCTTCATGCCCTTTTTGGTATGCTGCGGCTGTGAATCGTTTATCAAGAGGATCAACTTAGTATAAAATGCATTGACTACCTGGTGTTTATAAATGATCTCCCGCTTTAAATTATGCTTACCAAGGATTAAAATAGATTGTTATTGCCTATTGTTATTTTTTTTAATGTGCTTATGGCTTCCATTTGCAAAATGGTGTCTTATTTAGGAAATTATAATGTATATGTATATGTATTCTGGTTGAATATTAGACTTTTGGTATCTGTATTTTTTATACTTGAATATATAGACGCTCAAGGGTAGGCGTCTTTTTTAACCTCTATTAACCTCAGTCTGGTTATTTAGGAAATTAGAAATATATATTATATAGTTTCAATGTATAAATGGCCATTTCTGCAGGGCTTCGATATTCTGTTCTTTCACTATTGAAAGCTGTGTACGCAAATATTAGAGAGCAGATTTTCACTCTTTCGGTCATATTAAGGGGATCCCATTTATGCTCATTTTGGTTCTACGGTTATTTCAATTCCAGAACGGAGTTTCAGATATTTTGATGACTTTTTCCCCCATATGGTGTTAATATTGGAACTGCGGTCTTCAGGATTGCGCTACATGCTCAACCACTGGACTATTGAAATGGGTTGGGGTCTCTTGACATTCTTTTCGTTTGTACTCTTTGGTTGAATTAGGTTGCCTTCCAGAGTGAACTTGTTAACCGCCGCGAAGCAGAGTTCAATCGACTTAAGAAGGAAAAGGAGGATAAAATCATTCAGCTGCGGGAAATACGAAGGAGAGAAAGAGAGACTAAGAGGAAGTTGCTTTTCTACTTGAAGACGGAGGAGGAAAGGTTGAACAAGTTACATGAAGAGGAAGAAGCTCGCAAACGTGAAGGTTAGTAAATGGTCAGAGCATCTTTCGAGTATTCCATGCATTTTCACCTAAAATTGTCGATGCCAGGGATGAGCCAATCTGTAGAAAATCCTCACCTTGAGAGTTGTATTATCCTCGTTTTGAATCAGCTTTACGGATAAAAACTATCGAGGATAGCGGTAAACTTCAAATGGTTGTCCTTTTGCTTCAAAACTAATTTACCTTGGAAAAAACAGGTGCAGAAATGAAACCTGTCTGGTGGGATAATAATGGTTTAGAGTTTTTACTCCAAATTATTATTCAGGATTCACATTCTAACTCAGTTTATGGAGGTGGATGATGGGTAAGTTCGCATCCCATTTTGGAAAATATACTTTAATTAAAGGAGTTTTTTGTAAGATAAAAAAAGTCTGCATCCTTCTTGCAAATTTGCACTGAAATTGCCAGTCTGGCTCAATATGAAATTGCTAGTCTGTTGATGCTTATCGAGGATGTTCCAAGTGCTAGTCGATTTAAAGTATACAAGCTGTTAGTAAATTTTGTGATAATTGGATATCTGTCGTCCACATTATATATATATATATATATGTGTGTGTGTGTGTGTGTGTGTGTGTGTGTGTGTGTGTGTGTGTGTGTGTGTGTGTATTGATATCATCTGTACGCATCTTTATTTTTCCATAAATATCATGATCAAAACATATGCTCCTGTGTTTCAGAGGCTGAGAGGAAGAAGAGGGAGGAAGCTGAGAGGAAAGCGAAGCTGGATGAAATTGCTGAAAAGCAGAGGCAGAGGGAGAAGGAGCTGGAGGAGAAGAAAAGGCTGATGAGGGAAGCCGTTTTGGGTCGGGGTAACGAATCAAGGCCTTTGGAGCCTGTATCCGCTACAGCCCGTCCGTCTGAAGCTCCTGCAGCTGCAGCTGCTGCACCATCCCCAGGGGTGTACGTTCCAAGGTTTCGTCGGGGAGAATCAGCAGCAGCAGCACCGCCTCCAGAACCAGATCGTTGGGGTGCTGCCAGGGCCGATGATCGCCCACCTCCATCTGGAGACAGGTGGAGAAGCGACGATAGGAAACCATCTGTGGGCGGGTCACGGTTACCAGCCTCGACGTCAAGATGGTCTAGGCCCCGCGGCTGAGCATCGCAGGATCATTTTTTTGTTGGTGTCAGAGTAGTGAAAGCATATTCTACGCAAGCAGCGAGAAGACAGTAAGGGAACTTGTTATGCATATGGAGGATTTTGCGCAGCTTGGTTTCATCTATTTGATCTGAGGATAACTTATAACCATCTCTGAAAGGGGTCTTTGTTTTATTATTTTTTGACCTGGCTACTGTTTTCCCATGTTTATGGTACTAGTGTTATTTTGATTACATTGTCTTAATGATAAAGTAGATTCGTAGTCAACTCGTGATATTTACAGGGTTTGCTTTTTAGGTAGTGCATTATGGAACAGATGTATGAAACTCTCAAACTGCTGCAGAGTATTTTTTTTATACAAATCCCATTTTTCAACATTGTTCTTGAACCACATCAAATTTCGATTGCTTAAATGAGAAAAAAATGATGTGTTATATGTGTGATTGAGAGATTTTTTTTCAAAGTTATGATGTACATGAAAAACGAAAGCTCGAAATTAAACAAGATCGCGAAAGAGGTCGAGCCAAAGTACAATGATTGTTGTAATATAAACGAAGAAGGAAAGATGCCCTTGATTTTACACGATCATTTGGCCTTCCTTGAACTTGTTTAAGAAACAAACATTGTACAAATGGATGGGAATTGTATACAAATCATAAAAAGGAAAATAAAGTTTCAAGGAGAAGGTGCTACAATAAGTTGAATGGAAAAGAAGAAAATGTTATAAGAAGTTGAATGGAATCTTGTTGGAGTCTCACATATAAATAAATGTTAAAAGCTAGTTGTAGTAGAATAGATTTAGGGCATGTTTGATTGCCAAGGTACACTGGGGTACCCTGGCATACCTTTAGTTCCAACTATGCATTTTGAGTTGGGACTATTTGTATTAACCCGACAATTTCTTTGGTATAATATTTTTCAACCATGTTCAAATAAAATTTTTAATATAAAAAACATATTAACACATAATCAATATCACATCACATCACAATTATCATTCCAACTCTCCCAACCCACAGGAGGATATCCCAACCCAGTAACCAAACATACCCTTAAAGAAGGTTATAATAGTGTCCAAGAGAGGTTAATCAGCATAGAAAAAAGCTCAGTGAGATTGTACTTGAAACTTAAGCATTCATAAATGGTCATCTTAGGTCAATTTTGAATGAAATAAAAAAATAGAAAAAAGATTGGGAGTTCTAGTCAAATATAAGGAGGTAATATTTTAGACACATAAGATCTAGATTTATTTTCAAGTTTAACTAAAGAGCTATGAATTAAATTCATTTTAAAATGTGCAAATAATTTTAAAAAAGACAAGCGGTTAGGATGGAAGAAGCAAGTAAAAATTTATAAAAAATATATGATTAAAACGAATAAACGTTTTCTTCTAATAAAAGCAAACTAAAAACAAGATAAAGAAAAAATTATGTCAATCTGGAGCTGCATAAATCAAAGAAGAGTATCGTACCAAGGATGCTTGAACAATTTCCCAAGACTAGGAGGGATGTATGTGGGATGTCCTTAAATAGAATTAAATGATGTTGTTTATACTTGGATGCTATTCAATTACTTAAAAATAAAAAATTAATCAATGTGATGTTTTTATTTATGAGTTTCATGTAGGGATAAAAACGAATGTGAATATATTCATTTCCGATCCGTTATTGTATTTGTTTTATACATATTTTGACATTCGTAATCGTATCATTTTAAAATGGATGTGGATATAGATATCAATTTGACATTCTCTAATATTCGCATTCGTATATTCGTTTTCATATATAAGTATAGTGAAAATTTTATTTATAACTATGTGTAACAATATTTTATGATTGCATTCACCATTGTCGATATAATTGTTATGAATTTACTATATAAGCTATATCTATTTTATGTGTAAATCATCTTAAACATGTATATTTTAGTTAATCTATTAAATAATTCTGTTATTATTCGTATCCGATTCATTTTACTTTCGTATTCGTTTTTAAGGATATGGTAACACATTTTTCACATCCGTCAATATTCGCATCCGCATTCATATTGATATTTTGAAATGAATAATGATATGATTATACATATATTCGTATCCGTATTCGACCATTTTCATCCCTACTCTCTACCTGCGGGAAACTTGTACAAGTTCATCCACAACCTACATTTTTATAGGACCCACACTTATAGTCCATGGACACCATACGAATACGACCCATACCCATGATTTTTATAGGATCCACACTCATAGTCTATGGAATCCGGGATTAACATGTATTCTCTATATGAGTAGTTTGGTACGCGGGTTAGGATAGGTTAAACTGGTAGAGGATAATTCATTTTTGTGTTTTGATGTTTGGATAGATGGTTCAGCTAGGGGTGGGTTTGTTGTGGATTTGTTGTGATATAATTGTATTGAAGTTTGGAAAAGTGAGTAATTATTGTGACGTGATTGTATTGAAGTTTGGAAAAATGAGTACAAGTTGAGTCGTTAATAAATTTTATATGATATGATGATATAATATATTATTTTTTGATAGATTGGATGAAAGAAAATTAATCTATTTAATGTATTAAAAAAAAGAAAAAATGTGGGACACACGTTGAAAAGAGGAGTGAGTCTTGTTATTGTTATATAAATTCTCGTCCAGCTTCCAACATTTAACTCTCATTTGGTGGTCTCCCTCTGTCATCATTGTTAAAAGCTGCAGCATACAGCAACTACTCACCTCTAATGGCGTCATATGCATCTCCATCGCCATTACCCTTACCCTTCTAATTGGAATGTGAAAGATTGTCAGGACCATTGTTGATGCCAAGAGGAATGACACTACTGCGATCTGATTTGGTCTTGAAGTCATCAACATTGGGATAGCAAACGGTTACGGATATATCTGTGATCCGTCACCGTATCCGTTTTATATAGATTTTGACATCTATATCCGCAACTGTTTTAAAATAGATACGAATTTGAATATCATTTTGATATCTGCAAACATCTCTATCCGTATCCATATATCCGTTTTCTTATATAAATATAGCCATAGATTTATTTTAATCATATATAACATAGTTCTCTACCTCTTTTTACCATATTTATATAATTTTTATGATACAAACACATTCAGTAAATTAATATCATGTGTTTTCCATCCAATTATTATATATTTAAGTCGATTCTATAAAGTATTTCTAACATTACTCCTGTGCGATCAGTATCCGTTTTACATCCATATCCGTTTTTTAAGGATATAGTAAAATAGTTCTAATATCCGTCAACATCCGTATCCGCATCCGTATTCGTATTAAAAAATCAAATAAAGATATGATAATACCTATATCCGTATCCGACCGTTTGCATCCCTGATTCAACATGAATGCGCTTCTGCTAGCAATAGTTGGATTCGATCTTTCTTCTCCCATCTACGTAATTACGAATCTTGAATAGGTAGACACCATCTAGGAATCTATATAAACACCCTTGTTTCTCCCTTCCATATCATGCTCCATGTGAAACCCTGAATTTTGACCAGAAAGTTTGGATAACTTAGTGATGAATAAAGGAATCTAATTTGTTATATGATAGCTTTTAGGATGCGATGAAATTGTTTTTCATGCATCTAAGAACCTAAAATTGAGCTAAACTCTTCAACAAACATATTCATGCATGCATTAATATTAGTTTTTTTTTATAAAATCGTACTTGTAAAATAAAAACATCATTTTATCACTTAAAATCCACTAAGAATATGCAAAACAAAAATCCAAAAATAGATAAGGAAATATGAAATTAATAGAGATATAAATACACACAAATATAATCAAACTTCAAACATCTGTAATTATTTTTATACAACTCTGATTCAAATGATTTCTTTTGCATTAATTCAATAAAAATGTATAGAAAAATATAAAGATTTTTATACCCATAGCCCTTAGTAATTTTGTAATTGCAATCATAACCCTGCATAATCGTGAATTACATGAGAAACCCCGAGTAATGTTTAACTCTTACATGACATAACTCCGTGTTATATTTCGTTTGAGATGCCCGATATATTTGACGATTTCCACTAAAAAAAGTTGCTCCTAATGCTCATTCTTATTTGCAAATCCTGGCATCACATTCTCTCTCCATTATCTGGGAGGGGTTGGGAGGCAGAGGCGAAGAGGACTACTGGAGGAGGTGGTCGGTGCAGGGGGTGGGGGGGTGGGGTGGGGGTGTGGGGGTCGTAGGGAGGTGAAGGATAAGGGGCTGCTGGAGGTGGTCGTCTACGCAGGGGAGGTGATGGGGCTTGCAGGCGATGGGCGACAACAAGGTACGAAGGTGGCGGGTCGGGGGCTCTTCCCTCCACCGCCACCAAAGGATGATCGATGGCAGTCGTCACCATCTAGAGTGAGGGGAGGGGCCTCCTCACGCGCAAGAGCCTCTGCCTCTTGCAAGCTGACCATCGTCGCAGGCCGTCCATGGGCCCCGCCTGCAAGCCTCCCTCCCCTCCGAACCCCGCCTGCAAGCTTCACGAGCAACCCCTGTGGCCTCGCAAGCTTGACCCCCCTGGCCGTCCCCAAACCTCCCCTGCACCGGAACAATCGATCTCACCGCCCCCTCCGTGCACGTCCTATGGCACATTCCCCCCCTCCAGCATGACCCACACAGTAAGAACCCAACCCACGTCGCCCTCCTTGCCAGCAAGTCCTCCACCCCAATGATGTCCACCATCAGGAAGAACCCAAACCCACCGCGCACGAAGTCACCCTCGAGTCCCTCAGATCTCTGCCACACCTCTCCAACGCCTTCTTCCATCCTCCATCGATGCTGCTGAGGCTCCCTTGCATCGGAATAACAGGTCCTCCCCGCCCGCGATCGTGCACGTCCTAGAGCATGTGCCCCCCTCAAGCGCCTCCTCCTTCGGGAGATATGTCCATTCGTCGCAGGAGACGTTCGCCTTCACCTTTCAAGAATTTATTTTCTTTTTTAATTTTGGCTAATCCTAGCCATTAGATCGTAGAGTGTTAAATTAACTTACTCATATGGTTGAGTTAATGCATTAAACTAACGGAGGGTTATGGACATAAGACGGAGTGACTATTCGGAGTTTCTCATGTAATTCACGATTATGCAAGGTTGCGATTGTAATTATAAAACTACTCAAGATTATGGGTGTAAAAATCCTAAAAATATAAAAATATCACAAAATATCATAGTAAATAATTGACAAATGGAACAGCTTCACTTTTCCCCTATCCATGCAATCCCGATTTTATTTCTAGAGCATATGAACTCCAATTCATTCTAACTCACTTTTAAAGTTCATTATTTGAAAATCCTCAAATTTTAAAAATATTTTAAAAGTAATTGGTATAATTTGTGAAAAGTCGATTCAGGGACCCATTTATGTTGATTTACATCCCTTTCTTTCTTTTATAGAGACTCCATTTTAACTCCTTTTCTTTTGATTTTAATTTTATTTTGTTAATTGTATATCATATTTTCTGTTAAAAATATAAACTCAACTAAAAAATACAAAATAAAAAAAACACAAAAACATGTCTTTTCTATACAAGTCAACTTGACTTGTATTTTATTTTTAATATTTTTAATTTATAAAAATAAAAATCAATAAAATTATTTCCAAATATCTTATATCATATATTATTAGTATAAAAATATAATATAGAAGTATATTTACTAGAAAACACAACTAAAAACCATAAAGCTCCAAAATTGGTATTTTATACCTAAAAAGTAGATTTTTTAGTTGTATGTTTCGTTCTAAACATTATTTGAAAATACCTTCTTCTACAATGTTTTAGATAAAATATTTTGAGAGTTTTATGTTTTGAGTTTTTTTTATTTTAAGACCTATTGATTTCATGCATCTTTTCATTGTGAAAGGCTTCCTTTTTTGTGATTGGGCCACATGACCCTATGTACTTCAACATCACCCACTTGCCAATCATTAAAACACAATTTTTTTTTAAATGCCCCCGTTTCCATTGGTGGAGATCCATTCACATCACCTCTCTCCCTCTTTTGGTTTGTTGACCACAAGTCAACTAGACCACATCCATCCTCTCTCTTCTAAAAAATGCAAAAACTCACCTACCCTCTTCTACCTCGGGTATCCCCGACTGCACCATCATCTCCTCCTCGTGCAGAACCCCCAAGACCAGCCATCCTCTCCTCTATTACTCCACCAAATAAAAGGAGCTTCAAAGCTAAATTTTGAATCCATCCACCATAGTTGCAAGAGTTCTCCAGCTCCCAATTTCCTTTGTGATAAAGAAGTTGTGATGTTCTTGTTGCTCCATTGTACTACAGAGTTTGTCTTCGTTGAGCTTCTTCCTCGTCGGAATCACGACCACAACCGACCACGCTCACCGAATCTATGGTCATCTCAGGCGATTTCATCCATTTGCCGCATTTTGAATTGTAGCCTTGTAGGTAACTTAGTTTAATTTAGTTTCTTTTGTTGTTGATTTTGTTTTGCAGTTGTAAGAAACGACCTTCACAGTCTGAACTCCTCCCTGTTAGGATTAGAGTCATATTAGGATTGGCAATCTTAATGGGATTAGACACCTAATCCTAATAGTAGTTGAGTTGTATTCTATCTATAATCCTATTGGGAATAGGACTACAAGATTGTATTTGGGCTATATATAGAGGGGGTGGGGGGCATTGCCTCAACACCACCACAAGAACAATATAACCCATAGAGAGAAAGGGGGAGAGAGAGAAGAGAGAAAGAGAGCGAGGGGATGGAGAGAGTTGCACTTGTTCTTCTGTTAGTGATCTTTCTTCTCCGGTGGTTGTGAGAGGTGATTGATCACTGTTATACCTGGTTGTTCTTTTCTTCATGTGCCTATGTGATGGTGATCAATTACGCATTCACATCCATATATGTATCCGCTTCCTTATCCGAGGAAGTTCAAATCCCCAACATCCGGTATTCGAGAGGAGACGATAGTCATGTTCCTGTCAACTGATATCAAAGCTGAGTTTATACCACTTCTGTTCCCATTAACTGGTATCAGATCCAGGTTCGACGAAAGTGATGGACACGATGCGACAGATCAGAGTGAAGTTCAACATCGATGAGACGACGTGACATAACAGGTGCGCAATCCTCAGAAGCCGTGATATGGTGGTCTTTGGAGAAATTGACCAGAGGCATCAAAGAATTCTGCTAGCGATGATTGGCAGGAGATCGTACAAGGTGCCACGTTGAGAGCACCCAATGACGGGTAAGTCACCCAGAAGCGGTGAGTTCCTTCTAAGAAGACTTGAAGATGATGATGATGACCCAATATAGACCCAAAACGATGAAGAGATCGTGATGGAATTCAACTCAAGAGGAGATTGTTAGGATTAGAGTTATATTAGGATTGGGAATCATAATGGGATTCGACTCCTAATCTTAATAGTAGTTGAGTTGTATTCTATTTATAATCCTATTGGGAATAGGAATATAGGATTATATTGGGCTATATATAGGACGGGTGGGAGGCATTGCCTCCACACCACCACAAGAACAATGTAATCCCTAACATGTGTTTTTGTATCCAGGGGTCCGGTATCCGAGAGAATACGATCTGGTAGACCGTGTTCCTAACCCTCCCCCCTCGTGCGACATCACCACGTCACTGATGTCCTCATCTACCTTTCTTCGTTCTTTCGTCCGCGACACCCTCCATCTCTTGCCATGCACGGTGGTTGGAGCACCTCCTCCCTCCCTCGCAAATGGAGAACACCCATCAAAACCACACACGTCCCCTCTGTTTATGCCTCTAACCCACGTCCGAACCCAGTTCGAGTTGAATATTTTCCCTCTGGTTCTACCGGAGGAGAAACATCCATCGCGCGTCCCACCATCTCCACTGGCCGCCACCGCCTTCTGCGAGCTCCAGCCCACACAGATGGGGGGAGGAAGTGGAGAGAGCCACCAGTAGCATACCACGTTGGATGTTTCCCCTTCTCACTCCCAGCCATTCATCCGCCCATGCCACCGCACCTCGCCGCCCCCCATCGCGTGGACCACCTCACACGCGACCGATCACCACCGGCCAACCTCTTTCTGCTCGATTCACAGCGGGAGCGGCAGAAACGAGAAGAGGGAGGAGGTCCGCGCATGCTACAGCCTTCGGTGGATCGGTCCCCTCCTTTCCCACGTAAACGAATACAAAGAAACACCAATCTAAACATGTAAAATAGTGGGAAATGATACACACCATTTTTTATATTATCCAGTGGTTGCGCAAATCAAATTTGCCAAGATTCTTTAGATGTGGTCATTTTCAGCAACCATTCGATAACAATCTAATCAATTCTGTTTAACAATCCATGAAAAATCTGATTTGTCCATAAAAAGGAACACTCATACATAGTAATTCATCGTTAAACATCGTAGTATGTTTTAAAGGAATGGAAACTATACATTCTGATCCTCCCATGAGTGCTACTGTTACCGTGGTTGGAATAGAGCTGTCACAGTTGAGTTGGGCTGCTAATCGAACTGAATATGCTCGTATTCGATTAGAGTTCGTTCGATAATTATTCGAAAAATGTCTGTTCGTTTCTTAATGAACTGAACATGAACTTAAATTTTAGTTTAATAGCTTAACGAATCGAGCATAAACATAATATATGTTCGTTTGATAAAAGTTCGAATTCGATATATGTATGTGTATTTGTGTGTAACTTCGTATCCATACACATGATAAATTTCGAGATTAAAGAAATTATGGCATTTATTGGACTTTGTATTACTTTGATTTGATACCTTTCTTATTTTTACTACTTATCGAACTTTATTATCGAACTCCAGTTTCGAACTTGTTCGTATAAATAAGTTTTAGTTAAGTTAAATAATTAATGAATCGCTATCGAATCGAACTCGAATCGTTCGTAAATTCATTCATTACAGTTCGATTCGATTGGGTGGGATGTGGAGTGGGCGATGTTGTGTGCAATGGAATGGGACAATGTCTATTTCGAGGACCAAGAAGGCACAAGTCTATTTCCGTAATAATGATAACTAACAGGTGTCTCTATGTAAAAATCTCCTCCATAGCAAAAACCCGGGGAAGATCCCACTCCTCGCGCACAACGACCAACACCTCCTCCGCAGCACACCAGCCATGGCGAAGCGGCGCCCCTCCTCCTCCTCCTCCAAAGACCCCTCCTCCTCCACCACCACCTCCGCCAACAAACGCCCCAAACCCCAAAGTCACCCCCCACCACCACCACCTATACATTCTGCACCACCACCATCACCACCCATCTCTCCGCTCTCCACCACCACCAACCACCAGCAGCAGCCACCCGCAGCCCTCCCCCTCATCCTCTCCCGTATCGCCTCCGCCACCGCCCTATCCCTCGCCTTCCTCTCCCGCCACGACCTCGACATCCACCCCTCCCAGTCGCTCTCCCTCCACTCCCACCTCATTTCCTGCCTCCGCTCCCTCTCTTCCCTCCATTCCCTCCTCCCCTTCCCCTCTCCCTCCCTTCCCCCCTCGCCCTCCTCCTCCGGCTACTGGTACCTCCGCTTCCTCGCCGCCGCCCCCTCCGACTCCGATCCCCGATGGCTCGAGACCTTCCGCATGTCCCGCCCCTCCTTCTATCTCCTCCTCCAGATCCTCACACCCTCCCTCTACGGCGACTCCCCCCTTCCCCCACCCGACCACAAGCTCGCCGCCGCCCTCTTCCGACTCGCGCACAAAGCGTCTCATGCCTCAGTGGCTCACAGATTCGGCCTCGATGGCGCCCAAGCCGCCTGTCGCACGTTCTACGAGGTGTGCCGTGCCGCGTGCGATCGTTTGGGGTACCTCCTCGGAATGCCCAAGGAGGGAATTAGCGGGACGGCGATCCTCCCCGGATGCCATGGTGCAGTGGGCTACAGTCGATTCCCGGTTGGCGAGGGCGGGGTGTCGTCCGTGGTTGTGCAGGCAGTCGTCGACCGTGACGGCCGGTTCCTTGACGTCTCTGCCGGGTGGGCTGGCGCAATGTCGCCTGCTGAAATCCTCCCAAGAACGAAGCTTTTTGCGTCGTACTTGGAGGAGACGGAGATTGGGCATGACCCATCACCCGAAATCGGCAAAAGCTGCGATCTTGATGCAGTTCTGGCAAGGGGGTATCTGTTGGGCGGCTCCTGCTGCCCTCTCTTGCCTTGGCTGCTCACTCCTTTTGAGGACCGGAAGACTCCCGGTGTTCATGCTTTCGAGGAAGTCCATTTGCAGGCGATGAAGGTGGTTGCAAAGGCGTTCTGGGAACTGCGTGCGAGATGGAGGCTATTAGGCGAGAACTGGAAGGAGGAGTGTATGGAGGCGTTGCCATTTGTTATTGTCATGTGTTGTTTGCTGCACAATTTCTTGATCAGGTGTAGGGAGCCACTGCTGGATGATGATATGGATGTGCCGGCAGTGTTGGATGTGTTTGCTAAATTTGAAGGGAAGGTGGGTGGCGAGGGGAGGAGGGTTAGAGAGGCTCTGGCGTCGCAATTAATGACCATGGCTAGACGCTGATGATTAGTGCTCTAAAGATTTTTGACTCTTTTGAGAGTTATTTAGTTGTCTCTACTCTCTAGTGCATGCTGTGTAAATGGTTTTATGCAGATCAACCTGAAAGTCTGAGAAATCACCAAAATGGAAGTCCCTTCTTTGTTCATTGGACTAAGTATTGTTTAGTTTATTTGCAGCATCAGATTCATCTTTAATTCTTGAACTTAATGCTTTAAATGCTTTTATTTCCCTTTTCAAGATTCATCATGCTTATTGGTTAAACTACAATATGCCGTTCTGAAATGGACTGGAGCCTGTTTGAATGACAGGTCCCTTTGATGAGATGGGTTATTCCTAACTTAATAGCAAATATCACATCAGTATCTACTCTACAATATGTATTTCCTGGCATGTTTTCTTGTCCTCGCATCAGTTCCCTCTCTAAATGAGGGTTGGATCATCTGCTCTGCGTGAAAACACAGCAGTTGCTATTGTGAATATGTCAACTTTTTTTTAATCAAAGATCTTAGGTAGGAGGTTGTTAGGGACAGTAAACCACTCTCTTAAGAATGGTTTTTTCCTTTTAAGGATGTCCTGCAGTGGTAAGCATGTATGCATTTCATGATAACATGATTTTTTAGTAGTAGCAAACTGTACAGACTGGTAGAGGCTTGTCAGTAACACCAAGTAACTATTGGAGAAACGATAGTAATCTAGTACTGTTTGTAAGATTATTTTCAGTTTTTAGATAGGCAATCAAATTGTGATCAACATAAAACAAAAAGAATATTAGTTGCAAAGAGCCAACCTAGGAAATGGAAGCATGTCGAAAAGACGTTGTCGTGAAGTCAGATTCCGCCGCTCCTATGCACGAGCTTGATGGCAAGTTTGGCTTTCAGATTCAATCACCTCCAGGTGGTTGTTGTTTGGTGCTAGCAAGAGAACAACGTTCAACGTCCGTTGACGTAGAAAAAAATAAATAAAGTAAATTGTGTCATCGTGAATCCACAATGAGCGCCCAATGGTGAAAAGTAGGTGGAGAACTTCAAGAATGTTGTTGGTCTCATATGTCAAAGGGTAGTGAGTACTTGTCATTTAACATGTATCCCAAAGGACTTGTTTTTCCCTCCAAAACAATAATGAATAAACGAATTCAATAAGGAATAAACGAATTCTCATGTAGTCTCGTTGGTCGCACTCAACAATACCGAGAAGACTCATTTAATGCCCAAAAGACACAAAAGGCAATCTAAAATGGCCAATGAATTTCGATGTAAAAGAGGAAAGATTATTGTTCACCTGGCTTTAATGGATCTCGTTTTTGATATCATTATTGGGCTAGGATCTTGTGTGTTAATTGGAAATCATGTCGACTTAAAATAAATCTCATTTAAAATAAAACTCATTTAAAAATTAAATTTGCATGCACGTTACAAACATGGATTGGGTCGGGCGTGGCGAGGCGCATGCGTGTGTGTGTGTCAGATGCACACAGGCCCGACGATCTTAAATTCACATGCCCCTGAAAAGCCCACATGAGATTGGGAACACTCGCATTTATAACCTCATTGTCTACTTCTTAAATAGTCCGTGTGGTACTAAAGAGGTAGGAGATGTTTGTGAAATACATAGAAGACCCAACATTCCTCCATATATTTCATAAACCTTATAAAATAAAAAATCAATAAATAGAATAATAATAAATAATAATAAATAATAAATAAAATAAAATACAATTGAATTATGTCTTTCAGCATAGGTAGCTTGTGGCTTTGAACATTGACTAGCAATGATTCATCTACATCCAAAGAGATGTGAACTATGTCTTGAACCAACCTCTATAATCCGGATTTCAATAATTCATACAAACATAGGTGAAGGCACGAGGACATTCATAGCGGTGTGCACATTATGGCCTTCGCAAGAATCTGTTTTATAAGTGCTCCAGCGAGAATATCCAACTCAAATAAACCCTGACCTAGGTTTGCACTCACATAGTAGGAATATCCAAGGGTGTACTATTTGATCCTACACCGTGCCACATATGGCTTGACTCCATTCAGAGCAAAGCTCTTCCTTTACCAAGACATCACTGTAGCACTACGTGCCATAGAGATAGGTCATGAGTACAACTCCTATGTTTTGCTTCCATCGAATACTAACACAACTTAGTTGTCCCTTTGAACCATTCCTCACATGATCTCCGATTTTGGATTGATTGGATTACTACTGTGGTGTTCAACTAATGGGTAAAAAACACACCCCCCTCGACGCACTAAGTATTTGCTTTCTAGATAGACTCTTTGTGAGAGGATTAGCAATATTCTCTACAGATTTCACAAATTGTAGAGATATTATACCTTGGGTAATGAAGTCTATCACATCTTCATATCTTAACCTCATAAAACTTTTTCATGGATTACCCTTAGATTATTTAGCTTTATCTAGGTGGATCAACTATCACAATGAATAAAGGTAGGAGGAAACAACTTTGAAATGATGGGTAAATCTATTAAGATCTACCTGACAACAAGCTAAATCTAAAGCTATAAACTCAGCTTCCATCATGGATCTTTCTCTAACGATTTGTTTGGAGGATTTCCAAGAATCTGCAACACCACCAAGACGAAATACATTACCACTAGTAGACTTGGTTTCATCAGAATCTGTAATCCAATTTACATCCATATAGCCTTCCAATATACATGGAAAACCAGTGTATCGAAGATTGTATTTCGCAATACCCTTAAGGTACCTAAAAATTCTAACCAAGGTATTCTAGTGGTCAGTGTAAGGGCAATTAGTGTACCTAATCAATCTACTGATAGCATAAGCTATATCAGGTCTAGAACAATTGGGTAGATACATTAGGCTTCCTATGACTTGAGCATATTTAGAGTGATCCACATGATTGCCAATGTGTGCTTTAAGATGTAAGGAGGGATCATACAGAGTATTAACATGCATACTATGGTGCATATTGAACCTATGTAAAACCTTTTCTACACAGTGAACCATTTTAGAGTATAGCCAGAAGTAGATCTACTTAATTTTATACCAAGGATAACATCAGTTGTTCCAAAATCTTGCATATCAAAGTTTTTAACAAGAAAGGATTTAGACTAAAAAATAATGGCATGTGATCCAAAAATTAAAATATCATCGACATCCAAGGACATGATTGCATTATCATTCATAAAAGATTTAGAATAAGTACATCTATCAGATTCATTAGCAGTAAAGCTATCAGATAGAATCGTTTATCAAATTTATCATTCCATTACTTAGGTGCTTGTTTTAAATCATATAAAATTTTTACTAATATGAAAACCTTGTATGCTTGTCCAGGGACTACAAACCCTTCAGGTTAATCCATATAAATCTCTTCCTCAAGGTCACCATCTAGGAAAGCAACCTTGATGTCCATTTGATTGATTTCGAGATTATGGATCGGGGTTAAAATGACAAGAACACAGAAAAGGTGATTTTTGTTATGGGAGCGTAGGTGTCAATATAATCAACACTTTCTTTCTATTTACAACCTTTGCCTACAAGTCTAGCCTTAAACTTATCTATGGAACCATCAGCATGTAACTTCTTCCTTATGACCCATTTACATCCAATGATCTTCTATCCTGGGAGAAGGTCGATTAGAATCCAAGTGTGGTTGTTCATTATGGATTCTATTTCATTATCAATTGATTCCTTCCATAAACTATGATCTATGAATCTCATAGCTTCATCATAGGTTTCGGGGTCTTCTTCTACTAAGAGAGTGTAAAATCATGACCAAAGTGCTTAGCCACTCTAGCCCTTTTACCCCAACCTAGGTTATTAGGAGGCTCAACAACTTCTTGGTTTAAAGGCTCTGCTTCTTCAATAATTGGAGTTGAATCTTGAGGGAATTCAAGGGTTTCGGAATTTGAAGTTCCTTCACCAACTTGTCTAGGGAGAGAAGATTTGAGAGGAAAGATATTTTCATAATATACTGCATCTACGGGTCTGACCTCTAGTATAAAATTGATCTTATTCTAGGATATTAGATTTTATAACTAGAAATCTATTGGCATTATTGTTTTCTACATATCATATGAAAAATAATATATGGTTTTAGGGCCTAAACTTTCTCTTCTTATTTTCAGGGATCTTTACTTTGGCCAAGCATCCCCACACCTTAAGGTACTTTAAAACAGGTTTCCTGTTAAACTAAAGTTCATAAGAAGTTTTATCTATGTATATAAAGGGGACATGATTAAGCATATAGTTTGCGGTTAAGAGAACCTTACCCCACAATCGTTGGTTAAGATCAGATTTAGCTAACATGGCATTGACCATATCAATCATTGTTCTGTTCTTCCTTTTGACCACACCATTATATTGAGGGTTATATGGGGTAGTGGTTTCATGTATAAGAATATGTTCCTCGCAGAACTGTTTTAGTTCATTTGAAGTATACTCACCTCCTCTATCAGGTATAATCCTTCTCATGTTCTTATCAGATTGAATTTTTATTAGGTTTCACAGACTTTAAACTTTTCTATTTGCTCATCTTTAAATCTTAGCATATAAACACAACAATACTTGCAAAAGTCATTGATAAAGGTCACAAAGTAGCACATATTATCACGAGTAAGAGCATGGTTTAGATCACATATATCAGTATGAACAAGTTCAAGTAATACAGAGTTTCTTTCTATCGATTTAAAAGGTTTCTTAGACAATTTTGTTTGCATACAAATTTGGCATCTACCATTATTCGCTAAATCGATTTTAGGAATTAAGTCCATGTGAACCATGCGCTTCATTGTATTTTTGTTCACATGTCCTAAATGAGCATGCCGAACATCTATGACACGGTAGTAGAAAGATATCTAATACGATTCTCATTAATATGGGAAGAATCGTTACAAGCCTCAACACTAAGCTTGATAAAGCCACTGCAAGTGTAGCCAACACCTATATAAGAACCAAATCGAGAGATTACATTTTTGTTACTCTGACTCAATAAGGAGTAACTAGAAGACATACCTAGAACTTCCCTGGTAAAGCTCTTCTTAAAGCTAGAAACATGTAAAACATCATTAAACTTCAGGACTTTCCTTGATGTGAGCTTCAAGTCCACACGTCCAAAGCATACAATGTGTTTTACAGAGACATTATCACCCCAAGAGATGACATGACTACTATCAGCCTGATATGTGGAAAAAGAAGAGTGATCATAATAAATGCGATATATGGCTCTGGAATCTAACAACCAATTATCATGGGAGGGAAAACTAACATTTATAATAATAGAGTTCATTTCTAACCTTTCAGAAGCATCAATCCCCACATAAATTATATGAACTTCGATATTCTTAGGAGATTGCTTCTTTCGTCCCTTGCAGTTCTTCTAAATGTTTGCAAGGTGATCAGGCTTGCCATACACATAACAAATGTGTTGGCTGTTGGAATCAGTGTTATCATTCTGATCAGGTTGCTTGCCTTTCTTGAAAAGTTGTTTGGATTTTGGGTGGAATTTATGGGGTCTCTTTTTGGAGTTGAAATGGGCTACAAGATTGATAGGAGGGTTGTACTTAGTGTCCTTTCTTTTGTGATGATCTTCGGTTTGAAGGGACCTTACGAGAGAAGACATGTCCATCCTTTCTTGTCTATGACAGAGAAATTTAACGAAGTCTTTCTTCTCCTCAAGCTTGTAGCCATTGGAAATAGACTTAAAGACAAGGTTTTGACATAGGTTTTGATATGCAAGAGCTTGTGCAGAGACATGCTTACTTTCTACCATCTTATAGCCAAGGTACTATATAAAAGCATATTATTCCAGGTCTGCATCTTGCATACGAAACTTATCATCTAAAGCTTGTTAAAGCTCGAGAGCAGTAGGGTGCATATGGTAGATGTCATAAAAATTGTCAAATAAACCACAAAAAATCATACCATAGCAAAGATATTCTATTTCTTTAGATTTTAAGATGAGATGAGGTAGAAGAAGCAAGTGGATCATTGTAAATAGAGCCTATTACGAATAAAGCATTAGGAATAGAATTGACATGGTCTACGTGATTGGCAGAAGATTCATGTTCCTAAGGAGGAGTTATAGCAGAAACAATGTCAATGAAGGGAGCCAAAATTTCATTTTTTATTAACATCTACGGAAATGTAAACCCACAAAATTTCCAGATCTAATACTAGCAATATTATCCATACTGATCATTGCTTTGCGAGCAGATGTTTAATTAACAGAGGCACGACGAGTCGTTGAAATATCTACATTAATTTGATAAAATTAACGCATGATGTCGAAGTTGTTGTAGTCAGGAAATCTAGCTATTCGTTGAAAATGATCACACTGAGAATGATGTGGAAAATCAAGCCTCAATGCGATCGAAGTTTATTTTATTTGGGTAATTCCCAAGGTAGAACTCAGGGAGAGAATATATAAGTTCAAGATTAATATCCAAATAATTAAGAAATTTATGTTTTCAAAGGAGAAGATAAATATTTGTGGTAATTATATCTTTTCATCTTTTTATGAGATTTAATTAAAAGGTGTAATTAATAATTAAGCAAATATGATGCATGGATTTTGATAAAAGAATTTTGTACACGAAAATAATGTTATGATGTGTGAGGCAAAATGAATAGATAAATGTATTTTTTGTTGAATTTTAAATGATGCAATAATATGATGCAAAGTAATTAATGTAGATAAAACAAGCAATCAAGAGAGAACGGACTCCAACGATAACGGTAAATAATTATTCAATTAAGCACTGATTAATTTCACGGACTTAATCCCCACAAATCACAAATTATTGAGCAATATAAAATCAATGATCAAGAATAAAGGTGCTCAAAATCATCAAATAAACTCAAATTTTTTAAGTCAAACATTGTCTCAAAAAGCATAATTTCATTATTCTATATGATAGATAATAATCCAGGGAATAAATCGACATCAAGAATGTAAAAATCTGATAAATAATACTCAAGATATGAATTATTGAAGTTCAAGGATCAATCTGTAATTAAAATAAATAAAATCCTTGTAATTTGGACCTTTCGAGGGACTTTGGTGCAATTTCTGAAAGTCGACTGGATCACTTTTTAATTTATCCTTGATGGGGGTATTGTTCTAATATCTAGAAGCTTGGATGACTCTTTTGTAATTTACCCAAAGTCACGTGCACAACGTGCGTGACTGGGCCTCTTTTTGATTCCGAGGTGACAGAAGGGCTGGAGGGCAATTTCCCTAGCCGCAAATGAGATGTGTGTGGCTGGGCGAGGCTCGACGAACCTTTCATGATCTGAGCTCCACGTGACGTCTAGTTTTTGCTTCGGGTATGTCCGAAGCACGTGGCTTGGTCTCGCAGCTCTGGACCCTCCGATGAATCTCGATCAACGACCACAAATCAGGCATCTTTGGATGGCCACGATATGTTATGTTCTTGATCGTGGGGTAGTTGTTGCTTGATCCTAAGTGCACGTTGAAGGTGGCTGGTGCGAGGTGCTCCTAGCGGTCGGCGAAGGCGAAGCTACAGGGAAGTTATCGTGGTGGCTTCAGTGAGGCAGTGGCAGTCGGAATCGAAGGATGGGCGCTCAAGGAGAGGAGGTGGCGTGGCTGGAAGTCGTCGAGGGATTGGAAGGGGCGAAGGCGATCGAATGTATTGGAGGTGGGGGAGCGAAGAAGCTCGACTCCCAGGTTCTTGCATCAGTCGTGGGCGGGGCGCGACATGGCTCAACTGCTCATCGGGGAATGAAGCAGCAGAGGTCAAGGTGATCTCTGGATTTCACCTGATGGAGTCTTAGCCTGAGGTTAGGGTCCTTGTCACTGACCCTAACTTCGGCGTTCTCTCTATCTCTATTCATTTAGGGATGACGATGGTGGAGAATGGTGGATGTCCCTCATGGTCGACCAACAGGAGACATAAATAAGAGATAGGCATCGAGAGGTTGGTGCAAGCAAGGGGATAAGGGTGATAGGGCTGACAAATTAGCTGACGGTTGGAGGGATAGAGATGTGAGTCATCGAAAGTCAGAGGTTGGTTGACGAGGGAGTCAATGATGAGAAGAGATAGGAAGAGAGGGTTCAGTCGTTGGTGGGTTTCAAGAGAGAGCGAGACCACCGGAGAGGATAAGGTTGAGAGAGGTGAGCGATCGACTGTTGGTTGTCCGGAGGGAGATGAGGATAAGGCTGGTTGGTCGACCATATGAGAGAGATATCTGTGTTTTTGTCTGTCTGTCCTGAAACTACGGTTTGAGATTATTTTGCATATGTACATGTTAGCATTTTTTTAGGATTTTTCATGGATTAAGATTAGTAATATGTAATCAATGAAGTTGGTTTTATATCGATTGGAATTAGTATGAATTAATTAAAAATAGGTGAAGTTTAGTGAAAATGTAAAGATGATTATGAATGGAGACATGAATGCTAATTTATGGAAATTAATTTATAGTGAAAATGTAATGTTGATTATGAATGGAGACATGGATGATAATTTATGGAAATTAATTACGAGTGCATGAAAGTTAATTTTATGAAGTTAACATGCAAATGGTCCTAAATTCTTGGGATGAAGCTCTATTTTCAACCATTTAGAATGATGAATCACATATTCATCAAGGCGATAACAAACATTATATAGAAATTGCGGATCTAGCTTCACAATATTGGAGAAACGATAATAATCTAGTCCTGTTTGTAAGGTTATTTCGGTTTTTAGATAAACAAGCAAATTGTGATCAAAATAAAACAAAAGAATCTTAGTTGCAAAAAACCAGCCTGGGAATTGGAGGTATGCCGGAAGACGTTGTCGTGAAGTCAAACTCCGTCGCTCCTATGAACGAGTTTGATGGTGGTCTGGCTCTCAGATTCGGTCGTCCCTAGCTGGTTGCTGCCTCTCCGTGCAAGGAAGAGAACAAAGTTCAACATCCGTTGGCCCTCTTCGCCATAGAGAAAAAATAAATAAAGTAAATTGTGTCATTGTGAATCCACAATGAGCACACAAGTGGTGGAAAGTAGGTGGAGAACTGCAAGAATAATGTGGACTTATATGTCAAAAGGACAGTGGGTACATCCATTTAAAAAGATGGACTGCCATTTAACATGGATACCAAAGGAGTCATTTTTCTCTCCAAAACATTAAGGAATAAATGAGTTTCATGTAGTCTCGTTGGTCACACCCAACAATACCGAGGAGACCTGTTTAATGCCCAAACAAAAATCTAAAACGGCCAATGAATATGTATGTAAAAGAGGGAAAGTGATTGTTCAACTAGCTTTATTGGATCTCGTTTCTGAGATCATTATTGGGTTAGGAACTTGTGTGTTAATTGAGAATCACATTGACTTAAAACAAATCTCTGCTAAAATAAAATTAATTTAAAAATTAAACTTGCACACACGTCACAGACAATGACCAGTCCATGTGGTACTAAAGAGATAGGAGAGGTTTGTGAAATATATAGAGGATGGAATGTGTAGAAGATCCGACAATAACTCAATGTCAAAGCTAGTTAGAATTGATATTGCACTGTAAGGATGTGCATTCAAATGGAAAATGATGCTTCTCATGGACCACTTTGTTTATTGAACCAAACAACCTCCATCTTTGGTTTATTGATGGCCGGTTATAATATTCACAACAATAAGTTTTCACAAACTACGTGCGATCTGAACCCTTCGAACTGCGTTATACAGGGTTGTTGACGTTGTTGGTTTGATGAGAATAGAACTTTTACAACCAACTTTTGTACCCCATGTACAATATTTATGGCCATCTAACCAGGTGATGAATCTCCATTTTATCACCTTTATTATATCATTCTGGTCTTAAGAACTCTAGCTAATGCATGTAAATAGCCTTAATTTGCACAAATTAACATTCATTCTTTGTTGTAAAAATAATGTATAAAATAGTATTTTTAATACCAAAATAACAGAATAAATAAAAGAAAAGAATAAAATACCAAAGGTATTTTATGACCCTAAAATCCAAGACCTAGGCATCTTGATGACTAGATCGACAAGGAACAAAGTGGGGGAGATAAGGGCCAAAAATCACCAATAAATCTCATTTATTTATTCATCATTTATTCATTTTTGAGACCTATTTTATTTTCTACTTTTTATACTTCAAATAAAGAAACTTTGTACATGAAAGTTATAGATAATAATGTTATAGAAAAATACAAAATTAATTTTATAAAAAATAATATGCAATGTATTTTTTATATTCTAAATAAGATTCCAAAACCCCAACTTCACAAACCTATATCTCTCAAATAAAAACTCAAATGTATCAAGATCATATTTAATTGTATATAACTTTTGATAAGTTATTTAATGAAGGTGGTTTCATATTTTTTTAGAGTTAAAGTGTGAAAGTTAGATTTTGGACACCTATTGTATAATATACCCGCATAAAATATTCATTTTATTTATTCCTTATTATTTTTTTAATTTTATAATTTTTATAATTTTGTAAATATAATTTATATCATATGTACATACTAAAACTAAAATAAAACCACAAAGAAAATATTAAAATAAAATATGTATATAAAATACATAGATGAAATGCCTATACATATACATGTATATATGTAAATCATATTAAACTAAGGTTGTTGGCATTAGACATAAAAGATTGATCTTAATTGAAACTGGGATTAACAAAAATTAAGGCAAAGATGACATAAAAAGGTTGTAAGAATTCACAAAATGGCAGGGAGAGAGATAATTATTCATGCATGATAACAAATGAGTTAGGGATTGGATTGTACCTTTGAGAGATCTCCAAAAACGGAGGATTTATGATTAGAAATCGGTAGCAGCAGCAGGGGATTTGAACTGGAAATCCTAACAGGAGGAAGAAGACAACAGTAGCTTGACCAACCTCAAGGGCTTCAGAAATCAGCAACCTTGATGTTTAATGGGAACAACAGTGCATGGAAGGAAGGGCTAAAGGCTTTCGTTGGGAATTTTGAAGAGGGAATTTAGGATACAAAAGGGAGAGGGCTGTGACTCTCTCTATATATATGAGAGAAGAGATGATTAAAAGGTGACACATAGAATATCTTGTTTCCATTTGGAGGCAGAATAAGAGCTCTATGTAGGGAAAACCTGTATTGTGCAGTACATTTTTGTTGTAGGGTACAATAGAATAATATTTTTTTATTTTTAAAACCATTTTCTTTTAATTATTTAAAGTGTTAAAATTAACCATATTCACGCATCGTACCTCGGATTTCGACGCGCAATATCTCGATTTGATCATCTTTGAAAGACGATCAATATGAGTATAATATTGATATACTTTTGATCGGGTTTGGACGCCCAAAATTTACGATTTTGGTTTATGATTTAATTTTATGATTTAAAAATATCAAATGATCTCCGATTGACGAACAATCAATTCCATTAGTCTTATCTCGTAAAATCGGATTTTTAGGTGATCTTGATTTGTTTCACGATATCTGAATTCGTGTCACGACTTTTTCGGGCACACATTACGATGCGAACAAATTCTGGTCAATTTCTCCGAACGACTTTTGATTCACGACCAAATGATCGATTTAGGTTATTTAATATTGATTGACATCTTTATTGAATTATATATACCTTAATCGGGTCGGATTCGAGTTGGTGCGGATTCGGATGTTACAAAAAATCGACTATAGTAAATTTTACTAAATTTTAAACATAAAATAAAAAATAATATAAAAATCCATAAAGAATTGAAAATTCATAAAACTTCAAAAAATCCATAAATAATTCAAGAAAATCACAAAATACGCACAACACAACCCCTTGTTTTAAAGGTTTTCTTACCTCTTTACATTAAAATAAAATCAAAATATTTTTCCTTTGTTTACTATTTTAAAATTAAAAAATATTTCCCTTTTTTAACAAAGATTTTATTTTAAACTTTAAAAATACTTCAAACCTCATAAAAATTCAGAAAATGCTCAAAAATACATTACAGTAAAACTAATTAAAACATAAAAATATAAAAATTAAAATCAAATAAAAAATAAAACCCAATCCTTCTTTACTTATAAGTATATAAAATCACAAAAAACCATATAAATATCATAAAATCTAATAAAAATCATAAAAATACCATAAAAATAAATAAAAATTAGGAAATATCTGTACCTTCGTCACTCTACCATATACCATAGTTTCCAAAGTTTGCCTCTCTTGCGTTCGACACTCATGTGCTTATCGCTATACCTTTGAGTTTAGAAGTATAAAAATTATAATAAATTTTCTGAAAAATTCACCTAATCGACACATCAACGGTTGTCTATTTTTTTAGACTATTAGACCGGGTGACTTTTCAACCCCCTCTGAACTTCATTGTATTTACAATCTGATCCAGTGTTGCCTCAGCTCATGTGCGTCCATACGTGAAGTAGGGACATTTTGCACCTAAGACCCTACAATTTTAGGTGTTTCTATTTAGTCCTAGATTTAATATAATTAGTAATAAACTTTGGGATATTTTGCATACAAGGACCTGGTGTTTAGTTTAATTGCAGTTATACCCCTACCCGGCGTTCATTAAATGCAGATTTAATTAGTAAAGTTGCTCTAATACTCTGGACTTTGCTTAGTCTATTAATAATGCAATTATACTTTTTTTTTAATTATAATTGAAAGCAAGGAATAACTATGTCTTTTTGTGTGTGTAAACGGAAAAATATTGAAAAGCTCGTATATTATAAGGGGCCCATTTCCCTTTCCCTCCTTTTTTTAGAGAACGGTTCAACTTCCCCTCCCCAAATCTTCACATTCTTTCTGGTTAAAATCAGGGACAAAGCCAGGAATGTTATTTTGGGGACCAAATAGAATAGAAAGTTTTTTTAAATATATATATATGTATATATAGGGAGAGAACTTTTTTCTTAAGATGAAAAAAATCATGTTGACTTATATAATACCATTTTTAAAATATTAAAGAGTTTTTTGAAAATATCACAACATTTTTTAAAAATATTAAAAAAATGATTAATAAACTTACCAGAAATCTTACTACAATGAAACTAAAACTTGAAACCAATAGTTTTTAATATAAAAAATATAAATGTAAGCACTCATCCTCTTCTTTGTAATTTAGACTTGTTTCTCGAAGATACTAAATAAGCTTATATCATAATAATTATACCAAATATGATGAAAGAAAGCACAAAATTATGTTTATATGAATAAAAATGAATATACAATTTTATTTATATATGAAAGTGGATATTTGGATACAGATACAGATGTTTGCAGATACCAAAGTGATATCTTTATCTGTATCCATCTTAAAATGGATACTGATATCGATATATGTATAAATAAAGGTTTTTTACCCGGCAGACCCTATAAACTTTGCTAATTACATCCACGATCTTTAAAACAACCTAATTCCCCTCTTGACCCGTAAACTTGCCAATTCTTATCCCATGAACCCTTTGATTAATCTGTTAGAAGCTCGTGGGGGTTCTTGGGGGTAATTTACAGGGTCGATGGGATAATTACGTTGTGTAAAATGTCATAGAGGTAATTTAAAAAATTTATAGGATCTGCCGGGTAAAAATCCCTAAAAATAATACGGGGAGGAAGGAATCAGGTTATATCATTATACATTTCCATTCACATTGGTTAGACATTCATTATCATTTCCATACCAAATTTAATTTGTAACTTTCAAATATATTTAGTAATTAACGATAATGAAACCACGATTATAAGGTATTATTCCTCAAGTTCTCTTCCTCCTTTTTTCTTTCTTGTTGTATGTTGTCTTCTGATTGTTGTTTTTATATATTGAATCGTCGTTTTCTTCCTCTTTTTCTCTTTCTTATTGTATATTACCTTCTGATTGTCGTTTTTATATTTTGAATCACCTACGTATATGTTGTGATTATCCATAACAGTTTATATGTACTTAGCACCATTATACCAATAAATTAATCACTAAAACAATTCTATCATTTCTTCTACTAATTATTAATAAATGCAACATATACTCTAAAAACAAGACAATCACGAGATATAAATAAACTTAACGTGATGATGTAGAAACTAAATTGGCGTATATGTAAGAAGTAATACGATTACCATCATAACAAGCATCAAGCTAATGTGATCGAGTTTTTCATACACATATAATAGAAATCTAATTGGCACACACTTCTATCATTATATTAATTGAAAAAGAATAATAAAATAAAAATATTGAATGTATCGATACATGGTTACTTCCAACTAATAAATAAAGGAAGGTTGAATCAAATTAATAGAAACAGAAGTCGAGACGATGTTGAAGGAACTGAGTTGGACTTGTAGTAAATGAAACTGTCGAAATCTAGTTCGTTCACGTTGTTAAACCCAAGAAGGAGAAGATGCTATGATGGTAAAGACGTTGTTACTGGATTCCAGAAATTGGAATTAGAAAGGGAGGAGAACATGAGAGATGCGAACACTAACCTGAACAATCTTATCGAAATGTAGGGAGGTTCTCTCAGTGTGTGTGTGTGTGTGTGGGGGGGGGGGGGGGTAGCGTGTCGAATGCTCGACGGGCGATGTGATTCCTTGACCATCGAAGGCTCGAAATGTCTATTGTGTTCTCACATTCTATAAGTCACACAAAAATCTTATATTTGGATTGATTTGGTCACTTTACGGCATTGACATTTATCTTATATAAATCATTATTCAAACATTTATGCAGTCATAAAATAGCATCACTGTACATTTTTTTGAAATTTATATATGTACAGATTTGCTTATTATCAAAAATTCAGAATATACATATCGATATTATGTATCATATATACAAGTTTCACTATTTATTGGAACATGAATTGATTGTTTTGGGATATATTGCTCATGTACTTTGAGGATAAAAAAGTGCATGTGATGAAGGGAAAAAACTAAATCGAGGAGTTGCTGCACAAGAACTAAGCAAGATGCATACATATTAAATTGACACTCCTGATATGCTCTCTACAATTCCAAATACATGTACAAAGTAAGATCTAATCATATTGATGCTCTTTCACACGCTGAGATATCCCTTATTTGTTTTTATTAGATTTTGATCATGGGACAAGTTCCCATATATCTTTGTTAAGTTATATCTATATGCAATGTCCTTATACTGGTTTAACTCAAGATTGTTGTATCGTCAAATACTAAATGGGCTTACTTGTTCATATCATACTCTCTACTAATTGTTGGAGCCTTAGCGAGTAGTGACTTTCCTTGTACCTAGAACCTTCTCGCACCAGACACTCTTACTATGCTTCCCTCAAGGCAGTTGGATGACAAACCTTTGGTCAATCTATCCTCTCCTATACGCTATTGCCTTTGCATGATAGATGAATCTACCTAGCCTGCTTACCTTCAAAAACATAGATAACGTGTATATTGATAGTAATATTTTCAATTATTTATATGCGTGTGTTTGTGTGTGTGTATATATATGGAAAAAATGGAGTTGCTCCTGTCGGGTGCCATGTTGGTTGCCCCTGCCCCATTTTTCTGTAATTTTTTTGTTTTCTTGCAAAAATAAAATCATGTATATTCATCTATGTATCCCTTCAATATGTCACTTGAATTTCATCAGAAACAGACACTCCTATGCCCTCCATCTAGAATATGTAATTTTAACGGTCTAAATATTGTTGTAATCGACCTGTTCTAGATGGAGGGCATATGTGTCTCTGTTTCTAACGAAATTCGAATGACATATAGGAGAGATATATAGATGAATATACATGATGATATTTTTCAAAAAAAAGTCGAAAATAACGCGGGGGCAACCATGCTTGGGGGCAACCCCATTAAACCATATATTTAGAAGATTCTAGAAAATAGAAAGGTGGAAAAAATCTAGATTTTTTCTCCCTCCAACTAAAATATTTAGATATTTCTACCTAAAGGAGAAGCATGGAATAAAATTCTAGACCTATCTTTCAAAATATTTCCACCCTCTTGGAGGGACTATAAATACCACATAAAGAGTCCTCATTTAGACAACACAAAAATAAGAAGCAAAACACACCACCTATCCCCATCGAATCAACACTCTCCTCCTCGTGGTTCCTCCTACATCTCTTCTTCTCCATCTAACGGAAAAGAACAGTTCCTCCTCGTCTTCTCCTCGTGATTGTCCAAGCAAGGTCGCCCCATGGTACTCTCCTCTCCTCTCCTTGTCTCCAAGATAACACCGTTCTTTTCCATGGCCTTACCGGATCTAGCCACAACATCCTACTCTCCTTCCTTGCCTTCAAGACTGTAGCTTTCTATAGCCCACAACCTTACATTATCTAGCCACGGTACTCTCTTGTCCTTCCTTGTCTCCAAGATCATAACCTTTATCAGAACTGATTTGTCTCTTTTTTCCCTCTATATTTTAATAAGGTCTCGGAAGATTTGTTTTTTGATCTCACGTTGGTCTCATTAGTTCATACACTAATCACTTTACGAACCAATGTAGGAAACAAAATCCAGATTCCACTTCGAGATTGAGACAGAAAGATTCTTCCTTTCGTGACGAGGTCCTATCTAATTATTGCTTTTGTTCTCCCATCTTTGTTGTAACTTTTTTAATGAAAAAATGAGTTTACCATTCAAGTTAAACATAAAAAATCAATCAAGTTCACTATTCAACATGAAAATAACCAATATCAAATCAAGTTCATGAGACAAGCCATAAGGAAGTTCCCCCGGCAAAAAAGTTTTCAAATACAAAACCATACGTCAGCAAGAGCACCTGGTGTAGAAAACAACAAAATTGGATCGACGACCCACACCATGGCATCCACAAACGTAAGACTTGTGCATATCAGAAAGGAGGGGACTGCTTTGAAGTAGGGGTTCCTGCAATAATCAATAGGAAGTTATAAGAGGATGGGGAATACAAAAATCAAGACTCAAATACAATAAAATCATAAAGAACATATATAATAAAAGGAAGATGTCCATGAGAAAAAAAATAAAGGATAATAATAAAGCAATATCATCTAAGATGCACAAAAAAAGAATTCCCATCTTGTACAATTTTCAAGGGGATAAGCGTTTTTGTCAGAATTCTCGTACAAAATTTGTAGTGAAGAAGTTTGTATATAATTTTCCACTTTTGTCTATATTAAGCAATATTAATACTTGTTTAGTGAATGTGTATTTGTATAACAATTGTTTATGAGTTTCAAACTCAAACATGCATAAAGGATGATCAATAATCGAATATACTTAAAGAAATGAAGTTTGTCCAATGTGATGTTTTTCTCATGCAATAGAGACCATATAAAGGATACACTATTATAACTCTATATACGCAGAGAAATCATAACTCTATCATAACTCTGTAAACATATAATGTGATGTTTTTGTCATGGGTGAAGTGTCCCACCCATCATCACATCTGACGATCCATAACTCTATAAACCCAGAGAAATCAATCTCCAGATAGGCGTTATTTTCATCATGAAGCTGCGGTTGAAAACATACAGCTGCCAGCATATAAAAATTCAAATAAAAAAGTAAAGAAAATGCATATAAAAATTCAAATAAAAAATAAGGGAAATGCATTTGGTGCCAACTGCCATCAGTCCACTCTTGAACCCAATTTCATCAAACATCTCTAGGTCTGCATTAGAGAGAACTTATCCATATAATTTTTGCATCAGATTAAAAGGTCTAGAATTCTCTCTATAAAAAGAATTGCTAATCTACCTAAGAACCCCTTCTCAAAAATCAATTAATGTAATCAAGCATCCATCAATTTTATCTTACTATAGATGGTAACATTACTTGTAATGGAAAGCATGAGATAACTGTGTCTTTTTGTGTGTGTAAATGGAAAAATATTGAAATGCTCGTAGATTATAAGGGGCCTCATTTCCCTTTCCCTCCTTTTATGAGAGAACGGTTCAACTTCCCATCCCCAAATCGTCACATTTTTTCCGGTTGAAATCAAGGAGGAATTTAGGAATATTATCTTGGGAACCAAATAAAATAGAGAGACTTTTTAAATATATATATAGAGAACTTTTTTTATTTAAGATGCAAAAAAATTATGTTGACTTATATAATACCATTTCAAAAAATAATAGAGTTTTTTTAACATATCACAACATTTTTAAAAAATATGAAAAAATTAATTAACAAACTTACCAAAAATCTTACTACATTGAAAATAAGACTTGAAACCACTAGTTTTTAATATAAAAAATATAATTGTAAGCATCCATCCTCTTCCTTGTTTCCTCTTCTTTGTAATTTAGATTTGTTCCTAAAAGATGCTGAATATTTATGCAGTCATAAAATAGCATCACTGTACGTTTTTTTCTTGAAATTTATATATGTACAGATTTGCTTATTATCAAAAATTCAGAACACACATATTAATATTATATATCATATATACAAGTTTCAATATTTATTTGAATATGAATTTATTGTTGTGGGATATATTGCTCGTGTACTTTGAGGATAAAAAAGTGCATGTGATGAAGGGAAAAAACTAAATCGAGGAGTTGCTGCACAAGAACTAAACTAGATCATAGAGGATGACCTCTTGCTAAATTCTTCAGCACTATGGGTATCACAACCTACCATCACCATGGACTGCCCTCTCTTCCCTTGTACCTACGAGTCGATTGACGAGTCCACACAATCTAATTACTTTCTTGTGCTCCTCGACTACTCCTGAATTCCCATACTCTCTACTAATAGTTGGGGCCTGAGCGAGTAGTGACTTTTCTTGTACCCAAAACCTTCTCGCACTCAAGGTAGTTGGATGACTAACCTTTGGTCAATCTATCCTCCCCTATATGCTATCGCCTTTGCATGATGGATGTATTTACCTAGCATGCCTACCTTCTTACTTTCTTTTATTCATCATTCGAAAACACAGATAACATGTATATCGATAGTAATACGTTCGACTATTTATATGTGTCTGTGCATATATGTGCATATATGTAGGCATGTATTTTGATTTACTAAATATCAACCCAACTTATACATATTTTCTAGCTCTGCCATCATATGTATCCATGTAGATCATGATGCATGCACTTGCAACATAACACACTTAGGCCATTTCGTTTGGAGAATAAGCATTGAATAAGGGGTCAATTTTCCGCTCGGCATGGTTCTTAAGAGTACGGCTATTCCCATCCATTACTCACTATTTCACATTATTCCATCACTATTCCTATCTTTATTCCACCTTACCTACTCTTATTCCATTGTATTCTCCTTATTCCTATATTTCTAGCATAATATAGAATTGACCATTATTCTCCATCCTTATTCAAGCTTATTCCCGAACCGAACACGCCCTTAGCTTCTAAAAAAAACCATGGACCGAGGCAATGTCAATCTTGGCAAAGCCCATAGAAGGGCTCGAGTATAACATAATCGGAAGGAAAGACAAATGGAAATTGATGCAAGCATAATTGATCAAGATGTTAAAACATCTAGATTGATAGGTTGAATATGAAATTAGGACTATTATATAGATTAAGAAGCTAACTAAACAAGAAAGAAAACTACAGGAAGGCCTGAAACAACAGGTAACCAGAAACAAGTATTTTTCAATGTATTATAAGAACTTCCGCGGTAGAGAAAGTATATTTTTCTACAAGCCAAAGATGATTATTTAAGATACTCGATCATATGCAATCTAGCAGCTAACAAGGTCACCATCCATGCACCTTCCATACTTATGTCAAGACCATCAAGGTAATCAAACCTATTCACACCAAAGGATGGGGTAATCAAACCTCCGATGAATCTCTATCAACGACCCCAAATCGGGTGTCTTTGGTTGGACACGATATGTTATGTTCTTGATCGTGGGGTAGTTGTTGCTTGATCCTAAGTACGCGTTGAAGGTGGCTAGTGCGAGGTGCTCCTGGCGGTCGGCGAAGGTGGAGCTAAAGGGAAGTTATCGTGGTGGCTTCGGTGAGGCAGTGGTGGTCCGAATCGAAGGATGGGCGCTCAAGGAGAGGAGGTACCGTGGCTGGAAGTCGTCAAGGGATTGGAAGGGGCGAAGGCGATCGGGTGTATTGGAGGTGGGGGAGCGAAGAAGCTCGACTCCCAGGTTCTTGCCTCAGTCGTGGGCGAGGCGCGACATGGCTCAACTGCTCATCGGGGAATGAAGCAGCAGAGGTCAAGGTGATCTCGGGATTTCGCCTGATGGAGTCTTAACATGAGGTCAGGGTCCTTGTCACTGACCCTAACTTCGACAATCTCTCTATCTCTATTCGTTTAGGGATGACGATGGTGGAGAATGACAGATGTCCCTCATGGTCGACCAACGAGAGACATAAATAGGAGATATGCATCGAGAGGTTGGTGCGAGCAAGGGGATAAGGGTGATAGGGATGACAAACTAGCTGACGGTTGCAGGGATAGAGATGGGAGCCATCGAAAGTCAGAGGTTGGTTGACGAGGGAGTCAATGATGAGAAGAGATAGGAAGAGAGGGTTCGGTCGTTGGTGGGTTGCAAGAGAGAGCGAGACCACCGGAGAGAACAAGGTTGAGAGAGGTGTGCGATCGACTGTTGGGTGTTCAGACGGAGATGAGGATAAGGTTGGTTGGTCGACCGTATGAGAGAGATATCTGTGTTTTTGTCTATCTGTCCTGAAATTATGGTCTGAGATTATTTTGTATATATACAAGTTAGCATTTTTTAAAGATTTTTCATGTATTAAGATTAGTAATATGTATACAATGAAGTTGATTTTATGTCGATTGGAATTAACATTAACTAATTAAAAATGGGTGAAGTTTAGTGAAAATGTAAAGATGATTATGAATGGAGATATGGATGCTAATTTATGGAAATTAATTATGAGTGCATGAATGATCCTAAATCCTTGGGACGAAGCTCTATTTTCAACCATTTAGAATGATGAATCACATATTCATCAAGGCGATAGCAAACATTAGATAGAAAACTTGCAGATCTAACTTCATAATATTGTAGAAACGATAATAATCTAGTAATGTTTGTAAATTTATTTCAGTTTTTAGATAAACAAGCAAATTGTGATCAAAATAAAATAAAATAACAGAATCTTAGGTGTAAAAAACCAGCCTGAGAATTGGAGGCATGCTGGAGGACGTTGTCGTGAAGTCAGACTCCGCCGCTCCTATGAACGAGCTTGATGGTGGCCTAGCTCTCAGATTCGATCACCCCCAGCTAGTTGCTACCGCTCCGTGCAAGGAAGAGAACAACATTCAACGTCCGTTGGCCCTCGTCGTCGTAGAGAAAAAAATAAATAAAGTAAATTGTGTCTTCGTGAATCCACAATGAACACACAAGTGGTGGAAGGTAAGTGGAGAACTGCAAGAATAATGTGGACTTATATGTCAAAAGGGCAGTGGGTACATCCATTTAAAAAGATGGAATGCCATTAACATGGATCCCAAAGGAGTCGTTTTGCTCTCCAAAACATTAAGGAATAAATGAGTCTCATGCAGTCTCGTTGGTCACACCCAACAATACCGAGGAGACCTGTTTAATGCCCAAATGATAATCTAAAACAACCAATGAATATGTATGTTAAAGAGGGAAAGTGATTGTTCAACTGGCTTTAATGGATCTCGTTTCTGAGATCATTATTGGGTTAGGAACTTGTGTGTTAATTGAGAATCGTATTGACTTAAAACAAATCTTTGATAAAACAAAATTAATTTAAAAATTAAACTTGCACATACGTCACAGACACTGACCAGTCCATGTGGTACTAAAGAGATAGGAGAGGTTTGTGAAATATATAGAGGATGAAATGTATAGAAGATCCAACAATAACTCAATGTCAAAGATAGTTAGAATTGATATTGCACTGTAAGGATGTGCATTCAAATGGAAAATGATGCTTCTCATGGACCACTTCGTTTATTGAACCAAACAACCTCCTCCTTTGGTTTATTGATGGTCGGTTATAATATTCACAACAATAAGTTTTCACAAACTACGTGCGATATGAACCCTTTGTTAGCCATGTGAGCCCGAGGCGAACCATTCTTACAATAAATGTTATTGGAATATATATATATATATGATTTATCAATAGAAGTTATTGATTTTTTCACTCCCTTTCTGAGATTAAATGAATGAATGCACTATGAGGTCCCTCTGTACAATTAAGGTTATGTACCATGGCTGTCTTGATGATCATATAGCTATTGATTCATTAATTGAATCATAGAGGCTGGTGTTTGGATGAATATCTACAGAGTTAGATAGAGGACTCATCAAGCACCATCAAATGACTATTAAGAGATGAACTTCAGCTTGAGTAGGAGATGGCAATCCTTTCTCATAAAGGCTGATATTTGACCAACCTCTTGATGCAGGTCCTCTACATGAGAATAGTGATTCGGAGGTGTCAGATTAGTTAGGTCAAAGGGTTGATTTAACGACATCAAGATAACCTAAGTCCTATATTGAATGCTGTCACAGTATAGGCACACATCCTTTGACTAGAGATAGATGTGTTATTATATGTCTGAATGTGTACATTTGGCAGACCAATAGGTTGATGACCTAACCAAGGTCTATACACCGACGAGCTGGTATGCATGTAAGGGCATATGAGTAATGCAATCTCTCAAAGGGATCATACAGGTTCACTTGTGAACCAGAAGACATGAGTTCACTCATGAGGTATTATGACCGATCAAATTCCCTGCATGGTCATCGTGCTTTGGAGGAATGACAATAATTTGAAGGTATGATATATGCTTTAGGAAAGCATATGATGATACCGATTCTCAGTGACCAAGATTGAGAAACTTGGTGATCAAACCCTGAAGTTGACAGTGTAAAATTGATCTATATCTTCAGGTTGATCATCAGTCTTCCAGTTTGCAGGATGTACATGTGTTAGGAATACCTGAGGGTGATTTGATCATAAACAATTGTATAACTATGACGCTTCCATTTCGAGGGAGTGATGAAACATGTTTGGATTTTATTGACTCCTCTCAGTAGAGAAGTAACCTGATCTTGGTCTAAGTGTTGGACATTGATCTGAATGAGATTCAGATGCAATGAGAAGATTAGATTTGCGGTCTTGATTTAATCAAGCATCTATAAGAGGTCCGTGAGATCTAGATTTGAGATGAGATCTCAACATCCAAGTCACTATACGTGGAACAATACAATCGCCCTGTCCTTATCTCCAAGTATCTGCAGAGAAAGCGCATTATTATTGAAAGGGTTCAAGAATATTTCCATAGTTGAATTATATCTAAGTAGAGAAATGGATAATTAAATGTGATTTAATTATCTTGAATAATGTGAATTTGATTCACATTAACGGATGTATGTGAATGATGATCCAATATAATTAAATGTGATTTAATTATTATGGATAGGAATAATGTGGATAGTAATATCCAATTATTCATAATATATTTATAATGTATCAAAGAGAGCTTATTATGGTTTATATTTGTTAATTAATTATTCGTATGAATTAGATTCACATTGTATAATTAATTGAAAATATAAATTATTTTTTGTTTTTGGGTTGTGAATATGATTCACAAATTTCCAATGGTAAGATTGCAATATTCTAAAATTAATTAGGAATTAATTTTGTAGAATAATCCACAACAAAAGTTGTTAGAACAATAATGGAGATTTTCATGGAGATATGCAATCTCATGAGATTGCATGAGATTGCCTCCACCATGAAAATAGGTGGACGGTTACCAAGTCCTATATGGAATTAGTGGCCGCCCCACCTATTTTATGGGGAGACATTATCTCCATGCTAATTATCTCCTTATTTGTTTGATTTTATTTAGGATTGAATTGTATTTGATTTATCAAATATATTTGATCTAAACTAAATTATTAATTATTGATTTTTTTACCAACAACAATCTTAACCATTGGATTAAACACAAATCAATCTTATCCATTGTTTTTTGTGTGTCCCATAGATTGTGATCCATGGATCCCAGAACCCTATATAAAGAGAGGCACTCCATGCTCTCTAGGGTAACAAAAAGATCAAGAGACAATAAGCCTTTCCTCTTCTCTTATTCCGCACGCCATCTCCTCTCTCCCCTCTATTGGTGGCCATCCACCAAACCCTAGAGGAGGAACATCATCATCGCTTCGCCATCGCGCTGCTGCCTCAACGTCTCTCGGTTCTCCATCTTTTTTGGAGTGCTTCTCTCTCGAAGAAGGTGTTTGATCTCGTGCGACGAGATCAGAAGTTCACCGTGCTTGGATCAACTTTTTGGATTGCGAGGATCACGCGACTCATCCCCGCGCTCGCAAGCATCTTCTCCGAAGATCGGACTTGAGAGATGAGGACTCTTTTCATAGAGACTCAATCAATCACACTACAAGAGGTATTTCTATATACTTGATTTAGACGAAACGATCCGAGAATCATTCTTGGATCTCGTGGTTTCATCATGTGAAAATTTTTTTAAATTCCGCTGAATAGAACAACTAGTCCGACTAGTCGTTCTTCATCGTATTCGATACGATTCTCACGATTCCGTGATGCACTTTAGGATTATCCCATATCCTTCAAGTGGTATCCAAGCCATAGGTCGATGGTTTTTGGATACGATCCGTAAACCTAGGACGACTTGGGTTCGTTAAGGTCGCGAAAGTTTTTTTATCGCATTTCATTTTCTCACCTCTATTTAGTGAATAAATTTGGACCTGTTTAAAATATTTAAATACAAATTAATCACTTGAATTTTGTTCCCCATTAAATAAGGAAACCATAAGATCTGAGTTTACGTAATTTGGATTCCGTTTGCTCGAGATATGGCCTTTTGAATAAACATGTATTCACTGTTGCAGGAACTGCGAATCTTAACATGATTAATGAGTTAATTACTATTTTGATGTGACTAGAAATGCGTGAAATATCACTTAGATTCTGTCAAAAATCAAATTAGCAATCTTAGGAAACTGATATTGTATAATTTGGATTTAATTTGATCGAGCTATGTTAATTTTGGTAAGTAGGGATCGCTGTTGAAATTACATTCCTAATCAAGAACCATGTGATTATCAATTAATAAAATTAATTGTCAATTTCCTGAAATCACAACAACAACTACAAAGCCTTTTCCCACAATTAAGTAGGGTCGGCTAGATGGATTCTTCGCCTCCATTCAGATCTATCTTGGGTCAATCTCGGACTTATACCCAAAAAACTAAGATCCATTCGTATAGTCTCTTTCCAACACTTCTTGGGCCGTCCTCGCCCTCTCTTAGCCGGCTCAACATCCCACCACTCGCATCTCCTAACCGGTGCATCAGTTGACCTTCTTTGCAAATGACCAAACCATCTTAAGCGGTTTTCTCGCATCTTATCCTCGATCGGAGCTACACCAACTTTCTTTCTGATTGCATCATTCCGAATCCGATCTTTACGTGTATGTCCACACATCCATCTTAGCATTTTCATTTCTGCTACAGCCATTCTCTGCACATGTCTATGGTTCACAGACCAACATTCAGAACCATAAAGCATAGCAGGTCTCACGGCTGCTTTGTAAAACTTTCCTTTAATTTTTAAAGGAATTTTCTTATCACAGAGAACAGCGGAGGCTCCTCTCCACTTTAGCCAGCCTGCATTTATTCTATTAGTAACATCTCCATCAATTTCCCCATCATGTTGCAAAATAGATCCCAGATATCTAAAAGAATCTCTCTTCTGAATGTTATCGTCACCAATCTTCACCTCGATTCCTTCACCATTGCTTCCATCAAAGGTGCATTCCATATATTCCGTCTTAGCCCTACTTATACGAAAACCTTTAGTCTCCAATTCATGTCTCCAAACCTCAAGCTTCTCATTTACTCCATCTCTAGTCTCGTCAATCAACACAATATCATCAGCAAATAACATACACGAAGGTAACTCATCCTGAATGTGACTTGTCAACTCGTCCATAATCAAAGTAAAAAGAAATGGACTCAAAGCTGAACCTTGATGTAAACCAATGTTGATATCAAAATAGTCAGTCTTCCCCGTCGGGGTCCTTACACAAGATAAAGCCCTATCATACATATCCTTTATGAGATTAATGTATAGGACATGTACTTGTCTCTTCTCTAAAACTCTCCACAGTATCTCTCGTGGGACGGAATCATAAGCCTTCTCCAAATCAATAAAGATCATATGGAGATTCTTCCTTTTAGCTCTATAAATCTCCATTGTTCTCCTCAGCAAATGGATGGCTTCAATAGTTGAGCGACCTGGCATGAATCCGAATTGGTTTTCTTTTATTTGGGAAACTTGTCTCAACCTTCTTTCAATCACACGTTCCCAAATTTTCATAGTGTGACTCATCAGCTTGATACCTCTGTAATTTGAACAATTTTGAATGTCTCCTTTGTTCTTATAAAGAGGCACCACAATACTCCTCCTCCAATCTTCAAGCATTTTCTTGCTTCGCCAAATAACATTGAATAGATTCGTAAGCCAAGTCAAACCACGCTCACCTAAAACTTTCCATACTTCTACAGGGATGTCATCCGGTCCAACACCTTTCCCAGGTCTCATAACCTTCAAAACCTCCTCTACTTCTTTTCTTTGTATTCGTCTATAGCATGCACGATTCAAGTAACTTTTCACTACTAGCTAGATCACCCAAAGTGATCTCTCTACTTCCTTCTCCAATGAAAAGTTTATGGAAGTATTGCTCCCATCTAGTCTCTATATCCTTCTGAGTGGTAGAGCATTTCCTGAAATAATTATGGAAAATATTTTGAGAAATATTTAGTGATATTTATTTCCTTAATTGACATTATCTCAACCAATAATTTGATTAAATGAGATTTAGATCACAATTGATTACACAATCAACAAACAAACTTGCTTGAATAAGATCAGGAATTTGTTTATCAAATTTCCTTATAATTAAAATGGTTTTGATTATTACTATATGGTATAACTTCGACTGAAAAACCGATGAGCATATGAAAGTGCACAATGATCTATTTGGCATTATCCTTTCCTGAAGTGGATATGTTGTCTAGTCGGGGAGCATTGGGGTAGCAGGCCACACCGGTTGTGGTCTGTCCCTCCCCCGTCGGTACTGATCATGACAGCGGGCATGGACTTGATAATGCCGGAGAAATCAAGGTGTATTTTTCTAATTATTTAAATCCAAATAATACATACTTTGATATTATACCTTCTATTTAAGAAATAATCAAGTTTGTTGATTATAAATTGGATTGATAATTAACTTAATGTGATTAAATTGATTATATCCAATTGAAACACTCTATTATGAATAGATGTATATTTCCCTTAGAACAATTGATTATGTGAATATGATTCACGATGATTAATTAATTATAATTTGAATATGAGGTGGAGGATCACATAAGGGACATCCATGGTCTCTCGTCAAGGCAAAGGATTCCGTCGCCAGATATTATGTATAGGAGACGCCTGTCCAAAGTGACAGGTCATGTATACAATTTATTTGGATCGGATTCTTTGCTTATCGAAAGAGTAAGGCCGTATACGTAGTGACCCCAATATCGGGTCCTCATATTATTGGGGCGATATTGGATTGTGTATAGAGAGTATTAGGCCTGTTGACAGTTGGTTCAATTAATGACGGGTCAACATCATCTTAGAGGTGGTGGGCTCGGGTGTTAAATACCGAATTGGGAAATGCAAGTTGGACTTACAAGGTAGAATGTGTTCCCGCTTCTCTTTATTCGAGTAACATGTTCTAACATTATTGAGATGTGACAAAGATAGAGAGGAGATCTCAGTTCTTGCTTGAGATATAATGGTAAGTATATCTCTTGCTTTGAAAGATAATAAGGGAATAAACTTTCAAAGTTGATAGAACAAGACAAATTTGATTTAAAATATCTTAATCAAATGTTTTTAAAATGAATATATAATTATTTATATGTTCTAATATAGTGCATTCTTAATTTCACAAAATGAAGTCCATGAACCCTCTAAGCAGGCTCCTGGAGGTCAATCAGTTGACCGGACCAAATTATTCAGATTGGATCCGAAATTTGGATCTTGTCCTTTCTGTGGAGCGCATATCGTATGTGCTATCCAAGGACAAGATAGCAGACCCTCAGACTCCGAAAGATAAATATTTTAATGAAAAATATGATGAAGATCATAACTTGGCGAGATGTTATATCCTTAGCTCATTATCCAATGTGCTTCAGAAGCAGCATGTGGAAATGAGCCATTGCCAAGAAATCATGCTGAATCTGAAAGAGAAGTTCGGTGATATAATCCGTACACATCGTTATAATGTGATGAAAGAGCTTATTCGGTGCAAGATGCAGGAAGGGACCTCTGTCAGAGAACATGTACTCAAAGTGTTTGGGTACATCTCTGAATTGGAAATCCTGGGAGCCTACATGGATTCTGAAATGCAGGTTGATTTCATTCTGCTATCGCTCCCTAAGTCTTTCAAAAACTTTGTTGTGTCATATCACATGAGCAAAGGTTATTTTACTAATGCTGGATTGTTAGCTACATTAAAGTCTACAGAAGACGTAATGAAGAAGGATGGCCCCTCTGCTAGTGCAATGGTTGCACAAGTGAAAGGAAAGTATGGTCGGAAGCAAGGTTCTCGGAAGGGCCCGTCCCAAAAGAGAAAGAAGAGTCTAGGAGTTGTCTCATCTTCCAATGCATCCACATTGATAGCGTTGAAGAAAATTGACGTTTGTCACCACTGCAAAAAACTGGAGCACTGGCGGCGTAATTTCTCAGAATACCTGAAGTCGGTTGACAAAGGTAAAGCCCCAACATGTATGAAATCTACTTTCATTATTGAAACTAGTTTTCTCGTTGGACGAGAAGAAAGTTGGGTAGTAGATTCTGGTGCTTCTTTTCATGTATGCAATTTATTGCAATTGTTTCAGGAAACTAGGAATCTGGAGCAAGGGGAGATAGTTATCCAGATGGGATCTGATGCAAGTGTTGCAGCAGTCGCCATCGGGACCTGCCGACTATCGTTATCTAGTGGTAGAGTCTTAGTACTTAAAGAATGTCTTTATGTACCTGAATTCAGGAGGAACTTGATATCTGTATCTAAACTTGTTAGAAATGGATATTCCTTCTGTTTCTGTAATAATTTAAGCATTAATCAATATGATAAATTGATTGTGGATGGTGTTTTGACTTATGGTGGACTCTATGAATTATGCATTGATGAACATGTCATGCATGTTACTACCACTAATAAGAACCATAAAAGATCCAGGGAGAATGGAAATCATTCGAATATGATTTGGCATCAAAGACTTGGTCATTTATCTGTTGATAAGATTAATAGCTTGATAAAGGATGGACCTTTAGATTTTCTACAGGTTCAATCTTTACCTACCTGTGAACATTGCATTCCAGGTAAAAAGATCAGGATGGCTTTCCGTAACATGGTTACAAGATGCGAAGGTATTCTTGACCTATTACATACTGATGTATGTGGTCCCTTCAGTACCGCGACTCGAAATGGATATCGATATTATTTGACGTTTATTGATGACCATTCGCGATACGGGTTTATCTTCCTACTACGTCATAAATCTGAAAGAGTTTAAAGAGATGAATTCTCAGATGAATTCAAGGAATTAAACGGATTCGATCTGACCGAGGTGGCGAGTAGCTCTCAGATGAATTCAAGGAATACCTTAAAGAGAATGGAATTGTCTCCAATCTCACTCCCCATGGAACCCCCAACTTAATGGTGTTGCTAAAAGATGCAACATGACCATCATGGACATGGTCCGTTCAATGATGAGCAAAGCACATTTACCTCTTAGTTGCTCGGGATATGCAGTAGAGACTGCAATATATATCCTGAATAAGATTCCTAGCAAATCTGTACCCAAGACTCCTCACAAGCTATGGTATGGAACCAAACCTAGTGTTAATCACTAGAGGGTTTAGGGATGCTTGGTCCATGCGAAGAACGTGGACACAAGTAAGCTAGAATCTCGCACTCGTGAGTGTTACTTCATTAGGTATGCTAAAGATGGTATTGGATACCAGCTCTATGACCCTGAGACCCAAAAGTTTTTTGTCTCTAGAGATGTGAAATTTATGGAGGATGATTTCCTTAAAGGTCAAGACAAAAATGAAGTATAGGAACTCATTGAATCCCTTGAGGATTCTGAGCTTCTTGAACCAGAAACTGAAGAGATAAATAAAGATGAAACACTCATACCTCTTCGAAGGAGTTCGAGGGTGGTTGCACCACCTGAAAGGTATGGATTCCATGTGTCCAGTGAGATCGACAATCCTCTTCATTTGATGAAGCACTCGCTGATCATGACATGGATAGATGGATGTTAGCAATGAAGTCAATGGATACCTCGAGGAGGATATCTATATGGATGTTAAGACGGCTTTCCTCAATGGATACCTCGAGGAGGATATCTATATGGAGCAGCTCCAGGGCTTCATAGTTGAGGATGGCAAAGTATGCAAGCTAAAGAAATCCATTTATGGGCTCAAACAAGCTTCTCGTAGCTGGAACATCAGATTTGATGAAACCATAAAGAGTTATGATTTTGTGCAGAATCCTGATGAACCTTGTGTGTACAAGAAGCTTAGTGGGAGTGCCATTGTGTTCATCGTGATTTACGTAGATGATATCCTTATCATTGGAAATGATACATGAATGATGACCAGTGTGAAAATTTGGCTATCCCATACCTTTGAGATGAAAGATCTTGGAGAAGCCTCTTACATCTTAGGCCTGAAGTTGTTCAGAAACTGAGAAAAGAGGATATTGGGACTATCACAACATGTCTACATTAAGAAGATTCTTGAACGATTCCATATGGATAGTTAAAAGAAAGGATTCCTCCCCCTAAGACATGGTATCCATCTGTCTAAAGGGATGGATCCTCAAAGTATTGAGAAAAAGAAGGCCATGGCTGGATGCCCCTATGCATCAGCTGTAGGAAGCTTATTGTATGCCATGATGTGTACTAGGCCAGACATCTGCCATGCAGTGGGAGTGGTAAGTCGTTACCAATCCTGCTATGGAGAGCAACACTGGAATGCAATAAAGAACATATTCAAATATCTAAGATGAACACAAGATTACATCTTGGTCTATGGAGATGGTTATCTCCAAGTCTTGGGTTATACAGATTCAAGCTTCCAGTCAGATATTGATGACCGAACGTCGACATCAAGGTTTGTATTCCTATTGAACGGTGGTATTGTGAGCTAGAGAAGCAAGAAGAAGGACACTACGATAGATTCAACAACATAATCCGAATATATTACCGCATCGTATGCTGCAAAGGAGGCGGTGTGGTTGTGCAAGTTCATCTTGGAGCTTGGCTTAGTTTCCTCTGATACTCCCATCCCGTTACTCTGCGATAACTCGGGAGCCATTGCCCAAGCAAAGGAACCCAGATGGCATCAAAAGAGCAAGCACGTGGAATGAAATACCACATCATGTGGGAGATTCAAAAGCGTGGTGATATCATCATCACCAAGGTGGCCTCTGCCGACAACGTTGCTGATCCTCTTACCAAACCTCTGACACAGAAGGTTTTCGACCAGCACGTAATGAGTATGGGTTTACGGATTGTTCCTGAACGGTTCTAAGGGCTAGTGGGAGATTGTTAGCCATGTGACCCCGAGGCAAACCATTCTTACAATAAATGTTATTATAATATATATGATTTATCAATAAAAGTTATTGATTGTTTCACTCCCTTTCTGAGATTAAATGAATGAATTCACTATAAGGTCCTGTTGAGCCAAAAAATTACCAAGACTCAGGTAAAGGAAATAGAGCTAGGGTCGTTGCAACTCGAGTCTCAGAAATCAATCAGTCAAGAAGAAAAGTTATGGATCAGACCACCAATCAAACAGATAAAACATGAAAAATCAAATAGTGGCCCTGGCTATTAGATTAGCCTGGTATATCGACCAGGGTCGGACTCAGGGAGCACGTGATGGCCTTGCGGCCTACGAAGTAGTCAAAAATAAAGAAAAATAAGAACAAAGGATTTTTGGTGGATTTTGAACATTTTTTTGGAATTTTTAATTATAAAGAAATAAGAAAACAAAGAAAAACAAGAACTTTCAACAATTATTTCACTACTCTAAAAAGATCCAAAAAATCAAACGAAAATATTTTTATGATTTTTATATTTTTTAATGTTTTTGGTGAATTTTTGGTATTTTTCTGATTTTTATAGAATTTTATAAAAATGAAACAAGGCAGAAATCAATGAACACTGTCCAGCCAAGATTCAAGGGCCAAATAAAATATCAAATGTCCCTACCAAAGCCTGGAGATGTTTCATGTAAAATATAGATAAAAAGGAACAATCAGGGACTGAGTTTATTGATTTTTGATTTTTTTGTGATTTATTAGAATTTTTATAAGATTTTCAAAGTTTTCAATTTTTATATTTTCTATAAGTCCAAAAATGACCAAAATTGGTCAGAAAATCAACCACACTACAATAAACAAAATATGATTTTTTTTGTAATTTTTAAAGATGTTTTTATATTTTTTTATGATTTTTATAACTGGATAGGGACAAAAAGAGAGGTTTTTAATTTTTTAAAAATAATAAAAGGAATCCAAAAAGTTCCCAAAATTCAGTGAAAATTTTACACAGTGGTAGGAGCCACGTATCAAATTTTCACTTGATTTGGAGTAAATTTGATATTTTATTTAAGACAACCAAGAGCCCATAGTGCATAGGGACCTGATCGTAATAAAAATACCTTCTAGGGGCCTAAAAGTAACAAAAATGGAAGTCCAGGGGGTCCAGGTGCAAAAATTCCAGGTTCCCACGTTCCACTCACGTGTTCTGGGCACTTAGGGACCTATTTATAATGAAACTTAAGTCCCTGGACCTATTATTAACATGTACTAAAAGTCCAGGGGCGAAAGTGTAAAAAGCCCACTATATTCAACACATGTGGAAATAGAAACACTCACATGGGCATCAATGCAAATATCCAAAAATATTTCTCATTCAATGAACAAACAGAAACTTCATGCCACAATATGCAATTTCATCAAAAAGGTCACGTGTCGATGCACGTGTCTACAACATACAGGGGTAGAAATGCAATTCAAATAAACGACAAGGTCCTCTTTGCAATTTTCCAAACTAAAATAAACTTGATAAAATATTTACAAGACTATGTAATAAAACAAAAAGAAAGGGGGCCTAAGTGATATTACCCCTTATTATGATCCGAGGGCCGAGGAGGTGCCACATGTGATATCCAACGGCTGCTGGTGACCGCTCCTCAACAAAGGGGCCTCTGGGATGATCGGACGGCGGAGGGTGCGCCACGTGGATGATCAACGGTGCAGAATCGCTGGCGCTAACCCTTCACTGATCTGACGCTTCATGTCTCTCCACGTGGCGATCAGACGGTGGACGCTGGTGAAGGAACCCTGAGCTCGATCGGACGGTCCGTAGAAGGTCTAGCAAGTGAAGGCGGAACGGACGGTCGGGGAGGATCCAGGAAGAACAGATGGCCGGCGAACTTCGCCGGCCCAGAACGCACGCGATGGCCCTCCTCTGCTGCTCCTGAGATGCGGAATAGCTCCGCCAAGGTGTCCCGCAGCTGCTGCTGATCTCCGATGAAGCCGGCGAGCTCCGAGGAGCTCCGGCGGCGGCGATGGCGTAGAGCTGCTACCTCTGGATGGTTAGGCCCTCAGATGGGCTTGTCGAGACCTGCAGGGTATCGCAACACGCTCCTGGGTCGAGGGCAAAGTGACTCGACTCGGTTAGAGGCGAGGTGTGTGAACGGTGCGTCGGGACGAAGGAGCTCCGACGATGCGACGACGAAGGAGCTCGACTCCCAGTTCCGTGGCAAACTGGGTTGGATGAAAGGGTGAAGAATGGGCAGAGGAGTGAGGCGGAGATGTGGGTGTCGTTTGATGATCGAACGGGGGACGGATGTGGTCGGAATCGACGATCGTCGGTGATGGATGAAATTGGGGGTAAACGGAAATTAGCTAAAGATAGGAAGATTCAAGCTCACCTGATGGTCGAGGTCGACTGTGGTTGAGCTGCTGAAGCTCTAGGTCCTTGCCTCGAGGGCTGTTGATGCCCGAGGCTCGAGCACCACGAAAGGGGTGGCGCACGGCGGCGCTAGGTCGCCAGATCGATGACTGGGCACTCTCTCCTCGCTGCGACACCACCAGCCGACTGCTGTCACTCAGGAGGAGATGGTGGAGGTCCTGGGTAGGGAAATGCGGAGCCAAAGATGCGTGAAAGTACGGCCGGAGCTGACGTTATATAGTCCTAGGGGTCCGGCTAGAAGGGTGTCGGGCGAGAAAATCGGAGCACGAACCTCGATGCTAACGGTCGGGCGTGGATCTAGGTTGACCAGGGAATGATTAGGACTCGGGGTTAGCGGATTTGGAGCTCGGATCAATGCGCAATAAATGGGAGAAGAAGTGGGTCGGGCGCAGATCCGGAAGTCTGTGGTCCGGGGGGGAGTTGACCGGGGGGTTATCCCCCGTGGACCAATGAGAGTTGGCCACGTCATAAAGAATTGGAAAATCAATATAAAATAGCAAATGGCCTATTTCGGAAAAAATTAAAATACAAAAAAAGTTTATTTATTTATAAACTAATTTTTTGTGATTTTTATTTATTTTTTGAAATAAAAATTAGGTATTTACAATATAGTATTATATACATAGGTATATACAAATATATATTTTTAATTTTTGATTTTTAATTATTTATTTTTATACATTTTTATTCCAATTTTATATTTTATTTATTTACAAGATAAAATTTGGAATATTTTGGTATTTTTATTTTATTTTTATTATTTATTTACAAGGGTAAAATAAATTGGTTTATTTATATGGTATATATACAATGAAGGAAATTGATTTTATTTTTGTTCTTTTTATTTTATTTTTATTTTGTAATTTTTATTTCGTTTATTTACAATATGGAATATAGAATATGTACAATTTTTATGGGATTTAAATTTATTTATTTATAGGGATAAATAAATAGATAAGTGAGTCTATGTACATGAAGAATACACAAGGGTGAAAGGATTTTTAATTTCTTTTTATTTTTCTCATTTTTATTTTGATTTTGTGTTTACAAATATATACAAATAAACACAAACCCATTTTTATTTTTATTTAGAGGAAAATATTTTTCTTTATTTATTTACAGATATATGTACAAAGGCGAGCTTCCTTATCTCTCTCTATTTGGGTTTTTATGCGGTCAGACCCATGCTGAGCCCTCCCTTGGGATTAGGTCGCTCAATATTTATTCCAAATATTTCCCTCTTTTTTTTCTTCTTTTTTTCTTTATTCTTTTATTTATGCACAAAAAACATGCTAATTATGCCTATTTACACAATGCATGCAATTTGATAATTATTAATATTTACATATATCTACATGTTTTTGGCAAAGATTTTATAGCTAAAATAAAAGAATAAAGAGTGATAAATGGGTATTCATCACCCCCCTATACTTAACTTTGATAGTCCCTTAGCAAACACTTATTTGAAAAAGAAGTGAAAAAAGAAAAAGAAAAAGAAAAAGAGGAGAATATGCATGGATCAAGGTTGATTATTAAACTTGCCTTCATTAAATTGAATTATGGAGCTCGATCAGATCTTTGGATTATTAATGTGTCGGAACCTTATTTAGACTTAAGCTTAAAACCTAACAGCCTCTAAGTTCCACCAATCTATGGACAAGACTCCTCAATAAACCAGATCAGAACAAGTCTACATACACAAACTCTAATGACCATGAATCCTTCCTTGCAGTGTAAGTGATATGTAGCTCCCCACCTCAGAAGTAACAAGGAAACAACCTCCCCCAACCTGGTAACTCTAATGCCTCGGTCTAGCAACTCTTTCCTCGAGAAGCGGGGTATTACCTTCTAAGTTCAAGTGCAACCGACTCAAGAAAAGGGGGAAGAAGAGAATGGACCATGACCAGTGTAGTCATATATCCTTGGGAGCTCTAACCAGTGTAGCTGAGTCTCTCGCTGCAAGCTTCATGAGATGGAACATGTATACAATAAGTTTTTGCTTTATTTGACTATATACACTCCGGTGGGGTTATTAAATTTTCAATCCGACCCACCACTTTTTTTGGAGTTCTTTTATTTTTGCACATTTTTTTCACGTGCAACTGTACAACATATCTACATGGTGCAACATATATACAAGGAGTTTTTCCTCTTGAGCCAATAGACTATCCCTCTTTTGAAGCTTTATTGCAACCCACAACTTCTGTCTTTAGACTTCATCACCACCAGACCAAGTTGAGGTGCACTTCCTTCACTAGAAGAAGAAGAGAGGTTCCGCCTAGAAGTACTACCCTCATATGCTACCCCAAGTCAAAGGAAACTTCCTCCTCACCACCTCATCCGTGGAGAGCTATGTGTAAAGTGCTGGTGCAAGTAAAGCCATTGTCTCTGAGAGTCATGCGTGTGTTGTTAAGTGCTCTACTTAGGCTCATCAAGCTGACATATGCTCATAGCCTAATGGACTTAAAGAATTAAGTCACTATGGACCTGAAAAGCCTTAACCCTAAGCCCTATAAGATTCCTTTTATAATTAGGTGGATTAAGATCTTAATCAAGCTCCATTTTCCAATTTAATTCCAAGCTAGTTTAAATGTCAACTATAATCTAGGAAGAACTAGACAAATATATACAAAGATGCTATTTACACATTACATATGTGCAAAATTTTTGAAAAATGTTTTGAAATCATGGATGTATGCATGGATGCAAGTTTTGCAAAATATTTACACAAATTTACACAATGTTTTTGCAAACTTTTAATTTTCAAAACATTTTGGAAAAAATTTATACTATATACATAATTTTGATAAGAAAATATTTACAAGCTATTTACACCAAAAAGTTTTTACAAACATTTTTACAAGAATAACTTGGTACAATAGCTATGTATGTGCAATAAAAGAATGTTTATTTACAGGGATTTTTTTTAATTTTTATGGATTTTTGGATTTTTAGCCATTTTTATTTATTAACATACTCACACAAAGTACGAGTTATGGCTAAAGTATATATGAAATATAACACACCCCCTATACTTAGCTCGAACGATGTCCTCAGACTGATCAAGAGCGATGAAGAAGACATAACTCGTGCTTTGTATAGGGAAGTGAAAAGGAATGGCTATATACAAGGATGAATAGAATGAGGAGAACTCGGTGTTTTCCCCCTATACTTGGGACCAAGTAGTCCTAAGTATAGCAAACTGTACATGAATGGAAATCCGAGTGAAGGATGTACAGAGTCTACCCCCCTATACTTAGGGTGAAATATCCCTAAGTACAGGAAGCAAAACAGGGGTAGAAAGAATCAAAAGAGTACTCGAAGGTCCTACATCCCCCCTATACTTAGGGTAAAGTACACCCTAAGTATAGCATAATCATAAGATGAGAAAAGGGATGTGGGACTAAAGAATAGAGTGATATGGACAACTGGATCTATACAGGTCGGAAGAACAGTGATAATCAGGCGTGAGATGCAATAGATGGGAGTCAAGAGACCACATATCACGCAAAGTGAATAGGGGAAACATCAACGACCCACGGCTCATGATCTAGATATGGCTTGAGCCGCTGGCCGTTCACTCGAAAGGTACTCTCAGAAGACAACCCAGATATATCAATACTCCCATTATCGTGTACCTTTCTCACCAAATATGGTCCCTTCCATTTGCTTTGTAGCTTCCCTAGGAATAATCTAAGCCTAGCATCAAACAACCATACTCTCTGTCCTGGCTCAAACTGCTTGTGGCTGATATGAGAATCATGCCACTCCTTCACTCTCTCCTTATAATGTAGGCTGTTTGAAAAGGCAGTATCACGAAGCTCCTCCAGGGCTGCTAACTCTACCCTCCTCTGGTCTCCTACACTGTCTAGATCCAAAAGTATATCAGTGATTGCCCAAAGTGACCTATGTCTCAGCTCAACAGGTAAATGGCACGTCTTGCCATAAACGAGGTGAAAGGGCCCAAAGGAGTCTTGAAAGACGTCCGATATGCCCACAAGACCGAGTCCAAAAGTTGTGACCAATCCTTTCGGTCAGGGCGGACGACTTTCTGCAATATAGTCTTGATCTCCCTGTTCGACACTTCAGCAAGACCATTCGTCTGAGGGTGGTATGGAGTGGAAAATCGATGGTCTATGCTAAACTTGCTAGCAAGGGCCTTTACCTTGTCATTGACGAAATGAGACCCCCCGTCAAATATCAACACTTTAGGCACCCCAAACTGTGAAATGATATTCCTACTAAAAAATCTGCAAACAGTCCTAGCATCTGCGGTTCGGGCGGGGATGGCCTCAACCCAACGACTCACATAATCAACGGCCAACATAATGTACTCAAATCCCTGACTCTTAGGGAATGGACCCATGAAATCGATGCCCCATGCGTCAAAAATATCACAGAAGTGTATGGGCTGCATCGGCATCATATCACGCTGTCCACAAGTGCCCATCCTCTGACAGTCAGTACATCTCTTCACGAACTCATCAGAGTCCTTGAAGAGAGTAGGTCACCATAGGCCGGATTGAAGCACTTTCTATGCCGTTCTCCTCCCTGAGTGATGTCCTCCTGCCTCAAGATTGTGGCAGTAAGTAAGGACGCTGTGGTGCTCCTCCTGAGGAATGCACCTACGCCAGATACTATCCCCTCCCTCATGGTAAAGGACGGGATCCTCCCAATGGTAAAACTTGGCCTTCGCGAGGAAGGTCTCAAGTTTCTGCCTGGGCCAATCTCGTAGAACTTTCTTGGCGACAAGATAATTCACAATATCGGCATACCATGGGAGCGAGGTGATAGCAAGGATCGCCTCGTCTGGGAAGGTCTCACATATAGGGTCAATCTGCTCAGAATCCTCAAGATACTCCAATCGGGAGAGATGATCCACCACCACATTCTTGACTCCAGGCTTATCCTTAATCTCTATGTCAAACTCCTGGAGTAGAAGGATCCATCTGGTCAATCTAGCTTTGGCATTCTTCTTTGCCATGAGGTACCTTATGGCGGTGTGATCGGTGAAGATGGTCACTCTAGATCCGATAATGTACGATCTGAACTTATCTAGGGCAAAAACTACGGCTAGCATCTCCTTCTCAGTGACTGTGTAGTTCCGCTGTGCGGCATCCAATGTACGACTAGAGTAGTGAATAGCAAATGGGACTCCATCCCTCCTCTGTCCTAGCACGGCCCTCACGGCAAAATCGGAGGCGTCCGTCATGATCTCGAATGGGAGAGACCAATCAGGTGGCTGAAGGACAGGAGCCTCTATCACACATCTCTTGAGAGTCTCAAACGACGAAAGGCACTTGTCAGCGACAAGGAACTCGGTGTCTTTAGTCAACAGATCAATCAACAGTCGGGCAAACCTACTGAAATCATGAATGAATCGCCAGTAGAAACCAACATGCCCTAGAAAAGACCGTAGCTGCCGCAAGTTGAACGGTGGATTGAGTTTGCTAATGACATCTACCTTGGTCGGATCAACCTCCATGCCCCGGTTGGAGATGATGTGGCCAAGCACCGTCCCCTGAGTCACCATGAAGTGACTCTTCTCCCAAGATAACACCAGGCGAACCTCTATGCATCGCTGAAGGACTCGGTCTAGGCAGTCAAGACAGGAGTCGAATCCGTTGCCGTAGACCGAGAAATCATCCATGAAGACCTCCAAGCACTCTCCCACCATGTCCGAAAAGATAGACAACATGCATCTCTGAAAGGTCGCAGGGGCGTTGCATAGCCCAAATGGCATGCGTCTGAAGGCGTATGTGCCGAAGGGACAGGTGAAGGTGGTCTTGTCTTGATCCTCTAGCGCAATGGCCACCTGATTATATCTGGAGTACCCATCCAAGAAGCAATAATGGCTCTTCTCTGCCAGTCTCTCAATGATCTGATCTATAAAGGGCAGGGGGAAATGATCCTTCTTGGTGGCCTGGTTGAGTCATCTGTAATCCACGCAGACCCGCCAAGAAGTGGGTACCCGAGTAGCAATCTCCTCTCCGGACTCCGTAACCACTGTAGTGCTGCCCGTCTTCTTGGGCACCACATGTAACGGACTGACCCACTTGGAGTCGGAGATGGGGTAGATAAAATCGGCGCTCCACCACTTCGAGATTTCCTTCATGACAACCTCTCTCAGATTCGGGTTCAGCCGCCGCTGGAACTCACGCGACGGCTTCGCCCCATCCTCGAGATAGATGTGGTGAGAGCACAGAGCCGGACTGATCCCCTGGAGATCTGCTACGCTCCATCCTATCGCCTTGCGGTTCTTTTCAAGAACCCCCATCAGACTGGATTCTTGCTCTCCAATCAACTCAGCGGAGATGATGACTGGGTACATCTCATGCTCACCCACAAGGAACCTATACTTCAACGATGTTGGTAGTGGCTTCAGACCTGGACAAGTTGGTGCTGGCATATCTGGCTTCTGAAGAATCTGAGTGTATGCTGCCAAATCTGCTCGGGAAAATGAGAGCTCTCTTTCGCAAACTGGATCGGGGAAGGCTGCTCAACTGGACTGTCTCTGCTCTGCATGGCATCTACATCCTCCCTGACCGTAGGCTTAGTGGAAGTCAGATCTGGTATGAAATCCTCAAACTCTGCCCAATCAAAATCTGACTCCGAGGGATCTGTATCATCCGTGGTGGCCTCAGTACCACCGTCATCAGAAAACAAGTCTGTCTTACGGTCTCGAACCGGCTTTGCTGCCTCAAAAGTATCCTGGACCAGGAATGTGCTCTCCAAGCTGTCCTCTACTGGCGTCTCTGCATCAGCGGTCTCTGAGGGTGAGAGGATAGCCTGTGCGTCTGGATCTTCCCATACTGCCTCGTCATCTGTGATCACAAAGTCGCAGTCCTGGTGGATGTCTGGCCCGGCATCTGTCATCTGCTCTGAATCTGTAGATGGCTCTGAGCATGCTGAATCTCTAACTCTGATGTCCTCGACCGTCTCTATTTGTACACTCTCGCCCTCGACGTGAAAGTATACCTTCCCGCTATCATGGTCGGTCACTGCCTTGGCTGTGGCCAAGAATGGGTGACCTAGAATGATGGGGGTATCGGTCAACGACTCAGGGATCTCCATGTCCAACACAACGAAGTCCACGGGTAATTGCAGGCCCTGGATCGTGACGACAACGTCCTTCAGCAACCCCTTTGGCCTCTTGACAGATCTATCAGCAAACTGAAGGACTGTCCTGCTCTGTCGTAGAGTGCCCAACTCGAAGCGGTCGAGAAGGACTGTCGGAAGTAGGTTGATCGAAGAACCGCTGTCTAATAGAGTGCGGTCGAACCTCTGCTCTTTGATATGGCATCTGGCATAAGGGGCTCCGGAATCTGGCCTCTTGGCCGGCAGACGGTTCTGAATCGCGAAACAAGTGGCTCTGGTCGGCACATGGATCTCTGAATGGTGGTTCCTCCTCTTCCTCCTAACTGTAGTCCTGTCTCTGAGTGAACATTGGAGTAGAGGGATGTGCTGCAAAGCCTCCTGAAGAGTCAGCTGAATGTGAAAACGGTCTATCATCTGCTGGCTGAACTCTTCCTGCTGCCTCTTTTTGGGATTTTCTATTTTCTTCCCCTTCCCCATCTGAAGAGCTCTAGGGAAGGGGATCACAGGGTCCTTCTCAGATGAAGGACTAGGAGAGGGTCTGAGCTGCTCGACGGCATGATCCACACATACATCAAGCACCACAGTGGGACCAGAAGAAAACAAACCCTTTCCTTTATTTCCAAAAGTGTTCCGAGATACATCAGCAAAAGGAAAAACTACAGGACTCTCAGAAGAACTGGTGGCATCAGCACCACCCTCGGCTGGAAGACTCACGGCCTCAGTACCGCGCTCTAGCTCGGCAACATGGGTGGCCTCAGTACCACCTCCTCCAACTGGTGAAACGACAACCTCAGTACCGCTGGTGGGATCAACATCCGTGGTGGCATCAGTACCACCGTCATCATCTCTAGCGGCCTCAGTACCACTCTCCTCCTCGTCGGGCGCTCTGGAAGTAGCCTCTGGATGTCGCTCAGACGAGGCGCCGCCTGCTGGCATTCTACCGCTCCTAAGTGTGACAAAATCAGTATCAAACAAATATGCAGACATATCTCCAAATGTATCACTAGGAGTGGCATACTCAGTACAAACTACCTGCTCAGATTTCCTCTTGAGGTTATTCGGATTGGGCTCTCTCTGGGCAGGGATGGCAGCCTTCCCTCTCACGATATCCCGCATCTCCTGGCGGAACTCATCCATCTCCCATCGGAATGTAGCCTGCTGATCGGTGAGAAGGCGGGCTATGTCATCCAAGGCGGGGTTCTCATAGGATGGCCCATGAGACCCTGACGGGTAGCCCCTATGGTAGTGAGGTTGCTACTGCTGTGGGTGAGAGGGGTAAGACTGTGGATTATACTGTGGCTGAGGCTGCTCACGCCTCCAAGACTGTCCCTGCTGATGGGGACGAGGACCATACTGCTGTGACTGCTGCTGGTGGTACACTGGGGGATGCTGCTGCTGGTGATCCCTCTAATGGATGTACTGGCCACCCTGTCCTGATGGCTGTTGCTGGGAGCTGGAACCTCCGGCCGACCAACGGAATCCAGGATGGTCTCGTCGGATATCAGGCTGGGGTCGGTCGTACCAAATCCCGTTGACATCCATCAACGATTCTGACTCGTAAGGGGCTGGCGGGAGTACTGCCAGATCCGACTGGTATTTCACCATCTGCGTGTATGGAGATGGTGGCGACTGGTAAGTGGGCTGCGGCTGCTGGTACGGCGCCGCCTGTACAAGGTGAACTTGTCTAGGCTGCTGGTGGCTGGAGCACTGGAACGAGCTGCTGCTGCTACTCGGATCGCCTCGTGCCTGAAGACGGGGCTGGGAAGCCGTCTGTGCCTCCTGGAGACACATGAGCTGTGTCTTCAGGTCACTCAAAGTCTGTGCCATCTGCTCCATCTGCGTGATACCCTGACACTGCTTCTTCTCTATGATCTCCATCCGGTCCAGCTTCTTGCTGATGATGCCTATGTCAGCAGCTGTTGACTCGGCCTGTGCTGCTGCCGCTGACGAAGTGGATGGACCGGCGTCAACCCGTGCTATCCTCTGGTATTGCACGGTCTGTGGCTGGGAGCGTCCCTGTGTATAGAGTCGGGTCTGGGACATCACCATATAGTTCTCTGCCATCTCCTCGTAGATGGCCTAGACCTGATCATGGTCCTTGGTGAAGTAGGACCCCCCACAAGAAGCGTTCACCAGGCCCTGCAGCTCTGGTGTCAACCCGCAAAAGAAGCTCTGAACAAGGTTCGGGTTCGAGATGTCGTGGTGCAGGCATCTATCTGTAAGATCTCTAAACCTCTCCCATGCCTCGTGAAACTGCTCGTTGGGGAGCATGGAGAAGTTGCTGATCAGGGCCTCGCTGCATTCGTCCGCCCGAGTGGATAGTACTTGTTCAAGTACTCGGTGCGGAGCTGCTCCCAGGTATATACAAATCTTCCCAGATGCTTCAGCCAGGTGGCTGCTTTGTCTGTTAGTGAGAAGGGGAAAGCAATCATGCGGATGGTATCCTGGTCCACCTGACGGTCGTGGACAGTGCTGCATATCATCTCAAACTCCTGAAGGTGGAGATGGGGCTCCTCAGTGGCCAGCCCATGGAACCGGGGTAGAAGCTGGAGAGTATTCGGGGGGAACTTGAAGTTCCCACGATAGCTGGAAGTACTACCCAATGGTGTGTCAACGTCGATCCGGGGTTGTGCAACTCTCGCATTGGTCTCAGTGGCTCTGCTCCTGCTACCGCTGCAGCTGCTGCGGCTGTTGCCGCATCGTCGGGTCTGTCCCCTGGGCCGCGCTGCTCGCGGTCAGCTCTCATCTGCTCCATCTCGCGCCTCATCTCAATCATGAATGCTCCCTGATCCCTCAACTGCTGCTGAACTGAGTCTAGGGAGGCGATCAGGGTGGAGTTAATCACACCCTGGTCCAGGACAAAAGTCTGCTCTCCTCGGGGACCAGTGGTGCGGTCCTCGCTGCTGCCGGCCATGGTCTCTGCAAAGGCAAAAGACCCAAACTCAGGTGCCGATAAATCATCTGACTGTAGTCTCTCATCTGGTACTGGTATCTCGGACTCAGAAGAAGGGGGGGGGGGTCGAGGGGGAACAGGGTGGAGTCGAACTCAGGTTCGGAGAGCGGGTCTCGGCTCTTGCGAACCAACCTAGATGAGTGGGCAGAAGTGCTGGGAAGCGGTGCAGCCAGAGGCTGCCTAAGAGACCTTATGCCCATCATCTTGATCGGGCGAGTTGGGCGGATGAGATCTGGTAACAACTATGATCACAAACAAACCCCCGATTCACCAACGCAACGCGAGTTGAAGACCGTAAAGGCTCGGTCAATTATCTTGTCGATTTTATTAGTGATCAATCAGGATAGCAGAGCACTTAGCGTGACCTGCTGGGTAATCCGATATTTTCTCAACCGACTGTCCCGTACAGAAAAAGCCGGTAACCAGTCGAGAAAGATATCGGATATGGCTCTACCTAGTGTGCGGTCACTCTCTCGCGCAAGCAAACCAGACAATGAGGGGGTTGCTCTCCCCAAGACAAATTTTTCGGTGATCGTCTTTTAGGGTCGATAAATTCAGCAGTCCTAAATTTTATTATTTTTCTTTTTATGTGTTTTTCAATAATCAAACAAATCGCCTAACGAATTTTTCAGTTCTCCTGGTTATTTTTATCCAAAACAGGGGGAGAAGACGAAAAAGCCTATGCACGAAAAATCAATGATGCATGCACGAGATAGAAGGCGTACCTGACTCTAGCAGTCTACATGCAATATGATCCGCGCAGAATTTAAAGACTGAAATAAAACTACCTAAATGATGCAAGCGGTAAACTGAGCCCTAAGCAAGCAGTTCTACTCGAAAGAACGGCTAGTCAATCACCAGCCTCCAATCCAAGAGTTCGGTCTAGACCCACCCCTCCTCTTCTCGACAAATCGAGTTCAGGAGTAGCGCTTGACGGGGTGGGCTCACGACGCGTAGGCTCGAAGGTAGTGGATCGACTATTTTATTAATCTTTTATTATTGGTCCAATTACCGATCTATAGGTACATGCAAAATTATTAGGGTGTTTGGATCCTATCTATTACGTCACAGTCAAGCAAAAATCCTAAGGCTAGGGGCTCAAAATTGCGAGAATCAGAAATGCAGGAAATAAACAGTAAAAGTCGCGAGAAAACCGCGAAAAACCGAGGGGTCCCCCGAGCACATCGGTGCTCGGCGAAACAGACCTCGAGAGTCTCAAAAGTCTACTGAGTGTCCTGTCCCTGTTTTATTACAATAATAGTTCAAATAATGAGCAGGAAATCAAAACTAATCTAATCTATGCTACTTCGCGGCTATTCCGCGGCTCCCGCACTCTACTGTCTCCTCGCGCTCTCCTGCGGCTCCATGCAGAAGGGAGCCACCTCCGATTGCCGCGGTTGCGTCGGCTCCTCGAAAGTCGGCGCCTCAGTCCTCGGGCCCTCGTAAGAAAACAAGAAGAGTGTGATCAGAGCATATTATTATAAACATCAGAAAAATATATACTAAAAATATATACAAAAAGCCGTGAAAAAGAAATCCGCGAAAGAAAATGTGACTACTAAGCCGTGCTCCCTGGCAACGGCGCCATTCTGTTGAGCCAAAAAAATTACCAAGACTCAGGTAAAGGAAATAGAGCTAGGGTCGTTGCGACCCGAGTCTCGGAAATCAATCAGTCAACAAGAAAAGTTATGGATCAGACCACCAATCAAACAGATAAAACACGAAAAATCAAATAGTTGCCCTGGCTATTGGATTAGCCTTGTATAACGACCAGGGTCGGACTCAGGGAGCACATGTTGGCCTTGCGGCCTACGAAGTAGTCAAAAATAAAGAAAAATAAGAACAAAGGATTTTTGGTGGATTTTGAATAATTTTTTTGGAATTTTTAATTATAAAGAAAATAAGAAAACAAGGAAAAACAAGCACTTTCAACAATTACTTCACTACTCTAAAAAGCTCCAAAAAATCAAACGAAAATATTTTTATGATTTTTATATTTTTTAATATTTTTGGTGAATTTTTGGTATTTTTCTGATTTTTATAGAATTTTATAAAAATAAAACAAGGCAGAAATCAATGAACACTGTCCAGCCAAGCTTCAAGGGCCAAGATAAAATATCAAATGTCCCTACCAAAGCCTGGAGGTATTTTTCATGTAAAATATAGACAAAAAGGAACAATAAGGACTGAGATTATTAATTTTTGATTTTTCTGTGATTTATTAGAATTTTTATAAGATTTTCAATTTTATATTTTCTATAAGTCCAAAAATGACCAAAATTGGTCAGAAAATCAACCACACTACAATAAACAAAATCTGATTTTTTTTTGTAATTTTTAAAGATGTTTTTATATTTTTTCGTGATTTTTATAACTGGACAGGGACAAAAAGAGAGGTTTTTGATTTTTAAAAATAATAAAAGGGCTCCAAAAATTTCCCAAAAACCAGTGAAAATTCTACACGGTGGCAGTAGCCACGTGTCAAATTTTCACTCGATTTCTATTAAATTTGATATTTTATTTAAGACAACCAAGAGCCCACTGTGCACAGGGACCTGATCGTAATGAAAATACCTTATAGGGGCCTAAAAGTAACAAAAATGGAAGTCCAAGGGGTCCAGGTGCAAAAATTCCAGGTTCCCACGCGCCACACACGTGTTCTAGGCACTCAGGGACCTATTTGTAACGAAACTTAAGTCCCTGGACCTATTAGTAACATGTACTAAAAGTCCATAGGTGACAGTGTAAAAAGCCCACTATATTCAACACATGTGGAAATAGAAACACTCACAGGGGCATCAATGCAAATATCCAAAAATATTTCTCATTCAATGAACAAACAGAAACTTTAGGCCACAATATGCAATTTCACCAAAAAGGTTGGCTACAACATACAGGGGTAGAAATGCAATTCAAATAAACGACAAGGTCCTCTATGCAATTTTCCAAACTAAAATAAACTTGATAAAATATTTACAGGACTATGTAATAAAACAAAAAGAAAGGGGGCCTAAGTGATATTACGCCTTATTATGATCCGAGGGCCGAGGAGGTGCCACGTGTGATATCCAACGGCTGCTGGTGACCGCTCCTCAACAAAGGGGCCTCTGGGATGATCGGACGGCGGAGGGTGTGCCACGTGGATGATCAACGGTGCAGAATCGCTGGCGCTAACCCTTCACTGATTTGACGCTTCAGGTCTCTCCATGTGGCGATCAGACGGTGGACGTTGGTGAAGGAACCCTGAGCTCGATCGGACGGTCCGTAGAAGGTCTGGAAAGTGATGGCGGAAGGGACGGTCGGGGAGGATCCAGGAAGAACAGATGGTCGGCGAACTTCACCGGCCCAGAACGCGCGCGATGGCCCTCCTCTGCTGCTCCTGAGATGCGGAATAGCTCCGCCAAGGTGTCCCGCAGCTGCTGCTGATCTCCGATGAAGCCGGCGAGCTCCGAGGAGCTCCGGCGGCGGCGATGGCCTAGAGCTGCTGCCTCTGGATGGTTAGGCCCTCAGAAGGGCCCGTCGGGACCTGCAAGGTATCGCAACACGCTTCTGGGTCGAGGGCAAAGTGCCTCGACCCGGTTAGAGGCGAGGTGGGTGAACGGTGCGTCGGGACGAAGGAGCTCCGGCGATGCGACGGCGAAGGAGATAAACTCCCAGTTCAGTGGCGAACTGGGTTGGATGAAGGGGCGAAGAATGTGCAGAGGAGTGAGGCGGAGATGTGGGTGTCGTCCGATGATCGAAAGGGGGACGGATGTGGTCGGAATCGACGGTTGTTGGCGATGGATGAAACTGGGGGTAAACAGAAATTAGCTAAAGATTGGAAGATTCAAGCTCACCTGATGGTCGAGGTCGACTGTGGTTGAGCTGCTGAAGCTCTAGGTCCTTGCCTCGAGGGCCGTCGATGCCCGAGGCTCGAGCACCACGCAAGGGGCGGCGCACGGCAGCGCTAGGTCGCCGGATCGATGACTGGGCACTCTCTCCTCGCTGCGACACCACCGGCGGACTGCTGTCACTCAGGCGGAGATGGTGGAGGTCCTGGGTAGGGAAATGCGGAGCCAAAGATGCGTGAAAGTGCGGCCGGAGCTGACGCTATATAGTCCTAGGGGTCCGGCTAGAAGAGTGTCGAGCGAGAAAATCGGAGCACGGACCCCGATGCTAACGACCGGGCGTGGATCTAGGTTGATCAGGGAATGATTAGGACCCGGGGTTAGCGGATTTGGAGTTCGGATCGATGCACAATAAATGGGAGAAGAAGCAGATCGGACGCAGATCCGGAAGGCTGTGGTCCAGGGGGGAGTTAATCGGGGGGTCAACATCCCTCGTGGACCAATGAGAGTCGGCCACATCATAAAGAATTGGAAAATCAATATAAAATAGCAAATGGCCTATTTTGGAAAAAGTTAAAATACAAAAAATGTTTATTTATTTATAAACTGTTTTTTTGTGATTTTTATTTATTTTTTTGAAATAAAAATTAGGTATTTACAATATAGTATTATATACATAGGTATATACAAATATGTATTTTTAATTTTTGATTTTTAATGATTTATTTTTATACATTTTTATTCCAATTTTATATTTTATTTATTTACAAGATAAAATTTGGAATATTTTGGTATTTTTATTTTATTTTTATTATTTATTTACATGGGTAAAATAAATTGGTTTATTTATATGGTATATATACAATGAAGGAAATTGATTTTATTTTTGTTCTTTTTATTTTATTTTTATTTTGTAATTTTTATTTTATTTATTTACATTATGGAATATAGAATATGTACAATTTTTATGGGATTTAAATTTATTTATGTATAGGGATAAATAAATAGATAAGTGAGTCTATATACATGGTGAATACACAAGGGTGAAGGCATTTTTATTTTCTTTTTAATTTTCTCATTTTTATTTTGATTTTGTATTTACAAATATATACAAATAAACACAAACCCATTTTTATTTTTTTATAGAAAAAATATTTTTCTTTATTTATTTACAGATATATGTACAAAGGTGAGCTTCCTTATCTCTCTCTACTTGGCTTTTTATGCGGTCAGGCCCATGCTGAGCCCTCCCTTGGGATTAGGTCGCTCAATATTTATTCCAAATATTTCCCTCTTTTTTTTCTTTTGTTTCTTTATTCTTTTATTTATACACAAAAAACATGCTAATTATGCATATTTACACAATGCATGCAATTTGATAATTATTAATATTTACATATATCTACATGTGTTTGGCAAAGGTTTTGTAGCTAAAATAAAGGAATAAAGAGTGATGAATGGGTATTCATCAGGTCCCTCTGTACAATTAGGGTTATGTACCATGGCTGTCTTGATGATCATAGAGCTGTTGATTCATTAATTGAATCATAGAGGCTGGTGTCATGTAAGGGCATATGAGTAATACGATCTCTCAAAGGGATCATACAGGTTCACTTGTGAACCGGAAGACATGAGCTTACTCATGAGGTATTGGGATCGATCAAATTCCATGCATGGTCATCGTGCTTTGGAAGCATGACAAGAATTTGAAGGTATGATATATGCTTCGGGAAAGCATATGATCGATACCGATTCCCAGTGACCAAGATTGAGAAACTTGGTGATCAAACCCTGAAGATGACAGTGTAAAATTGATCTATATCTTCAGGTTGATCATAGATCTTCCAGTATGTAGGATGTACATGTGTTAGGAATAGCTGAGGGTGATTTCATCATAAACGATTGTATAACCATGACGCTTTCATTCTGAGGGAGTGATGAAACAGATTTGGATTTTAATGACTCCTCTTAGTAGAGAAGTAAACTGATCTTAGTCTAAGTGTTGGACATTAATCTGAATGAGATTCAAATGCAATGAGAAGATTAGATTTGCGGTCTTCATTTAATCAAGCATCTATAAGAGGTCTGTGAGATCTGGATTTGAGATGAGATCTCAACATCCAAGTCACTATACGTGGAACAATACAACCACCCTATCCTTATCTCCAAGTATCTGTAGATAAAGCGCATTATTCTTGAAAGGGTTCAAGAATATTTCCATAGTTGAATTATATCTAAGCATTGAGAAATGAATAATTAAATGTGATTTACTTATCTTGATTAATGTGAATTTGATTCACATTAACGGATTGTGTGAATGATGATCCAATATAATTAAATGTGATTTAATTATTATGGATAGGAATAATGTGGATAGCAATATCCAATTATTCATAATATATTTATAATGTATTAAAGAGAGCTTATTATGGTTTATATTTGTTAATTAATTATTGGTGTGAATTGGATTCACATTATATAATTAATTGAAAATATAAATTATCTTTTATTTTTGGGTTGTAAATGTGATTCACAAATTTCCAATGGTAAGATTGCAATATTCTCAAAATTAATTATGAATTAATTTTGTAGAATAATCCACAATAAAAGTTGTTGGAACAATAATGGAGATTTTCATAGAGATATGCAATCTCATGAGATTGCCTCCACCACGAAAATAGGTGGATGGCTACCAAGTCCTATATGGAATTGGTGGTCGTCCCACATATTTTATGGGGAGACATTATCTCCATGCTAATTATCTCCTTATTTGTATGATTTGATTTAGTATTGAATTGTATTTGATTTATCAAATATATTTGATCTAAATTAAATTATTAATTGTTGATTTTTTACTAACAACAATCTTGAACATTGGATTAAACACAAATCAATCTTATATATTGCTTTTTGTGTGTCCTATGGATTGTGATCCATGGATCCCAAAACCATATATAAAGAGAGGCACTCCATGCTCTCTAGGGTAACAACAAGATCAAGAGACATAAGCCTCTCCTCTTCTCTCATTCCACACGCCATCTCCTCTCTCCCCTCTGTTGGTGGCCGTCCACCAAACCCTAGAGGAGGAATGTCTTCGCCGCTTTGCCATCGCGCCGCCGCCTCGACGTCTCTCGATTCTCCATCTTCTTTGGAGTGCTTTGCTCTCGAAGAAGGTGTTTGATCTTGTGCGACGAGATCAGGAGTTCACCATGCTTGCATCAACTTCTTAGATTGCGAGGATCACGCGACTCATCCCCGAGCTTGCAAGTGTCTTCTCCGAAGATCGGACTTGAGACAGGAGGTCTCTTTTTGTAGAGACTTGATCAATCATGCTACAAGAGGTATTTCTATATACTTGATGTATTTTTAGATGAAACGATCCGAGAATCGTTCTTGGATCATGTGGTTTCATCATGTGAAAACTTTTTTAAATTCCGATGCATAGAACAACTAGTCCGACTAGTCGTTCTTCATCGTATTTGATACAATACTCACACTTTCGTGATGCGCTTGAGGATTATCCCATATCCTTCACCCTTCGAACTGCGTTCTACAGGATTGTTGATGTTGTTGGTTTGATGAGAATAGAACTTTTATAATCAACTTTTGTACCTCATGTATAATATTTATGGCCATTTAACCATGTGACGAATCTCCATTTCACCACCTTTATTCTATTATTTTAGTCTTAAAAATTCTAGCTAATGCATGCAAATAGCCTTAATTTGCACAAATTAACATTCATTCTTTGTTGTAAAAATAATGTATAAAATAGTGTTTTTAATGCCAAAATTATAGAATAAAGGAAAAAGAAAAGAAAAGAATAAAATACCAAAGGTATTTTATGACCCTAAAATTCGAGACCTAAGCATCTTGATGACTAGGTCAACAAGGAACAAAGTGGGGGAGATAAGGGCCAAAAATCATCAATAAATTTCATTTATTTATTCATTTTTGAGACCTATTTTATTTTCTACTTTTTATACTTCAAATAAAGAAACTTTGTACATGAAAGTTATGGATAATAATGTTATAGAAAAACACAAAATTAATTTTATAAAAAATAATATACAATGTAGTTTTTGTACTCTAAATGAGATTCCAAAATCCCAACTTCACAAACCTATATCTCTCAAATAAAAACTCAAAATGTATCAATATCACATTTAATTGTATATAACTTTTGATAAGTTATTTAAGGAAGGTAGCTTCATATTTTTTAGAGTTAAGGTGTGAAAGTTAAGTTTTGGACACCTATTGTACAATATACCCGAATAAAATATTCATTTCATTTATTCTTTATTATTTTTTTTAAATTTTACAATTTTATAATTTTGTAAATATAAATTATATCATATGTACATATTAAAACTAAAATAAAATCACAAAAAAATATTAAAATAAAATATGTATATAAAATACATAGATGAAATAGATATACTTATACAAGTATATATGTAAATTATATTAAACTAAGGCGGTTGGCATTAGACATAAAAATTGATCTCAATTGAAACTGGAATTAACCAAACTAAGGCAAAGATGAAATAAAAAGTTTGAAAGAAACAAAATGGCATGGAGAGGGATAACTGTTCATGCATGATAGCAAATGAGTTAGGGAATGGATTGTACCTTTGAGAGATCTCCAAAAATGGAGGATTTATGATTAGAAATTGGTAGTAGCAGCAGGGGATTTGAACTGGAAATCCCCATAGGAGGAAGAAGACAACAATAGCTTGACCAACCTCAAGGGCTTCAGAGATCAACAATGTTGGTGTTTATTGGAACAACAATGCATGGAATGAAGGGCTGAAGGCTTTTGTTGGGAATTTTGAAGATGGAATTTGGGATACAAAAGGGAGAGGGTTGTGACTCTCTCTCTATATATATGAGAGAAGAGATGATTAAAAGGTATCACATAGAATATCTTGTTTCCATTTGGAGGCAAAATAAGAGCTCTATGTAGGGAAAGCTTGTATTGTGCAGTACATTTTTGTTGTATTGTACAGTAGAATAATAATTTTTTATTTTTTAAACCATATTCTCTTAATTATTTGAAGTGTTAGAATTGACCGAATTCACACATCGTACCTCGGATTTCGACACGGAATATCTCGATTTAATCGTCTTTGAAAGACGATCAATAAGAGTATAATATTGATATAATTTTGATCGGGTTTGGATGCCCGAAATTTACGATTTTGGTATATGATTTAATTTTATGACTAAAAAATATCAAATGATCTCCGATTGATGAACAATCAATTCTGTTAATCTTATCTCGTAAAATCAGATTTTTAGGTGATCTCGCTTTATTTCGCGATATCCGAATTCGTGTCATGACTTTTTTGGGCACACATTACGATGCGAATGAATTCTGGTTGATTTCATCCGAATGACTTTTGATTCACGACCAGATGATCGATTTAGGTTATTTAATGTTGACCGATGGCTTTACTGAATTATACAGACCCTAATCGGGTCGGGTTCGAGTTGGTGCGGAATCGGATGTGTTGAATCCGTGATTCATCACTCTAAAAGTTGAAAATCGAGATTTGTTCCCAAGTAATTAGATGCATATTTCCACTTATATTGCATAATAAGCATTCATGCATGCATGCATATTATCTGCATTTTAGCATTAATATTTGCATTAAATAAAAAGCCCAATTCACTTGTAAATATTCACTTGTATATTCACCATATTCACCTATTTGTATATATTTTATACTAAGTATATTCACCATATTCACCTATTTGTATATATTTTATACTAACTCCAAATCTAATAAAAGCAACTCTATAGTTTATATATTACTAACATTAATTAAAGAAAAATATCAAAAAAATACTAACTTGAAAATTTGATCAATAAAATCCCAATCCAAGTTTGAAACTAGGAGCATTAAAATGCACATATCTCTCTCATACAACCTTCGAATTAGGTCTACTCACTTTTAAAGTAATATACATTCAAAGACCTTTGAAACAAGACCAATTTCATTAAAATCGAAGCTCGTATGCAAAACTTGGATTTTGGGCCCCTTTTGTATATTGTACATATTGACCAAAATGCCCTTCCATTTTCTTAACTATTAAAAAATCCAAAAAAATAGATTAAGTTGTAAATATTCCTTTCATATTTTTCTAACTTTATTTTGATTTTTCTCTCTTTTAAAAATTATAAAAAAATTACAAAAAGAATCTCACTTGAAAAACCATAATCTAATCCCTCTAACTTGATCCCGAGTTGTTCCTTTGCCTCCTTGAGTCGACCCTGGGGCTTGCCCAGGCTAAACAAACATACAACCGTGCGTTAATTCATTCGACGATTCATCGATTTATGCGGTTATTTTTTGATCGATCCGGATTTATCCGACTTCAACGCAATCGTCAATTAGACAACATTAGGAGGGTAGATTCCACGGTTCATCAAATGGAGCCGTTGTCGGAGGCTTTCTTGACGTCGACGCATCTTGAAGTGCATCAGAGGCAGATGATTCGTGGATCAAGTCGGCTGCTGAGATGCAAAAAAGATTTTTATTAACTTGTAAAAAAAGTGTCTGCATTTACAGTGGTTCCCATTTTGGTTCTCGTGTGTGTAAACATAGTGGAACCGTGTCCCGTCTGCTGTGTGGGTTGAATTTTTAGAATAGGCTTGCACTAGCAGCTCCTCGAGCCACTCTAGGATTTGCCTGTTCTCGTAATTTTTAGGACCACACTTCACACATAAAAGACACACTTAGACCATAGGACTTAGCCAAATATAATCGGTTCTTCACTCGTTAATAGAACTGCCTGTCTAGGAGCGGCTTTTCATCGCTTGCATTTCATTTAGTGTAAAATTTCAATTCAGTCTTGCATCCCGCATTGTAGAGAGCTGGAGGCACTCTAAGTCTTCATACTCAAGCATTCATCATCATTTTCTTGATTGCATCGGCTTTTTCCATTCTCTCTCTCTCTCTCTCTCGATATTCTAACCTAGGATAAAGGAATTGGGACTGGATGGTAGACGTGATTGCTTGTGTGGATTAATATCAGTAACAACTAATCTTTAAAATCGGGCCTGCTAATTGAATTGGATCAAAAAAATTAACTAAAATAAACCCTTGTTTGCGGGAGAGTAACCCCGACCTTGTTTTCAGGCTGAGTGAGGGTACTTGAGTGTGTGTGAACACCTTAAGGCAGAGCCCAAATCTCTGCCTTCCATATCACGTACCAAATGATCCTAACAAATATCACGAGTTAAATATTTTCAGGTTCATTGACTAGTACCAAGTAGCCTCCGTCTGTTCACAGGTAGTCAGGAATGAACCAACAGTACTTCGCGATAAGTTGCTAGTAACCCTTCGAGGCGAAGTTCCAGCCTTGTCAGCCTCTGCCTGCTTGCAGGTAGATAGGGGCATGGTCTTTGAATCCATCAACTTGGGATAGGAACGAAGAAAGGAAGGATGCATGTATCTTAGGCGACAGGTTAAACAGGGAAGACGCATCCGGCTTTGAGCCGACTTCCCTCTAGGTCACGTAACCTTTGCTATTAGCTTGGACATCACACTTAAAATCAACCAGATTAATTGCACTTGGTTTCGGGTCCTTCACTGTGTTGAGTGTGAACTCGGGGTTTGCTCTTGCGTTTGTCTTTATGTCTGTCCGTGTGTGTTATCCTGTGTATTTGCACATTTTCTACCTCAACCTACTTACATTTCCTCTTCAAGATGTCGGGATATTGATCCCCATACCCTGTTACCTCTGGTCATTCCTCCTCGACCATATACCATTCATCTTCACCTTCTCCTTCTTCCACGCATCCTCTGCCATCCATGGGAGACCCTTACCCGTGGTCGGTTCCACCTCAACCCGATTATGAAGTCAGACCTTCGACTGACTTCTCCACTTCTTCGCATTTCTCACCTACTCCATATTCTAACCCTCCGGATCCACTTCCACCTTAGGCTGACTGTCCTACTCTTTAGAGCTTGCAGGAATCAAAGAATCGAATGAATAGCAAGCCACTACTGTGACAGATAATTGGCAAAATTATATGCCCCTACATACTTCATTCTCATCTCAAGAAGGGACCATACAACAATTTACACATCCCAACTTGATTAGGGCATAACTTGGTCGATTGAACAACTCGAATGGAGAGGTCTGTACATCATGATTTTCCAGACTTGATTGACTTTAGTGATCAAGCTCCCATTAATCAACCTTCACTCAGAGAGCCTATACATTCACAGGAGTAGACTCATGAGCTAGACTTATTAGTCCCTTGTTCATTGACTCCATCATATGAGGCTCCGACCAATATCTGCTATTCGGATGGTCCATACTCGACCCAGGATTACATGCCAGATTCTAGGTATGTTGAATATGAGACCCTAATATCTCCGCAGTATCCTCCAATTGATCAGAACTCTCCCATGATTTGTCATAAGAATTTTGTGGAGAATGACATCTCTAGACTTATTAAGAAAAATGAATCATTTGGCAACGAGTTGAGAGATGTCATGGAAATATTGCACTCAATTTCTGTCAGCCTAGGTATGAAAGTGGAGAATGAAGTAAGTAGATCTGATGTTGAAAATCAAGCGAGCATTAGGGAACCCACACCGTTTGTACAGCTGGAGTCCATTCTATCTCCCTCTTCTACTAACCACTTACCCTCCAATCTAGAGTCCGATCATTCATCCACCAAAAACATAGAAAAATCAAAAAATCAGAAAATATATAAAAATTAAAAATGAAAAGACTTAAAAAAATTAGATCCTACCCTAAGGGAAGCACTCAATGAAGAATTGATTTTCAAACTTCCCTTAATAAAGGCCATAGATCACTTCCTCGACCTCAAGATATTTGTAAAGAGTAAATTGATTCCCAAGAAGTCGGGTACTAAGAGGACAAGGACTGAAAGACACATAGTGTCTATGGCCACCTCCTTGGTGATGGGAAGAAAGACCAAGAGCCGCAGAGTGAAGCGGTTGCCTAGGGACGAATGTGAAATCAAGGACACTATCTTTACCCGTGCAAGAGTCGATGATGACTCTCAAATAAATATCCTCCCGACCTCTGTGTTTGACAAACTCAAACTCAGGCCAATCAGAAAGTCGAGAGAGATCATTCAGTTGGCTAATCGATCCATCAAACGGTCTAGGAGAAATATTTCAGTCATCATTACTTTCCAAGGTGCTCTACTCCAGGTGGACTTCACAATCATTTACATCGAGCACCGAGGAGAGTTTACCCAGTCTCCGATTATTCTCGGGAAACCATTCTTAGCCTTGGCTAAGGCGACTATAGATTGCGAGACTCGGGAGATCGATTTTTCAGCATTGGGAGCACTCCGACCTCACCCATTCTTTGATACACTTTACTCTAAGGTGAACTGCACATCCGCTGACAGTCGTGACAATCGAGAGTTAGATGAGTTCCATCTCTCTGCTACACCTGAGAGACCGACTATCTGGACGACCGTTGGTTCTGAGACTCCCCACACCTTCACTTCATCAACTGCTTGCACCACCACCGTGACAGCTTCTAAGGAGTACTCACTACCAGAAGCTATCATTAAGTCGGACATGACCTTTGTTGATTGCCTTGACCATTTTGATGACCCGACACAAGAGCCCAATAATGCCAAGCCAACTAAGACCACTAACACCTTCCCGAGACATGTACTAACTCTTCAGGAATATTACAATCTATATGATGGCTCGTCTGATGAGGAACCCATGGTTAGCACCACACCACGTCCCGGACCTTCAAAGGAAACAACCAGGACTAAATTGACTCCACATAAAAACACGGTTGCTCCCTCTTCTAGTTAGCTATCTAGTGAGAGGAAGTCGAGAATTGATTCCTTGAGGTGTTCCCCCGAACCTCTCAAGGCGCATCGCTCTCATCTCCCTCTCAATGATTTAGGTTCTAGAAAATCGACTAAGAAAGTTTTCTTCAACACACCAGAGAAGGAATTTTCTGAGGAGTCCTCGTCTAGTCCGGATAAGGTGATTTATATAAGTGAGCTCAGTTCGGTTGTTCTCAAGCCTTATCTGAGCAAGCAGTCGTGTGTCGACCCTCGTTGGATGATCCCTACACCTCACTATTATTCACCTGAGCAAGCAGTCGTGTGTCGACCCTCGTTGGATGATCCCTACACCTCACTATTATTCACCTGAGGACGATTCCGACAGCGACACATATGTATATTATCCATCTCCTCGTGTCCGCAAGAAGGTTCATCACAAACCTTCTTAATCCTTGTATATTCTCACTCTTTCTTGTATATACTTTCTCTCCCTCTCTTTCCAGTGATTCGAATCACTCGTCCCGGTTCCATATCATTTCATTTTATGACTATACTTAGGATAAGCATATCCTAAGTATAGGGGGAAGAGTGACCCGAGTCTATTCACTATTCATTGTATATCCTCCAAGATCACATCGGTCCTCATACTCACTCCTGTCCTATACTTAGGCTGACCAGAGCCTAAGTATAGGGGGGACCGATTCCCGCGATGTATATACTCATCCATTTCCCCTCTTGCCCTCGTCCACCCCATTTTTGATCTTCTTCTACACTTAGGCTGCAAGAGCCTAAATATAGGGGGCGGAGTGACTTCTATATATTTTTTGTAATTTTAGCTCTCCTACGCTTAGCACGTGTTATGTCTTTTTCATCGCTTTTCGTGCTCTGAGGACATAACAGACGCTAAGTATGGGGGGCGTGTATATATTACATATATACTTTACCCATAGCTTGTAATTTCACGTATTTTCACGTATTTTTGTATATATTATGCAATAATTACGGGTGTGTAAAAATTGAAAAAAATACTATATGCATAATACTTGTATAAAAAATGTAAAATTCTTGTAAAATATACTTTTGTAAAATTTATTGTAAAATAGGATGTATACCAAAAAAAACTTATATACTATGTATATTATTGTATACCAGAAAATAAAACAAAAATATCGAAAATAAAGGCTTCTTATTTACTCTTGCATATCATCCTTGCATTTCAAAAAAAAAGTCTTGCATTTCATTCATAGCATGTCATCTGCACCTCTCATCTGCATATCTTGCATATACAAGGTGAAAAGCTAATGGGTTCTGAACTAAGTTATGAGTAGATATTGAGGATGGACTTGATTTGACCTTAATCCACCTAATTCAGAGGAACCTTATAGGAACTGGAGTTAAGATTTTTCAGGTCAAGTGACTTAATTCTTTGGGTCTGCAAGTCTATGTTCACATGTCATCTTGATTAGTTTAAGTAGAATATCTCGTGCACACGCATGATTCTTTTAGATAGTGACCTAACTTGGATAAGCACAATGCACGTAGCTCTTCATTGATGAGGTGATGAGGAAGTAGAATCATTTAGCTTGGAGTAGCAAACGGGTGGAAACATCCGTCCTCCTCTAGGGAGGGTAGTGCATCTCGACCTAGTCTGGTAGTATTGACGTCTGAGGACAGGACGCTGTGGGTTGCAATAATGCTTCAAAAGAGGGATAGTCTACTGGCTCAAGAGGAAAAACTCCTGATGTACATACTGCACCTTGTATATAGTTCCAAGAAAAAAAAGAGAAGAAGAAAAAAAAGAAAAAGAAAAAATGCAAGAACTCCAAAAAAAGTAAACAGGCCAAAAAAAATTGCCTGTCGGAGTATGTATATTAGCAAGAAGTCTGCAGCTGGATGACTTGGCTACACTGGTCAGGCATCCCGGGATAGGTAGCTACACTGGCTACCGTCCATTCTTTTCTCTACCCCCTCCTCTTGAGTTGGTCGCACTTGAGCTTAGAAGGGAATACCCCGCTCCTCGAGGAAAGAGTTACTGGACCGGGGAATTATAGTTACCTTGTTAGAGGAGGCTGCTTCTTAACCATTTCTGATGTGGAGAGCTATTTATCACTTACACAGTACAAGTAAGAATGATAGTCATCAGAAATTTGCGTTTGAGGATTTGTTCTGACCTGAATGTTGAGGCATCTTGAATAGAAGACTTGTGGAACTTGAAGTCTGTTAGGTCTTAAGTTCAGGTCCCAATAAGGTTCCGCCACACAATTAATCCAAAGGTCAAGTCAAGCTCCATTTTCAACTTTTGTTCATGACCTTGGTATGGAACCCAATCTCATTTCACTCTTGCATATCATTTTAGTTGCTCGGGGACGAGCAAGGTTTAAGTATAGGGGGTTGATGAATCCGTGATTCATCACTCTAAAGTTGAAAATAGAGCTTTGTTCCCGAGTAATTAGATGCATATTTCCACTTATGTTGCATAATTAACATTCATGCATGCATACATAATATCTGCAATTTAGCATTAATATTTGCATTAAATAAGAAGCTCAATTCACTTGTAAATATTCACCTGTATATTCACCGTATTTCACCTATTTGTATATATTTTATACGAACTCCAAATCCAATAAAAGCAACTCTATAGTGTATATATTACTAACACTAATTAAAAAAATATCAAAAAATACTAACTTGAAAATTTGATCAATAAAACCCCAATCCAAATTTGAAACTAGGAGCCTTAAAATGCACATCTCTCTCTCATACAAACTCCAAATTAGGTCTACTCACATTTAAAGTAATATACATTCAAAGACCTTCGAAACAAGACTAATTTCATTAAAATCGGAGCTCGTATGCAAAACTTGGGTTTTGGGCCCCTATTGTATATTGTATATATTGACCAAAATGCCCTTCCATTTTCTTAACTATTAAAAAATCCAAGAAAATAGATTACTTTGTAAATATTCCTTTCATATTTTTTCTAACTTTATTTTGATTTTTCTCTCTTTTAAAAATTATAAAAAAATTACAAAAAGAATCTCACTTGGAAAACCATAATCTAATCCCTCTAACTTGATCCCGAGTTGTTCCTTTGCCTCCTTGTGTCGACCCTGGGCTTGCCCAGACTAAACAAACATACAACCGTGCGTTAATTCATTCGACGATTCATCAATTTGTGCAGTTATTTTTTGATCGATCCGGATTTATCCGACTGCAACGCACTCGTCAGTTAGACAACATTAAGAGGGTAGATTCCGCAGTTCATCGGGATGTTAAAAAAATAGACTATAGCAAATTTTACTAAATTTTAAACATAAAATAAAAAATAATATAAAAATACATAAAAAATTAAAAATTCACAAAACTTCAAAAAAATCCATAACTAATTCAAGAAAATCACAAAAAATACGCACAACCCCTTGTTTTAAACCTCTTTACAATAAAAATAAAATCAAAATATTTTCCCTTTAATTACTATTTTAAAATTAAAAAATACGTCCCCTTTTTAATAAAAAAATTGTTTTCAACTTTAAAATTACTTCAAACCTCATAAAAATTCAGAAAATGTTTGATAATACATTAAATAGTAAAACAAATTAAAACATAAAAACATAAAAATTAAAATCAAATAAAAAAATAAAATCCAATCCTTCTTTACTTATGCGTATATAAAATCAAAAAACCATATAAAATTCATAAAATCTAATAAAAATCATAAAAATACCTTAAAAATAAATAAAAATCAGGAAATCTATGTACATTAGTCACTCTACCATATCCCTTATATTCCAAAGTTGGCCTCTCTGAGTTCGACATTCATGTGCTTATCGCTATACCTTTGAGTTTAGGAGTACAGAAATTATAATAATTTTTCTAGAAAATTCAAATGATCGACACATCGATGTTTGTCTATCTTTTTAGATTACTAGACCGGGTGACTTTTCAACCCCCTCTGAACTTCATTGTATTTACAATCTGGTCGAGTGTTGCCTCACCTCAAGTGCGTCCATATGGGAAGTAGGGACATTTTGCACCTAAGGCCCTACAATTTTAGGTGTTTCTGTTTAGTCCTAGATTTAATATAGTTAGTAATAAACTTTGGGACATTTTGCATACAAGGACTTGGTATTTGGTATAATTGCATTTACACCCCTGCCAGACGTTCATTAAATGCAAATTTAATTAGCAAAGTTGCTCTAATATCTGGACTTTGCTTAGTCTATTAATAATGCATTTATACTTTTTTTAAATTATAACCGAAAGCAAGGGATAATTATGTCTTTTTTGTGTGTAAATGGAAAAATATCGAAAAGCTCGTAGATTATAAGGGGCCCCATTTCCCGTTCTCTCCATTTTTGAGAGAACGGTTCAACTTCCCCTCCCCAAATCTTCACATTCTTTCCGGTTAAAACCAGGGACGAAGCTAGGAATATTATTTTGGGGACCAAATAGAATAGAAAGATTTTTTAATGTATATATATAGAAATTTTTTACTTAAGATGCAAAAAATTATGTTGACATATATAATACCATTTTAAAATATCACAATATTTTTAAAAAATATAAAAAATGATTAATAAACTTACCAGAAATCTTACTACAATGAAACTTAAGACTTGAAACCAACAGTTTTTAATATAAAAATATAAATGTAAGCACTCATCCTCTTCTTTGTAATTTAGATTTGTTCCTCAAAGATACTAAATATGCTTATATCATAATAATTATACCAAATATGATGAAAGAAAGCACAAAATTATGTTTATATGATTAAAAATGAATATACAACTATATTTATATATGAAAGTGGATATTTGGATACGGATACAGATGTTTGCAGATACCAAAGTGATATCTTTATTTGTATCCATCTTAAAACGGATACTGATATCGATATATGTATAAAAATAAGGGATTTTTACCCGGCAGACCTTATAAACTTTGCTAATTACCTCCACGATCTTTGAAACAACCTAATTCCCCTCTCGACCCCGTAAACTTGCCAACTCTTACCTCATGAACCCTTCGGTTAATCTGTTAGAAGCCGGTGGGGGGTCTTGGAGTAATTTACAGGGTTGATGGGGTAATTACGTTGTGCAAAATATCGTAGAGGTAATATAAAAATTTTATAGGATCTGCCGGGTAAAAATTCCTAAAAATAATACTAGGAGGAAGGAATAGGGTTATATCATTATACATTTCCATCCACATTGGTTAGACATTCATTATCATTTCCATACCAAATTTAATTTGTAACTTCCAAATATATTTATTAATTAACGATAATGAAACCACGATTATAAGGCATTATTCCTCAAGTTCTCTTCCTCCTTTTTTCTTTCTTATTGTATGTTGTCTTCTGATTGGCGTTTTTATATCTTGAATCCACGTTTTCTTCCTCGTTTTCTCTTTCTTATTGTATATTATCTTCTGATTGTCGTTTTTATAATTTGAATCACCTACGTATATGTTGTGACTATCCATAAAGTTTATATGTACTTACTACTTAGCACCATTATACCAATAAATTAATCACTAAACCAAATCTATCATTTCTTCTACTAATTATTAATAAATGCAACAATATACTCTAAAAACATGACAATCACGAGATATAAATAAACTTAACTTGATGGTGTAGAAACTAAATTGACATATATATTTAAGAAGTAATACGATTACTATCAGAACAAGCATCAAGCTAATGTGATCGAGTTTTTCGTACACATATATTAGAAATCTAATTGACACACACTTCTATCATTATATTAATTGAAAAAGAATAACAAAATAAAAAAATATTGAATGATTTCGATAGATGCTTACTTCCAACTAATAAATAAAAGAAGATTGAATCAAATTAATAGAAACAGAAGTCGAGACGATGTTGAAGGAGCTGAGTTGGACTTGTGGTAAATGAAACGGTCGAAATCTAGTTCGTTCACGTTGTTAAATCCAAGAAAGAGAAGATGCTATGATGGTAAAGACGTTGTTACAGAATTCGAGAAATCGGAATTAGAAAGGGAGGAGAACATGAGAGATGCGAACACTACGGATATGCATCTATAAAAATAAACATAAAAAAATGGGAAGTTAAGTTGGAACAGGGAAATAAGCTATCATCGAATTCGGAACATAAATGCGCACACACCATTACTGAATGAGAATCAATCGTTATTTTTAAATTTTTTAAGTTTGAAAAACCTGAACAATCTTACGGAAATGAAACAATCTTGTTTACCAAAATTAGGGATGATCTTTCTGGCGTGTTTGGTTGCTGGGTTGGACTGGGTGGCGTTGGGTTGAGGTATTCCCGTGAATAGTAAATTGTACCCCTATGAATAGTAAACTGTGAGGAGGATTGAGAGGGTTGGAAGGAGGGGTACATCGGTGTACCCCAACCCAATCCGGTCCAACCCAGCAATTAAACAGGCTCTCTGGGTGAGTGGGGCGTAGCTTGTCGAATGCTCGACGGGCGATGTAATTCCCTGAACATCGACGGCTCGACACCACCGATCCTTCATCATTCACGTGGCTACGTCTACGTCAATCATGACTAGGGATGAGCATCGGGCCGGGGCGGGCCGGGTCTACCCTAGCCCAGCTCGAACCCGACTCTAATTTTCAGGCCTACGAGCCGGGCCTAAGCCCGCAATATTTTGAAATATATGGCCCAAACCCGAGCCCGACCCGTAAATACATGGCTCGGGCCGGCCCACCATGTTAAAAAAATTTGTGTTTCAAGGTCTCAATCGACAAGACAAGCCCTCCTTACATACCTATGGTAGGTATCACATGCTGCTGGAGTACCAAATAAACAAAGATAAGGTTTATGCAAGAGTTTATAGTTTACGGTAATAGAAACACATATTTAAAGGTTGCACCCGCGGGCTGTTACCATTGAGGTGCACGGCTCAGATCCGGACAATGGATGAGAAGTCGGAGAAGGTCTGGACTGGAGGCACCACACAAAAGGAGTAGTGCCGTCACTGTCGCCTTGCAGATCCGAAAGCTGCTGAAGAGCGGCCTGCGTAGGAAGGAGGCGAGCTGGACGTCGGCGGCGTTAAGGGTTAGGGCACAATCGCAAAGCTACAACTAGGGAAGGGGACGATGGAATGGGTTTTGACAATTTGGGGGAGTCTGGTCGGGAGTTGACATGACAACCAATAAAACCCATTGGTGTGAAACTTAAGCCCCAACAATCGGACCGGGCCCACTTGGTCTCGGGTCGGGCCTCTAACAGGCCTACATTCGGGCCGGCCCGTGGGTTTCGGGCTCGGGCTCATCATTACCCGAGCCCGGTCCGATAATGGAATTGGGCCAAAATTTAAGCTCAAGCTCGTCCGACTATTGCTCGGGTTTGGGCCTGGACCGGCTTCATTGGGCCGAGCATCGGGTTGGATCAGGTTGGCCCTACGCAATGCTCATCCCACGTGACTCATCGCCTCATGTCTATAAATGTCTATTGTGTTCTCGCATTCTATAATTAACACAAAAATCTTATATTTGGATTCGATTTGGTCACTTTACGGCACTGACATTTATCTTATATAAATCATTATTCGAACATTTATGCAGTCATAAAATAGCATCACTGTACATTTTTTGAAATTTATATATGTACAGATTTGCTTATTATCAAAAATTCAGAATATACATATCAATATTATATATCATATATACAAGTTTCACTATTTATTGGAACATGAATTGATTGTTGTGGGATATATTGCTCATGTACTTTGAGGATAAAAAAGTGCATGTGATGAAGGGAAAAAACTAAATCGAGGAGTTGCTGCACAAGAACTAAACTAGATCATAGAAGATGACCTCTTGCTAAATTCTTCAGCACTATGGGTATCACAACCTACCATCACCATGGACTGCCCACTCTTCCCTTGTACCTACGAGTCGATTGACGAGTCCACACAATCTAATTACTTTCTTGTGCTCCTCGACTACTCCTTAATTCCCATACTCTCTACTAATAGTTGGGGCCTGAGCGAGTAATGACTTTCCTTGTACCTACAACCCTCTCGCACTAGGCACTCTTACTATGCTTCCATCAAGGCAGTTGGATGACTAACCTTTGGTCAATCTATCCTCCCCTATATGCTATTGCCTTTGCATGATGGATGTATTTACCTAGCATGCCTACCTTCTTACTTTCTTTTATTCATCACTTCAAAAACATGGATAACATGCATATCGATAGTAATACTTTCGATTATTTATATGTGTGTCTGTGTGTATATATGTGCATATATGTAGGCATGTATTTTGATTTACTAAATATCAACCCAACTTATACAGGTTTTCTGGCTCTGTCATCGTATGTATCCATGTAGATCATGATGCATGCACTTGCAACATAACACACTTAGGCCATGTTCGTTTGGAGAATAAGCATTGAATAAGGGGTCAATTCTCCGCTCGTCACGGTTCTTAAGAGTACAACTATTCACATCCATAGCCCATTATTTCACCTTATTCCACTATTATACCTAACTTTATTCCATCTTACCTACTCTTATTTCACCTTATTCTCCTTATTCCTATCTTTCCAGCATAATATAGAATAGATCATTATTCTTCTTATTCTCCATCCTTCTTCATGCTTATTCCCGAACCGAACACCCCCTTACCTTCTAAAAAAACCATGGACCCAGGCAATGTCAATCTTGGCAAAGCCCATAGAAGGGCTCGGGTATAACATAAACGGAAGGAAAGACACGTGGAAATTGATGCAAGCATAATTGATCAAAATGTTAAAATATCTAGATTGGTAGGTTGAATTTGAAATTAGGACTATTATATATGTTAAGAAGCCAACTTTGAATCTATGTACACTCCCATTCTCCACTCAACAACGGTGTAAAAAGGTCTTTAGTTAGGTAACTAGAAACAAGTATTTTTCAATGTATTATAAGAACTTCTAGACGTTGATACCAGATGGTCGTGGGTATCTAAAGTCGAACAAATATGTATTTAATGCTATTGATTAGATATATATGCGGGGCAAAATAAGGGGCAGAATCACTATATATGATGGAGGGGTCATGGTCCTTCCTTGATTATTGTTTTCATTTGTTCAATGTCATAAGTTTTTAATATGATCCTTCCTTGATTTTACAATATAACGCGGTAAGAGAAAAGCTTCAAAATCATTTGATGGTCAACCAGTAGAGTATTTGGATTTTATTTTAGAGACCAGGGTTGGAATCTCACCTTCCCTATTTTTAAATTCTTTTATATATTTTACACAATCACTTTCAAAATATTAAAATCATAAGTATAATTTGATTTAAAATTATATTTAGGCTCATTTATCATCTCCATTGTTTTTAGCACTTATTGTGAATGAAATAACTATTATTTCCTTTTACCTATGAACTTTTTGTTACAAAATTTCTCTCAATAATTTAATCTTTTGGGATAGATTTAGAGAGGTTTAAATTATTAGATTTATCAAAATATAAAAAAATCAAAATAAAAATAATAATTTATTGGAAAATCCATCCTTAATAATAGATTTAAATTGCAAGCTTATCAAAATTAAAAAAATCATTTTAAAAATACTAGCCACCCTTTAGGGTATCATTTGAAAATACAATATTGTTTTCATTTTTTGAGCATACATTATATGTTGAAAATTGAGTGTTTTGTAATTTGTCCATATAGAGTTGTTATCACTAAGGGACGTTCGCACTTATCAGCCTAAAGTCCTCTACTCAAATAATTAAGAGAGAGCTCACTTGTGAGAATGTTCTAGAAAAGAGAGAGGTAGAGAAAAATCTAGATATTTCTCTCACTCCCACCAAAATATCTAGATATTTCTACCTAAAGGAGAAGCATGGAAGAAAATTCTGATCTATCTTTCAAAATATCTCCACCCTCTTGGATGGACTATAAATACCATCAAAGGATCCTCATTTATACAACAAAAAAATAAGAAGAAACATAACACATCTACTACTACCACGAGAGTCTCTCTAGAGTCCTTCCAAGTGTCGTAAGTTCTTCTTCCCTTGTCGTAAGAATTGTAGTCATGTTCTTGTAAAAGTTAAAGTCTTGTATACAAGTTTCGAGTTCTTCGTGAAAAAAATTTTAGTTTTCGCTTCTACCTTTTGCATTGATCCATATTCTCTCCCTTTAATTTGTTTCTTATCCATAATCTTTTCCGTTTTCCCAATATGATAGTATTATACTTAGCTCCTCCTTGGTAAAATTCCGAATTTTGCCCATGTTTCTATCTATTGTTATATATTAGTTTTTATATCTAAATAATACATAATTAGTAATATATAGGGGTTAAAATAGACAATTAATAGGCCACACATTAGATATTTTTGCTCCCGCTCGCCATTAGTTTAGGAAGATTGCAATCCTGGATAATCTTGAAATCAAGTATCGCTATCTCTTCTGGATTGGGTAAGAATAAAGGGATATAAAAGACCAAAGGTGTGATCTTAGATCACAATTTGGAAACCCTCTACGCCTTTTCTCCTGTGAATGCTTACTCCATCAGATCAACACTCTCCTCATCTCCTCCACTTTGGAAACCCTATGTGGCTATATCAGATCAATACTCTCCTCCTCGTGGTTCCTCCTACACCTCTTCTTCTCCATCAAACAAAAAAGAACTGTTCTTCCTCCTCTTCTCCTCGCGGTTGTCCAAGCAAAGTCGCCCCATGGTACTCTCCTCTCCTTCCTTGTCTACATGATCACACCGTTCTATGATCCATGTCCTTACCGGATCAAGCCACAGCACCCTATTCTCCTTCCTTTCCTCCAAGATCGTAGCTTTCTATGGCCCACATCCATACATGATCTAGCTACAATACTATCTTATCCTTCCTTGTCTCCAAGATCACAACCTTGATCAGACTGATTTGTCTCTTTTTTCCCTCCATATTTTACCAAGGTCTCGGAAGATTTATGCTTTGATATCACGCTGATTTCGTTAATTCGTACTCTAATCACATCATTGACCAATACATGAAGCAAAATCCAGATTCCAGTCCAAGATTGAGACAGAACGATTCTTACTTTTGTGACGAGGTCCTCTCTAACTATTGCTTTTGTTTTCCCATTTTTGTTGTACTTTTTTAATGAGAAATGAGTTTAACATTCAAGTTCAACATAAAAAACCAATCAAGTTCAGCATTCAACATGAAAATAACCCACATCAAATCAAGTTCACGACACAAGCCATAAGACAGTTCTCCAGCAAAAAAAAGTTTTCAAACACAAAACCATACGTCAACAAGAGCACCTATTGTAGAAAATAACAAAATTGGGTCGACGACCCACACCATGGCATCCATAGATGTATGACTTGTACATATCAGCATGAGGGGACTGCTTTGAAGTAGGCGATCCTGCAACAATTAATAGGAAGTTATAAGAGGATGGGGGGTACAAAAATCAAGCCTCAAACACAATAAAATCGTAAAGTACATATGTAGTGAAAGGAAAATATCCATGAAAAACATAAAGGATAATAATAAAGCAATGTCATCTAAAATGCTCAACGAGAGAGTTCCTATCTTGCACAATTTTCAAGGGGATGAGAACTTTCCTCGAGAATTCTCGTACAAAAATTCAAGGGGATGCAGCTTGGTGAATAGACGTATTCGGAGGATATGAGCCATCCTCTTGAAAATGCTCATCCCCTTGAAAAGATGGGAACTCTCTCGTTGAACATCTTAGATTATATTATTTTATTGGTATCCTTTATGCTTTTCTCATAGGCATCTTCCTTTTACTACATATGTGATTTATAGTTTTAATGTGTTTGAGGCTTGATTTCTGTCACTCATGTCCTCTTATAACTTTCTATTGATTGTTGCAGGATTGCCTACTTAAAGCAGTCCTCTCTGTGCTGATATGTACAAGTCTACGTCTATGGATGACATGGTGTGCGTTGTCGGCCCAATTTATTGTTTCCTACACCATGCGCTCTTGTGGATGTATGGTTTTGTGTTTGAAAACTTTTTTTTTGCGGAGGGAAACTGTCTTATGACTTGTCTCATGAACTTTACTTGATATTGGTTGTTTTCATGTTGAATAGTGAACTTGATTGACTTTTTTATGTTGAACTTGAATGGTAAACTCGTTTTTTATTGAAAAATTACAGCAAAAGATGGGGGAACAAAAGCAACAGTTAGAGAGATCCTCGTCAGGAAAGGAAGAACTGCTTTGTCTCGATCTTGAACTGGAATCTGGATTTTGCTTCCTGTAGAGGTCTGTGATGTGATTAGAGCATGAACTGAAAAGATCGGCGTGAGATCAAAACAAAAGTCTCACGAGGCCTTGGTAAAACATGGTGGGAAAAAGAGACAAATCAGATCTGATCGAGGTTGTGGTCTTGGAGGCAAGGAAGGAGAGGATAGTACCATGGCTAGATCATGTAAGGTCGTGGGTATAGAAAGATATGATCTTGGATGCACGGAATGAGAGTAGGGTGCCGTGGCTAGATCCGGTAAGTCCATGGATCATAAAAGGGTGTGATCTTGGAGGCAAGAAAGGAGATGAGAGTACCATGGGTTGACCTTGCTTGGACAACCGCGAGGAGAAGAGAAGGGAGAACTGTTCTTTTCCGTCAGTTAGAGAAGAAGAGGTGTAGGAATAACCGTGAGGAGGAGAGTTTGATCTGACATAACCGTGTAGGGTTTCCAAAGTGGAGGAGAGGAGGAGAGTGTTTATCTTACGGGGTAGGCGACCGCTAGAGAAGAGTCGTAGCCGCAAAGGTTTCCAAAGTGTAATCTGACATCACACCTTTAGACTTTTATGTCACCTTATTCTTACCCAATCTGAAAGAGAGAGACCGATGCTTGATTTCGAGATTAACCAGGATTGCAATATGCCTCAACCAATGGCGAGCGAGAGAAAAAATATCTAACGTGTGACATATTAATTGTCTATTTTGACCCATATATGTTCCTAATTATTGTATTAATTATAAATGTAAAACCTAATATATAACAATAGATAAAAACAAGGATGGAATCAAGAATTTTACCAAGGTGGGGTCAAGTATAATGCTATCATTTCGGGGCACCGAAAGATTGATGGTGGATAAGAAGCAAATTATAGTGAGAGAATATGAATCAATGTACAAGGTAGAAGTGAAACTTAAAACTTCTTTTCACTAGACTTGAAACATGTATACAAGACTTTAACTTTTATAAGAAGTTGACTAAAACTCTTAACATAAGGGAAGAAGAACTTACAATACTTGGAAGGAGGAGGACTCTCGAGAAATTATTGTGGTGGTATTAGATGTGTTGTGCTTCTTATTGTTGTTGTTTTATCTAAAAGATGACCCTTCAGGTGGTATTAATAGTCCCTCTAAGAGGGTGGATATATTTTGGAAGACCGATCTAGAATCCTCTTCCATGTTCCTCCTTTGGGTAGCAATATCTGGATATTTTGGTGAGAGGGAGAGAAATATCTAGATATTTTCTCCACCTCTCTTTTGTAGAATTTCTCACAAGTAGGCTCTCTCTTAATTATTTGAGTGGAGGACTTTAGACCCATAAATGCAAGGGTCCATATTGATAATAATTCTGCATGGACAAATTACAAATTAATTATGTTTTAAACATACCATGTATGCTCAAAAAATGAAAATAATATTGTATTTTAATGATACATTACAGTAGAGTTGGTATTTTTAAAATAACTTTTTTTCAATCTTGATAAGCTTGCAATTTAAATCTATTATTAAGGTTGGATTTTCCAATAAATGGTTATTTTTAATCGTGATTTTTTACATTTTGATAAATCTAATAATTTAAATATCTCTAAATCCATCCATAAGATTAAATTAACGAGTAAAATTTTGTAACAAAAAGTTCATGGGTAACGAAATAACAAATTTTATTTTATTCACAAGGAGCGTTAGAAACAATGGTAATAATAAATGAACGTGAATATATTTTAAAATTAAATTATACTTATAATTTTAATATTTTGAATGCCATTGGGTAAAATATATAAAATAAGTTGAAATTAAGGAAAGTGAGATTTGAACCCTGGTCTCTAAAATATAAACACTACTACTCTACCAATTGATCATTAAATGATTTTAAAACTTTTCTCTTACTACAATATATATTGTAAAATCAAGGAGGAACCATATTAACAACTTATGACATTGCACAAATGAAATGCAATAATCAAGGAGGGGCCATGAATCGTCCATCATATATATTGGTTCCGCCCCTGATGTCAAGTGTAATCAAGACATGACTTAATATAGAGACTTACGCAATTCAGATTAAGTGATACCTAGCATCAATATTGTCATTAGACCCCACGGGTATATTCAGTTGTCTAATGTATTGAATCGCCTGCATACTTTCATCCACAATCATCTAGTTCTGATACGCTAAGCGAGGAAATATTTGAGATGGGGGCTCAGAATATTTTTACAAGTTGCAACTTTGATAATAAATTTACACTCAACCCAACTTCCTCCAACTAGCCAGCAAGAATGATAGTAGGTTATTTGTGGATTATTTAGGTTAAGACTTATTTGGTGGAGATGACTTTGCTCTAGTCTCGATGTATGGATATGAGAGAGGTGTAATATGAGACAATTTAGAATAAGTGCTTATTATAAGATAATATCATTGAATAATGGATAAGAGGAAAAATAGATGGCATATGATGGTCACGAGAAGAGAACTTTCGTACGATGGTTCTCCTTTCTTCTTCTCTTTTTTTCTCCTCTCTCTCTCTCTCTATCTTATTTTTTTTTCAAATTGTTTCTATAATTTTTCACAATATTTTTCCTCTCTTGTTTTAGTAGCTCTCTTCAATTTTCGTGAGAACCAATGTGCTTCAATGCTTTCTTTTGGGACTTGAAAACTTGTAGGGACATGTATTTTTTTTGTAATGATACCAGAAGAAGAGGAAAGAAGTCAAATGTGATGAAGAATGGATGGATAGGGCTTTTATGGAGGCATTATAACGAAAGAGGTAGAAGTAGGAAATATGTAGAAGAAAGCAAGCAAGGCATCAGTGTGGTGGTAATTGTACATACTGGGTAATTGTTTGACTAGTTGGAAACACTCCCTAACATTTTATGGTGGATTCTCTTCCTCACATGAATTTGGTGGAAACACTCCCTAACATTTTATGGTGGATTCTCTTCCTCACATGAATTTGGTGGAAACACTCCCTAACATTTTATGGTGGATTCTCTTCCTCACATGAATTTGGTGGAAACACTCCCTACTCCTCTACTACATGATGAGCTTACCATCTCACAAACTCTAAGTATAACCATTGCCAGACCCCATTAGCCTTTTGTATCTCAAGCTAGTGTTGTGTTACAAAGATCCCAATCTTTTCAACATATAATGTTTAAGTACATTATTGATGTCAAGTGTTGAAAATTGAATCAGGGCTGAAGTCCCTTGATTTTAATGCAAGAGGACAAAAGAGAGTCACAAGCAATGTAAGATCAAAATCACTTCACATCCCATGCTTCATATCTATATATCTATCTAAAGCTGGGTTCTCCCAGCTTCTTCCCCTATAAAGACACGTGGCTTCTCCTATGCTCTGCAACTCAGACCCCAGATCATCCCTCTTCATTCCGATCTCAACACGGCAAATTCGACGATCAAGTCACAATCACCTCTGCACCCATTTACATCTCTGATATCTTCCAGAATGCTCCATCCATTGGAGTCCATTCCACCTCTCAGAGATCTCCGTGTACCCTTTCTCAGTCTCTCTATCCTATACCTCTTAGTGCATAGCTGATAGCTCGAGTCTTCTTTGTCTTTGCGGTTTTCTGGTGGTCCCTTCCTTTGCCTACAAAAGCTGGAGCCGACCCTTTCCGACCCGAGATTCTGTAGAAATCCGTCGACCTCCGGCTGAGTTTGATGCACACCATCAGTAGGTCTTCCATCCAGAGAAGCATCTTCACCCACGATCCCTTTACCCCCATCGTACGACCAAGCATCCTCCACCTCCTACCTTGAACCACCATCGAGACCTATTTTCAGCATTGAGATCCAACCATCTTCGTTGAATATCGAACCCCAATCGGACCTCCACCACCATTTCGTCCCCTAAGGGTTTATTCCAAATCCTTATCATTTCCGATCAATATCCTCTGTACATAATTCTTGGTGGAGGCATTGTCGAGCATGGGACCGTCATGTGCAGGTCATAGTTATTCGAGCTACATATCAAGCATCTACATCCTTGGAGATTCGAGTACTTATTGAGAACCATTTTGATGATATGAGCATCATTTGGAGTTGGGTCATGCGTTACCCTGATCGAATCGTTTCCTCGAGACTGAAGCCTTCACATAGAACACGTCATCAACATCTTCGCTTGAAGGAGCAACACCTTCTGGATGATTGAAAGTGCCTGAAGATGAAGGCATTTGATCGAAACTGGAGCCTATTATCGTCACATGCAGTGATGCAGAGCGTTACAATCATCGGAGATTTGATCGAGACCATAGGAATCGTAGCCTCATCAGGAATCAAACATCGATCAGCATAGCTTCTGCATCATCTAGAATCTCATAGGTGTTTCCTGGAAATGACAGGTTGGGGAAGAACATGCTTCAAACATAGAAGCTACAGATATCGTCCGATCAACATAGATCAATGACTTGATCAAATCCAAGAGAAGCGACATCCAACCATCCGATGGAAGCATCTTCAAATCCATCCAACGTAAGAAAAAGGTGCCGCATGGATGCATCAGGTCCACCACATAATCTAAACCAACTACCGCTATTGCAAAGCACGTGCATAACATGTTCAGTTAAACAATTGCATTCAAACACCCTCAAACATGTGTAAATTCCTAACATGTCCAGGTCGTTGAATATCACAACATGGGATATGTGGACCATTTTCCATTTCCCACATACAGCTAACTAGAATTACGCCAGCATGGTGTTTTTGCATTTTTCCCTCATACTTTTGTATATTATGTGCGCCCACATATAGTTTAAGATAATTACATCTATACCCTCTATAAAAAATATTAATTAATAAATATAAATAAATATCTATTAAATAAAATGATTGAATAAAAATAAAATAAAAAATTAATTGTGTCTAATAGTATATAATAGGGGGAAATGAGCTTGCTCCCTAGGAGTAGCCAATGGACTGCTCCCGCCTCATTTTTCCCATTTTTTTTGAAAATAAAAATATGTATTTTCATCACTATATCATCCTAATATGCCATTCAAATTTCATCAGAAACATATACTCGCATGCCCTCCATCTAGAACATGTAATTTTAATGGTCTTAGAATTGTTGTAATCGACTTGTTCTAAATCGAGAGCATAGGAGCCTCTATTTACGGAAAATTTTGAAGGATATATTATGGGGATATAGTGATGAAAAAATAAAAATGAGATGAGACAAAATAAAAATGAAAATAAAAAATTATTTTGTAATAGCAAAAGATACTCTACAAAATAAAAACAAAAACCAAAGACATTTTGAAAAAATGAAATGGTAGACATATTTTATACTTTAAAAATATGAAAACAAAAAAAGTAAAAGTGACCCTTTGTCTTAAAAAACTATTAAAATTAAAATATTAACATGAAAATTACAAAATAATATATTAGATATATTTTATTCTATAATAAACATAAATAAAAAATAAAAATGTCACCTTTATTGATTATATATGTAGATTTATAATTAAATCCTTTTTTCAATAAAAAATCCAATAAAAATTTAAAAATTTAAAATTTAAAATAATATAATATAAAAATTTAAAAAATATAAAACACATAAAAATGATATAAAACATAAACCTACTTTGGTATAGTTAAAAAGATATGGAGACCTATGTATACATTCCTTCACTCCCCATGTAGGCATGATTTCTCTCTTTCTCTCATTCCCCACGTTTTTGTCATTTTATAAACTTCTCCCTCCATTTCTATTAGACAGTTTGTGTGTATGTTAAAATTACTCCAATGATACCTATAACCTTCAACTCATTATTTAGTTAAAAAACTCAAATAGTATTAGATCTTATCATATTATGTTTTTCAATTAAGTCTTGTGCCTTAATCCATGTTTCTTCACATTTTCTACCAATATATGAGGGTTTAATAATATGAAATCATATTATTAATATGTAACATGCTCATGTGTTAATTTATTTTTAGATTCTAATGTATTACTAAACTTTCGTATGATAGTTAATGCCATTTTATGGAGTGATATTTTTAAATACCTTTTTTTCCTACACTTGTACTTAAATAGCATTATGGAATGATATGTCAATTTATAGAATAATATGTCTAGATACCTTTTTTACTACAATTGAATTTATTGATACAATTTTTAGACTCTAAGTTTCGGACCAATTTCCTTGGAATAATATTATGTAAGGTTTATAATTATGGAATCATATTATTCACATGTAACATGTGTATCGTGTTATTATATTTATTTTTTTAGATTTTATTTTTTACATGGATGAATATATTTGTCTACGTAATGTCATCATTTTATTCTATTATGTTGATTTCATCTCAAAGAATTTTTATATTTACAAATAATGATTTGTAATTAATTTTTTTAATGCATGCGGGATTTTTATTAAACGTTTGGAAGATGATTGTAACAAAGAACATGGATTAGATTCTTCAAACCTGATTTTTTAGATTTGATGTTGTCGTTTTGATTGGTTTTTTTCTTATGCCATGTTTGATAATATTTTCAAAAGAGGGCAACCTTCACATATATAAATAAAGGGAAAAAGGAGTATGCTCCATGGGAGTAGCCAACGAGGCTACTCCCACCCTTATTTTTCCCTCATTTTTTATTTTTTTGGAAAATAAAGGGATATAGTGATGAATATACAAATTTTTGTTTTCCAAAAAGATAAAAAATTTTGAGGGAAAATGGGGGTGGGAGCAGCCCGTTGGCTACTCCCAGGGAGCAGCCCCATTTACCTCATAAATAAATCATATATGTATTCCATTAACCATAATTACCATGTAATACGATTAATCTTAGTAGTATATGAGTTTAGGTGTTCTCTTTAAAACCAATGTTATTAACAGGATTTTTATGATAAGATCAAATTTGTCATGACCTACATTATCTTTATATGATGGATTTTTAACTAAGTAATTTTTTTGCTTATCTTATCTTTGATTTGACTTTGTATCATTGTATACTATATTGATAATATTTTATTTTGAATTTTCTTTATTTATGTAATTCCTTATATCGTTATTTACAAGCATTGTGCATATTCAACTTATATTTTTCTAATCCTCACTCGATACGAATCTCTAAATAAAACTTTGTAAAATTATCTTGATTCTTTTTCATCTTCTCAAACTATATGATGCTTCGAAGAAAGGGTTATCATTGTATTGAGAATAGCTAGAATTTGAACAATTGCTATTAGAGAGTCAAATGTGTAGAGTCCATTAAGGCTAATTATTTCCATTATGTATTTTTCTTAAATTATTACATACACATGTTACATGTTATGTATAAATAAGGGACTTTTTTAAAAATAATTATTAAAATATTCTTAATTAATTAAATAACCATTAAGGCATAATATTTAAAAATATAGCCATCAATCGGCACCTCAAGTGCCGATTTGGGAAGTAATGTCCAAATCGGCACCTGAGGTGCCGATTTGGAAACACGAGGGATGCACATGCAAATTGTCCAATGAGTTTGCCCACATCGGCACCTCAAGTGCCGATTTGGGCATCTCATTGGGAAAATTGCATTTTAATCATTTGGGTCATTTGTATTCCCATCCCCTCGTTTGTTATCAATAGTTTTTTTCAACTAACATCTTTTGTTATCAAAAGTAGAGCATTATCACAAGGATATAATTACATTCGAATGGTAAATGCATATCCTTTCTATTATTTAAATAATTCTTTTCAAAATTTTAATTTTTTAGTTATAATTCTTTTCCTTCATTATATTATATATTAAATCTTGTATTCTAATTAATAATATGTATACTTATAATATAATATATAATTAAATCCCTTATAATATAATTAATAATATGTATTCCAATTATATGATTCCTAAATGACATTGATTTTTATTCGATCATATTCATATCCGATCTTTAGTCAATCAATATTCTTATTCACTTTTTATTCGATTCAGATTTAATTCAATGAATATTCTATATGAATTCGTATCCAGTTATATGTTTCCCTAAATCTTCATCCTCACTCATATTCATACGCAGATTGTTATTCCTATTCGATCTAGACGGTTTGAATATGGATACGAAAATTGACATATCTGATATGTATCCGATCCTTTTTCATAATTAGTCAGCGTTGGTCTAATCACTCTAGAATTAAATTGAATAAGTGACACTTATTATGTATAAGGATAATTAATTAAAATAGGGGATTTAATATAAAATATAATGAAGGAAAAGAATTATAACAAAATTTAAAATTTTGAAAAGAATTATTTAGATAATAGAAAGGATATGCATTTATCATTCGAATATATTAATATCATTGTGGTGATGCTCTACTTTTGATAACAAAAAAGATTAGTTGAAAAAACTATTGATAACAAATGAGGGGATGGGAATACAAACGGTCCAAATGATGGAAATGCAAATTTCCCAATGAGGATGCCCAAATCGGCACCTGAGGTGCCGATTTGGGCAAACTCATTGGATAATTTGCAAGTCTATCCCTCGTGTTTCCAAATCGGCACCTTAGGTGCCGATTGATGACTATATTTTTAAATATTATGACTTGATGATTATTTAATTAATTAAGAATATTTTAATAATTATTTAAAAAAATTCCCTATAAATAATTTTTTTCCTGCAACTGATACCTCAAAAATATAATCAAATTTTTATGAAATCCGTCTACCCGCAGCGAAGCGCGGGTTGAATCACTAGTGACATTTAATGATGAGGCTATTATTCTCTCTATATGTAAATTTAGAGAGTTGATGTAGGGAAAACATACAAGTGTGTGAAAAAATGTGATGTAAGATATGAAATATGCATGCAAAAATGCAAAGTTTTTTTGGTGTGTCTCTCCCCGTACTTATGATTTGACATGCCCCCATGGTAAATGTAGATGGAATGAATGGGGTGAAGAATGATAAGAGGGAGGGTACGGGTAGACATTGGGTTTGGAGAAGGTTTCTTCTTCGTTTGTTTTTTCGTAAAGTCTCCTTCATGCTTATTTAATGCCTAGTTTTGTGACAATTGAGTTAGCATGAGAAGAACTTAGTCAAGCTAGGAAGAGTGTGATGGTTTTAACGACCCTAGCAGGGAACCAATGTTAGGTATACCATGTATTCTTGTTAGCATGATATTTGTATTGGATAAACTATGATGATATTGTCCATGTGATTCTGTAATCATAGAAATGAATTGGACACCTAATTGAGTAATATTATGTGTGATATATTCAGTGAGATGATATATACGAAGGTGGAAGGTGGTGTCAGTATGATGAAGAATCGAGATTGAAAATAGTCTGGTCAAATTCCTTTACAGGATCTTCAAATTGATGTGATAGGTCGGGATCATGCTCGAATAAAAAATTGACGGTTCAATGTTCATTAAAAATTGTTGATCTACTAAGTAAGGCTTGTCTTTAAACATGGACGGGGAAACATATAAGGCTTGTCTTTAAACATGGATGGAGAAACGTATTCTCCTTTTAAATCATCATCCCAAATGATTTCTTTCATTGTAGATACCTCGTGATCGGATCATGCTAAGGTAGATCCTCTTCTACAGCTACCTCTGGAGGAAATATGACCATCGTGATAGGATCATGCTAAGGCACATCCTCTATGGTAAACGATCGATCCTCTCGAAATGATTTAAGGGTTTCCTTCATTTCGTTCCATGTATGATCGGCGATATATATTTTTTCCTTATGTAAAAGTTACTCGGTATTAGAAGAAGGGAATTGAAGATCAATTAATGATGACTTATCTCCCCATATGGATGCGGTACATATTCGCTTATCTAATTCTTGATCAAAGGTCAGTGTGGATTCTGCATTGGTCATATATCTCTCTTCGTTATTTCAATATCATCGTCAAGATTAAAAGATGACATCTCACTCTCAATAATATCATAATCATCTACAGGATCATCCAGAGTTTCTAAGTTAATGGGATTTGTCCGTTGATCTAAACAGATTAAGGAATGTTATCTGTGATCTTGCATTGATGACGGTGTGGCGCTCTCTCTCTTGCTCTCAAATGTTTGTACGTCTTGGGTGTATGCAGACGCGATAGTTTGTAATGGGGTAATTGTGATGTGACCAATTTATAGGTGAGCAACTTGGCAATTACATCATACTGTGTAGTTTGAGTATTGAGTTGTGGTGAGAGGATAATTGTGAGGAAATTTCAACAAATTATTTTTGGACCTCTTGAGTTTGAGCTACTTGTTGTATGATGTTGATCAAGTCATAGTAGTCTGATGCGATGCTTGGAGTTGGTTCTATAGCTTGATGTTTTTCTAATTGTTGAAGGAAAGCATCGTGTACTTCTTGTTGTTTTGCCATATGTTTTAATTGTTGTATGATAGCCACAAGCGAGTTTGGTTCTTCAGTCACGTGTTCTAATTGTTGTATGATAGTCACGAATGAGGTTGTTTCTGCAACCATATGTATGGTCTAAGAAGTAATCTTTGTTTAATTAAACAGGATAAATATGAGACTTTCATAGTGTCCACTTGTCAAAACACCAAATAAATTAGATTTTATTTAAGCCAACAAGAATCCAAACCTTTTCGTTTCCTATGAAATCTAGCCGTTCGAAACAGTTCTATGGTTACCATAATATCTTTCTTCTGATTTTGAGCCCAGTCAGAAGGTAAGTAGGCAACAAGCCTTTCTTAGATCAACTTGGATTTTCATCACTCTTAGTTAAACACCTCAGGAACACGTGTACTTAGCAATGTGGGCTTTAAAGAATTATTAAGAACCGTGAGATTTAGACTCCGGTACTAGGAGTACTCATGCATGTGCAATTGTGAGAAGGGTAAACACACGAGTTTTCAAATATTTTTTCAATTTTATGGTTTTCATGTGACCGCTTTAATTTAGTCCAGCAAAGAAATAATTTTTTATCTATATAAGTCGGTACATAATTATTAAGTGATCTTTACATGCAAAGTGGGACTATAGGAGGAGAAATCCTAAGGAGATGCAATGCAAGACAGAAAAAGAAGTTGATTTTTTAATATGTACAACCAAAGAAATAAAATATATCCTAATAATGCCTACAACAAAAGATGTTATCACGGTAGCGTTCCAAAAATTTTTAACTTCACTCTCATGATGAAGCGACTCATTTCCAATGTGACTTATCCCCAGCCAAAAAAGAAAGAAGATGACAAGTAGAATGTAAATTATATATACAAAGTGTGAATAGTTGCATGTCTCCGGCAACAAGGCCAAGTTGTTAATGCGTATTCTCGAGGTTTAAGTACCTGATTTTACGATTGGATAGTCATTACGAACCCGTAAAAACATGGATCAAACAAATACATTATCGGACTTAGCTTATATCCCAAAGCAAAGTAGAGGGTAAGTCAGGGTCGAATCTACGGGGTTAGGAAGATTCTACACTTTATTTTGAAAATAAAAATACTTTTATAGATTGAAGAGTTTGTTGCAAAATATTTGAATAACAAAAGTTAAAATGAAAATTGGCGAAAGCAATAGTGCAGGTCGGCAAATGCTGATCACTCTCATGCTATGCGGCAATCTCTAGTTGGACTTGTACGTAACCATGAGATCCCGTGTATCCCTTAACTCTTCACGAATATGGATTTCCTGACAAGGCAAGTTGGAAGTGGTTACCACCACAAATCGAGCTCAAACCTCGTGTCACGGTCCGATTCTCCATAAGTAAAAGATAATCTACGATAGATACGGATCATCACGATAATAACAATTGTCATCAATTTCCAAGGCATCCTTTGGCGTCAAAGATATTCGTTGTTTTGTTCCTATTAACGTTGGTGCCTTGTCATGATAATGACAATTGCCATCAATCTCCAATCACACATTTGCTCGTGCAAATGTTTCCAACGACCTCTATTTATTTTTAGCCAATTGGTTATTCTAGTTGCCTCCAACGCATGATACTTAGGGTTCGATTGGTTGTAGGGTTGGGCAGGACTGTGTTGGGTAGGGGTATCCTTGTGAATAGTAAACTGTGAGGAGGATTGGGATGTTTGGAAGGAGGTTTATCTGTGATATTTTCATGAAAAAATGAGATCACATATAGATGTTGATTTTACTAAATTAAAGATGATGGGATCCCATTATAGATAATATTTGGAGTGTAATTTTGGCATAAGTGTTTATAACACTAATGGGGAAAGAATAGTAGTGAACTAGCGATGGACAACCTTTGCTAAGATGTTATCCGTGTAGAAGGATACGTGAAGTGATTGTTCTCTTTGGATTAAGAAACTTATAGAAAATTGCTACTGTGACCTTGTATTTTCATAAAGTTGATTATGCACACATCTTATTTCCTTTTCTCTTGATCGAGGTATAAATCAAGGTGGATCGAAGAGTAGTAGGTGACCGCCTATTTGAGTAGATTGACAAATGCATGTAATCCGGTATGCATGTAGTGCCAACCCCTAAAATTCTTATACATCATAAAAAATAAGATTTATCTCATGGAATTGATTGATATTGATATAGTATTATAATGAATCATAGATTCATCAATTTTATATATACTTTACCCATAGCTTGTATTTTTACTTGATTACAAATAAATAATGGTTATGAGGTATATGGGTAAATTGTTGTAAAATATGTATACTTTTGTAAAACTTTTTATATTTGTACATAATATGTATTTTAGAAATTCTTTGTGAAAATTGGGGTATAACAAAATTTTGACAAAAGAATCCTTTTGTAAAAAAAATAATTTTGACATAACAAAAATTTTCCAAGGTTTTGTTCCGGACACTTGCCCCTGCACATAAGACTTGTTGTACATCATCCTTTTGGATTCAAAGAACCCTCAACCTTCAGCCACAATCACTCTTGGTTGTTAATGTCATAGACTTAAAGTACCTGCCATGCTCGAATTGAGGTATACGTGATACATATAGAATCTCTATGTTTAAACTGAGTATGACCAACATCTCACTTGCACAATTGCTTGTATCGTTTGATGAGTCAAGATTTCACCTAAGGTCTAGGATTAGACTACTTGAACTGAAACCCGATCTTATGGAACTCGAGGATGGGAAGGTACTAGTAATCAACTCATGAGGCATCCGTGATAGCAACTAGCCACTATAGGGACAAGGATCCTTATACTATCTTGACTTAACCTAGGTGTAAGCGTTTAACAAAAACAAGAAAATTGTACATTAGTATGCGCCGGCTTGGTAAGAGAAGAGGAAGTAGGCAAATCTACTTTATTACCAAGAAATCTGAAAAAAAAACTCAAATTCCAAGAAATTTCCACAAAAAAACTTGAGAATAGATGGCAAGTGTTCTCATCCTTTTTAAGTGTTCACTTGGATCGAGAGGAAGTATGCCACAATGTTGCATCTTTCCACTGTTATTGGGCCACCAAATACGAACCATGCGATCATGAAAAAGGGACCATGCATTATAAATACTAATTTGGGTGTGGAAGGTATACGAGATACTCAAAATAGACATACCTCGGTGCACCTCGGAAAAGCAGGTGATGATGGTTCGAACTTCTTGATGGATATATTGATCCACAGCAAAAAAATTAGTGTGTATGTTTGGCACTAGGGATGAAAACGGTCGGATACAGATACAAATATAGGTGTTACGATATCCTCATCCTTTTTTAAATCTGGATATAAATACGAATACGAATATCACACGAATGTGTAAAATATAAAATCATATCCTCAAGAATGCAAAACGAATATTGGGAATTCTGATACAGATATTTGATAAACGAATACGAATTAATCTACGAATGTTATACATGTCCAAATTTACTTAAGAGCTATAAACATTTTAGGTTCATAACAATTTCCAATATATAAAAAGTATAATTAATAAGTTAATAGTGAAATATGTACATAAAAAATAACTAAATAATAAAAGAAAACGTAAAGATAAAACTAAATAATAAAAGAAAGTTTACCAAACTTACTTCTTTATGTACCATGTAAGTATTGATATCATCCAGAATTTGAACATTTGTATTTGTATTCGTATTCGTATTCATATTCGTATCCTTCAAAAAAATGAATATTCGTATTCGTATCCTCAAAATTTTGAACATCTGTATTCACATTCGTATTCGTCAAAGTTGAGGATATTACATTCGTATTCGGCGAATGTTGAACATTTACATTCATGTTCGTATTCATTCACCAGATACAAGAAAATAGCATCCATATCCTCTATTTGACGAATGCGGATGAGAATGGATACGAATATATTTGTATTCGTTTTCATGACTCTCTTGTCCAATGAGAAGAGAGAAAAATAAGACACGTTTCACTTATTCCGTAACTGGCCTTCCATGATTACATCTTTCAAGACTGACAACTAAAGAGATGGAAGATTGAGTTGTGACTTAATACTGGAACTAGAGTTGAGGATTAAGTCTCTAAGTTAACCTCTTAGACTCAAACCCTTGATTGAAACATCCATTGTACACTTTGACAACAGTTTACACTTAATGGCATACTATTTACATATATACACACACTTTATCATTAGAGAGTTCAAGACGTGGGTAATTCAAGTTCATTTTGATTAAGAATGAGCGACAGTTAAGTTTGATGATATACCTAAAATTAGGAGCCTAATTAATGAATCTTATCTTTTCACTTCATAGTCAGGAATTTAGCCTAAGAACTCGCAATTAATCTTGTCTTAACTAATTAATTATTGCCGGGGAAGGAGCAAGGTTTAAGTACAGAGGGTGATGATTCCTTGGTCCATATACCTTATATCTCATTCTTAGATCAATCCACTAAGCAATTTACCAAATAAACCCCTTAAAATCTTCAAATAAACTACAACACTAGACCATCTAAACCAAAATAAGGAATTCAAGAAAATATACAACAATTACAATAGAAACTCAGTTGTTGGACGATTAGAAAGCCACTGCCAAAAGTATGGAGGGATGGCTCGATTAGTTGAGGCACAAAAAAGAAGAACTGATGAACAATCAGATTTTTTTAAAGGAAAAACAAGGTGTGACGTCGTACAGATGCCCACCCGTAAGCTCTATATATCCACAATAAATATCAAAAAAGAGTTACAAAGACCAAAAAGTTTTTAAATCTTTTGCATGATCTATGACATTTTCCATACACATTCTCTCTCAATGGAAAATATTCTCGTTTCATGCAAGGCACATGGAAAAAAATAGTTGCCACCCACACCTTATATGATCACTCATGTTTCTATATTATCCATCGAGCCCCAAAAGCCATCCCAATCAATTGTTGACTCCATCTCTACTTGTGATGCCGACCACACCTCCTTTGCAATCAAACACAAAAAGAAGATGCGCTCAACATTCTCGCTCGTTAAGAGACATTGTTGACATGTGCCACCTGCACTAGGGAAAAACCTGTCTCACCGCTTTGAAGTCAACATGCAATTCCTCCATAACAACCAAACAAAAATCATCACCCTCAAAGGGACCTTCCACCTCCAAATGTCGGTAAACATGTCTGAAACACTCATCGGATCAAAGGCCATCGTCTGACAAGGCCATATCGACCTTCGAAACAAAAAAATGCCCATCAGCCATAGTCCAGGGATCCTTAATATCATGAAACCCTTCGCATACCGGTAGAGCCTCCAGAAGGCATAAAAACTCTACAAAGTACTTGTCAAGAAGCTCGGAATGAAACGGAGGGAGCCAACTCTGAGTCTCCCAACAATCCCTCACGGATGCCACAACAGAAGATTCCATGGCAAATAGTCAAGGAAAACGTGTGTGTAACAACCCATGGCTAGTCTAATCATCAATCCATAATCGAAAGCCACGTTTGTCACCAAGAACCGGTTGCAAGAGAGGGATCGCCCAAGGAAGCACCGCGTAAATCCTCTTCCAAAAGTTGGAAGGCCCAAGAATAACAACAATCTGTAAAGTGGGTCCCAAGAGACATCATTAATCAGTGTTCGGAAAGTCGGCCCAGGCGGCCGCATATGCGGAGGCAGTCCCCCTACTGCACCAAGTATGCTATAGGGGTATACTCGGTCGAGTAATCTGCATATGCAGACACATATGTAATAGAGGTAGCTCTGCTCCTCCGCCAGCTTCTTGACTTCCACATGGGTTGCTCCTTCATCATCTTTTTATCCTCTACTAAGGTTTGTTGATTGCTCTATTTAGCTCTAAATCTCTCTATTTTTAGATTCAGCAGCAATGACTTTCTTTTTTAGATTTTCCAGCAACAACTCTAATTTTTACATTATGTCATAATTATATGAATATAGAATAAATTACATATGTTTATCTAAGATGTTTTATGAGATAAAATGAATATAGATGTCGGATTTGCATGTAATTTTATAACTGCACAGAATAAATAACATATATTTAATTTAAATAGTTGATTTTTTTAATATTTAACTTTGAGTAGATGAATACATCATTTTGTTAAGGTACAAAGCTTCATGGTTGTGTTTAATAACCAGGTTACACTTTCAAAAATAAAGGTTACCTTTCAATTTGAACAATGATATCTACCATTTTTTCTATCTTCAATCAATTTACAACATTTTTTACTCTCTCCACCATTATCTTAACATCTTTGTCTTTTGAAAATGGACGACTTTTGGAAATATTTTGGTTAATATCACATTGTACAAAAAAAGTCTCCACTTCATATTTCTTCCATGTTATATTTTTTAAATATAAATACATAATGTTTGAAATTATTATTACATTTTAAATTATTTTTAATTAAAATAATAGAAATCGCATAATCCACATATACTTCCGTCTACCCACTTACACGCTCCAGACCACCAGACCAAACACGTACAGCATATCAACTTTCTGAACCTTGCCATTAATCGACCGCAACGTCGTATAGAGCAGATCAGAGCATCCTCTCCAAATTGTAGTCTCCCACTTCGCCAAAAAGGAATTGTTCATCACCTCCAAGATATGGATCCCCAGACCACCATCCTCCTCCTTAAGGACTAGAATCTTACACCCCACCAACGATGCCCCTTTGAGACTCCCCGTAGGTGGACCAAAAAATCTCCACATTATCGCCTCCAACTTCACCTTCCCCGACATGTAAGAGGCGTGTAGACAAGAACACAAGAATTACCGAGAAACTGCCTTCAACAGGACCAGATGACAACCTCTAAACAAGCAAGTTGCATGCCAACCCATCAGCTCCATCTCCATCCTCTCTATATCAGGAGTTCAGGTTGTTTGTCGTATCTTACCACCCACAAGCGGCATCCCAAGGTACATGATCGATAGAGTACCCCTTGATGTCTGTAGAGCTGTCTCACAAAAAGCCACATCTTCCTCATTCATCCCGGAAGGAACAAAAGCAGACTTTGCATAATTAATTTAAAGGACGGAGACCATTCCAAACAATTCAAAGACAATGCCCATCAGGAGCACATGTGCTCGTTCACTGTGTGGTCGCCGATACGAGAGTCGCCCCGGCAGGTGGGCGAGTACATTGGGACGCTATGTCCTCGCCCGCTTATTGGCATGCACATATGTGCTCGCCGAAATGATCGCCCCTATAAAATAGGGCGATCATTAACGGAGCCCCTGGAGAGCACATGTGCTTGCCCAAACTGATCTGCAGAAAAAAATTATACAGGTTCAACGGGGTTTTGACGCCCCATCGAACCTGTATAGCCTGCCAATAAACCACTGCATGTGCATATCAGAGCTCGCTAAGCGTATATATAGTATACAAGTTCGTCAACTAAATTAACTAGCACTGACAAGTCGAACTCACATAATATACATGAACTTAGAAACGAAACATTCAAATTTAGCATCTAAATACTACAAATATATGTTCGAAGCAACAACGACAAGTAAAATTACAACAAATTATACTATCAAAGTTCATATAAATTAAAAGACGTGCTAAAAGTTTAACAACAACACAAGACAATAGCAACAACAATTCACTTCTTCTTTGATCTAAAAATTTTAGAAATTAAATCATGCTTTGATTTCTTTTTTTCCTTCTCCTTCTCTTTGAACCTAGCATACATGGGTGTCTCTTCTTCAGGGTCGTTCTCCTCCTCCTCTTCGTCATCCGATTCAATCTCCTTAGGTTGAGATGCACGCTCTTGTAACCTATATTATATATAGAAGATATATACCTGTTACTTGCATTTTGTAGATATAGAAATATAAAATTATTACTCATTCTAAGTAGAATACTTACATGTACGCCGTGAAATCTTCTCGGAGCTTCGTAACTGCTCCACCATCATCGCCATCTGCGACTCCATTGGCGATGATGATTGGGAGGAATGTGGTTGTGTGTACGACGGTTGGGAGTATGCAGAATAGGAATGACGATGTTCCTCCACATAGTATGGAGGAAGACCACCAAGCGTCTACTTCCTGTTCGTCACAACGTCCCTCTCCTCCAACACCTTATAAGATTTTCATTGTTTAATATGAAATTATATATAAAAAATAAATATAGTAAGATTATATTTATCTATACCTGCTTCCATATTGTTTTATCAAATGGTGGTTGCTCTTCAGTTGGATCGCCACCCCATTTTTCTGTAGATAGTGCCAAATAACGATTCTGAGATACAAAATGAAATATAGAAAAATAAGTTATAATATATCTTTCAATTGCAAATAAATTGATATACTTACCAACAATTCTCTTGCTTTAGGAGTGGACCATTGTGACTCTCCTTCTTTCCCACTCATGTGGGACCTCGACCACCACTCCTGAAAAGAGGGTTCTCTTTCCAACCTAGCTGCCTGAAAAATAATTTTAAGATGTGATAACAACATTATATTATATTAAAGTAGATTTGAACAATTAAATTTTATATTGTAATACTATCTCCGCTCTAATCTGATTGTGGCTTTTAGAGCCACTTGTCGATTTAATCCTTTGTTTTTGGCGGTTTGTCCTTCCCGTCGTGGATCCCCTTCCAAACTCGGCATCTGCAACGAATGCATCACAAAAACCCACCCATCTGCAAAGAATATGTTATGATTATTGATTACTTTAAAAAGTTTATTATAAATTATTTAAGAAATACAATACCTATCCTCCGTACACCATGCTGGTGGGAACCTCTTCATCTCATCAAAATTCATCTCCTCGCATCCCGTCTTCGCATGCGAGTCTCTCCTTGCCTTGAAAAATGTATCGCCCATTCTCTTCTCCGTCAAACAAATAAAGGCTCGACAATAAGCCTCCTTCCCCAGACCTGAAACAAGGCGATACCTACTCTGAAAATTACAACGAAATTTAGATCTAAAAAACTTGACAAAAAATTTCTACATCACTTCTTAGAAATTTTTCTTACCAGAAACATGTCAAATAGTCTCTCCTGTAACAGGGATGCGACACCATCTAAATTGCATGCATGTCAAGTATGTCTTGATTATGTTGGTTATCTCCTTTGCCACCCTATTGCTATTCAAAAAATCACTGCATTTGGTAAAATTTTTAAAATGATACAATTTATACATATTTGGTAAAATTAAAATGACAAAAATTATTAAAATCTTACCTCCCATCCGTCGTAACCTCCAACAAAGGGTAGAATGTCGAAGTCTATCCAGCTGCAGTAGGTAAAGGCACGGAGGTGCTCGGACGTCCATAAGAAGGAGAATCAGAACCCATCGATGTCCGTGCGGATATGGGAATCGGGAACGGGAATCCAGTAGGAGCGACTGAGGTAGATGGCTCTCCATAGCCGCCTACATAAAAGGGTGGAGGATGATAACCAAGAGACTCGTAGTAGGCTATGACCCGCCGAACCTCGTGGGAGTGTGAATCTAATACATCATCATCCGGGGTGGACTGTTTACTGGACGAGTGTGTGTCTGAGGAAGATGGACGATTGGATTGATGTGATCCATGAGCTCTGCCACATCCAAAACATGTCATGACTGTAATGATCATGTAATAGTTAATTACATAATTATTACTACAGATTTTAGCTAATTCAATTATAATAGTGTAATAAAACTTACAGCTAATCTTCATCATTTATTTCGGTGGGATTAAAGGATATTTCTTCATTTTTTGAGTTTTCTGAATCATCGTTTGTGGAGTCGGTGTAGGTCAACACATAATACCTCATTATCAGCGAATCGAATCGATTCAATGATTGGGACTTCTTCTGTTACGTTTATTCGTTCATGTATTGGTGTGAATACTTCATCTGTGTCATATTCATGATAAGTGTAATCATTAGAAATATAGTCTCGAGAATTTATCTTCACAACAGTTAAAGTTTCAACGCTCTTTCTCTTCTTTGACACTTGTGGGAGATAACATACTTGATCCGCTTGAGAAGCTAAAACGAAGGGTTCAAATCTGCGTATAAATTTTCTTGGTACCACATCGACACTGTTATTTCTCCTATCGAGTACTACACCTCCATTGAGTTCATACCAATCACACAAGAAGAGAACTACTTTATTCAAGCCGTGAATACTATATTTCACTTTTAGTATCTCCTTTAAAATTTCATAATAATTCATATGATTTTCCTCATAACAAGATCCACGAGCCATCACTCCATGATTCTGAGTTGTTAAATATTTACCGGAATTGAAGGTATGAAAACAAAAAAAACCATTACTGCAGCAAGAGTGTAAGATCGGACCTTATAAACAGGTCCTTCTTCAAAATATTTTAAAATATGAGAATAAAAATCACCACCGTCCAACTGTTTTGAGCGGTCTTTAAACCAAGCTGGAAATTGATCCCTATAGACGCTCAGAACTTCGTCATCTGAATACATAGGATTTTCCTCGATAATTTTCTTCCTAAATTCCCTAAAATTAGTAAAAGAAACATCATAACTAATTGAAATTGAATTTGCATATGCACATAAAGTAATACAAATACTTACTGAACATATGGTGTTATTTCCTCGCAATTGTCTAATACGTATAACTCTGCAGCATCCTTCTCCTGTTTCGATAAGAAACGTTCAGTTGCCTTTCCTATGAGCTGAGTGGATTGACGAAAGATACCGATACAAGGTTCTTCCTCCGAGTAAATTGTCTCATTCCTCCTAAATCTGTTGTGGATTGTCTCCACATCTTTTGGAAGATACCTAACGCAGAATGTTGCGACTTCCTCATATATATATTACGAACTTATTAATCATTCAAATTTACTTTTGTTTCAGACCTTTCTTTTAAGAAAGAACATAAACCTATATGGAAATAGGTTAACATTTTATTCAAATAGTAAAGAATGCAAGAAGATTATAATATTTGTAAATACCTTTCAAATGGATACATCCAACGATATTTTACCGGCCCTCCTACTTTTACTTCATATGAAATATGAATCATCAGATGCTCCATTAAATCAAAAAATGACGGTGGAAATATCTTCTCTAAGTTACACATAATCACGGGAATATTTTTATGAAGATAATCCATCTCCATGCGGTGTATACGTGATGAGCATAAAACCTGGAAAAATCTGCTGACATCTGAAAAAACATCGACAATATTTTTTGGTAACAATTCTCTGAACACTATCGGTAGCAATTTCCATGAAAATACGACGGTCATGACTTTTCATTCCCTTAAATGAAAGCTTCTTTAGATCAACCAAATTGGAAAAATTTGATGCATATCCGTCTGGAAATTTCAATTTTCTTGTCCATTCGCAGACAAGCTTAACTTGATTTCTGTCTAAGGTATACTTCGCTTTAGGAAGTTCAACCCTTTCATTATCATGTTCCTTTATATGCAACTTTGGCCGATTGCATATGATTTGTAAATCACAATGAGACTTTACTGTATCTTTTGATCGTCCGGTTACATTCATAACAGTATAGAAGATGTTATCAAATACATTTTTCTCTATATGCATAACATCTAAGTTGTGTCATATCAGTAACTTGCTCCAATATGGTAATTCCCAAAATATATTCTTCTTAATCCAATTATGACGATCACCAAAATCAGGAAGATTTTTTATTTTATCTCCATTCTCTAAGGTTGATTTCTCCAATTCTTCCAAGCTTGATAATATCGTATCGCTTGTATTGAATGGTGGGGGATCTGAAAGATCAATTGTATTCTTTTTAAATGGCTGCTTCTGTCTTCGATATGGATGATTGTTTGGAAGAAAATGTCTGTGATAATAAAAACACATGGTTTCTGACTGTGTTGAAGCTGGAATGATTTAGTACTCTCCATACAATATGGACAACTTTTACATCCATGCGTGCTCCATCCAGATAACATTCCATATGTCGGGAAGTCATTTATCGTCCAAAGCAGAGCTACTTTCATGTTAAATGTTTGACTTTTATTTGCATCATATTTATCAACTCCATCGACCCATAACATTTTCAACTCATCTATAAGAGGACGTAAATAAACGTCGATATATTTTCCCGGATGTGTAGGCCCTGTTACCAACAGCGAAAGAAACATAAACTGTCGCTTATTACATAACCATGGGGGTAGATTGTATGGTGTTGCCATTACTGGCCAGAAAGAGTAATCTTTACTTCTTCCATAAGGATTAAACCCGTCTGTACATAAACCTATAACACAATTCCTCTTTTTTTTTATAAAATGTAGGAAAAGCTGACATCAATACTTTCCAACAATCAGACTCGGATGGATGCTCCATGTACTCATCGACTTTATGTTCCGCGTGCCATGTCATATGCTTCGTCGTTTCTTTGCAATAATATAGGCGTTCAATCTCGGAGTCAACGGGAAATAATGTAAAATCTTTCTCGAGATTTTTGTCCCACTCTTACTAGCTTCCTGATATCTTGGCTCGTCACATTCAGGATACCGTTGTAAATGCTGTTGTTCTCCGTAATATAAAATATGGTGATTTATGTAAGAGTCTATATTAACTTTCGTTAAACTCATCTTCCGGGTCATCTTTTTTTATTTTGTAATAATTATCAGGTAGTTCTGCATCTTCTGGTAACATTTTCTTGATAATCCTAAACTAAGATCAATATACTGAGCTCACCTCCTATACTTGAACTTTGCTAGTCCTCGAGTAAATAAAGAATTAATAAGTTGGATTAACCTATTAATGTGCATGTGAATACAAGACTTGATCCATTCAAGAACTTCTCGTTTTAGAGATCCTAAAATTCTAAGATGAACCAAGCTCTAATCAAAGGGTATCTGATTTCCCTAATCATCAGACTCTCTGTATACATATATAATAGGGCTATGAATTTAAGTGTGGATTGTAATTACAAGAGTAGAGTTGCAATGTCACCCCAGGTTTTAGTCCAAGAGACTCTCCTAAGAACCCGATCCTCAACACTAGGGAATAAAGCATTTCTTGCGTCCAATCTACCGTCTCTTTAGTTGTCAGAATTAAAAGTGTAAATGAAAGGTCAGTTGATAGAAAGCATAGGATTGTGTCATTTCTTCTCTCCCTCTCATTTGAAACAAGGATCCTCTCGAGTGCCTTATTAACTCAACACATGTATTTTTTTTATTGTTGATCAGCATGTCCATCAAGAGAATTCAGAGTCGTTTGCACCTGTTTTCCTGGGAGTACATCGGGATGTGTCTCTTTTGAGTATCTAAGATACCTTCGACGCCGAGACTTGTATCACTATACAATATAGAACCCTTTTTGGTGCTAGTCTGACTTCTGGTCCTAATAGCGGCAGTCCAAGTGGACACTTTGAAATGGTTGGGAGCGCTCGTCTTTAGTGGAAGCTCTTTGATATTAGACTTCGTATGGTGAGAGATTTTCTTTCAACATTTCTTTCTTTCTTTTTTTGAATTTTGGCTAGCTTCACTGCTTTTACCGAAAGTTGGCGCACATTGATCAACAATTTTTTAGATTTCATCACTCCATGGCACATACGTAAATGTCAAGAGATAGTACAAGAACCATGTTCTCATACTGGCTAAAGGTGTTGACACTCAAGTTTCATGAAGCCTTCATTGATTTTATCCCATCCTTGAGCATCATCTAATCAGGTCCAAACTCAAATCCCTCATCCCAGTTCCTCAAGTGAAATTTCAACTCATCTCATCGTAACTGCAGTCATGTATGTGAGGTGTTGATCATATTCTTAAGGTAGAGACTAAGCATGCAATATAGCACACAAATCTTTCAAACTAGGGAAATGTGAATAATTAAGTCCAAGACCCTATTACTAAGGCTGGTTAACTCAAAATCTCAAGATCTCATAAACCAAGTATTCTTAAACTTCACTAGTCTTATGTGAATGCGAATGTGTCAGGGATTATCTCAACTCATTGGTTAGGTTTTTTGTAATTTTGATTTTTGTTATTTTTTGAAAAATAAAGGGAAGGAAGGAAGATTTTTTTAAAAAAGGTTTTTGTTTTTTTTTCAAAAGTTTTTTAGAAAGATAAATAAGAAAGGACACACATTTTTTTGAAAAGTTTTTTTTGTTTTTTAAAGCAAATGAGGGAAGAAAAGAGATTTTTTTTTAAAGTTTCTTTGGAAAATATTTTTTGAAATTTTTTTTTGAAAAGCCTTTTTGAAAAAGATTTTTTATGTTTCTACAAATTTAATCCACATCGTAATTATTGTATAATATATACAAAAATATGCGAAAGTACAAGCTATGGGTAAAGTATATATGTAATATATACATGTCTGATGAACCTTGTTTTCATCAAGCTAATTTATGTATTTTAATTCTCTTGCTTAAAATCTTGTCAATAAAAACCAGACTAAACATGGTATATATCTTGATTTTAAAATAAGTTAAAAATTCAAAAAAATTACAAAATCAGAAAAATACAGTTTTTTATACCTTTAAAACGCTCCCAAAAATATTTCTCCCTTTGTTTGACTTATTTTGTGTTTTTGGTCAATATGAAACTTGTAGATCTCACCAAGATCTACAACTTTCATGTTTTGAGTTTTTTTCAAATTCGGCTTCCTTCTATTTATTTTCGATTACTTCTTTTATTTTTACTTCTGAATAATTCCCATTGGGCCACGTGGCTCCTTCTGTTTGAGCCACGCAGCCCGTTCCCCTCGCGCCTCGCGCTTCTCCTCCGCACCATTTGATCTTCTTTGGATCCTCCATCTACATCGCTCGTCTCCTTTCTATTCTCCGCCCTTCGATCCGCCTCCAGATTTCATTTGGAGTGTCCTTCCCCGCTCACTCCTTGCCCATAGCCCGTCGATGCAACCTGATCGATTAGAACAGGACCGCCCCTTCGCACTCTTTTCCCAACCGTTGCATCGCAAGATCCAACGAAAAAGCTACCATCTCCTACTCCCAGCTCCCCCCTTCTCTCCCATGTTCTCCATGTCAAATCACCCGCCCCCTTTACACGTCCTCCACCTTATCGATACCTCCCTTGCCCCTCTGATCGTTCTCCATCCAAGCCCTCTCCTCTGTCATCCTCACGGGTTGCGTGGCTCTGCACGTCCCCCTCTCTATCGCTCCATATTCTGCTCTCCAACTTCGACTTCCACCGCCTGCACCACTTCCGTTCTCCTTCATATACGTCTTCTCTGCTGTCATTCTGCCTTGTTCACCTTTACGTGGGTACAAACCTAGCACCTCTCCATCTTCTCGTGACAGGGGGAGGTTGGATTGAGGACGCGAAGACAGCCTCCGCCCCGATGAAGACCCATGGCCACAGTATGCCATGTTCTGGTGCCGTAGAGCACCATCGAGCTGATCCAAATGGTCACCGGAGTCCAGCAAAGACCAAACCTCCTCTTGGAGTTCAACCCACCCACCTCGTTCGCCCTTGATCTCCAGGTAAGTTCCTCTGTTCTTCTCTCTTTTCCTTCTCGTTTCTCATAAATATTTAGGCGCTTATACGTACTTTCACCCTCAATTAGTCACCCTACTAGCTCCGCCTCACCTCCACCATTTTCTCCATACCCTCTACCACCTCTCCTCCGTCAGAACCTCCAGTCGCGACGCCCCCTACTCTTATTCACCTTGCCAGAGAAAACAACCAGGGATATCACCTTCTTCGCCCATATGGCCCTCAATTCACCTCATCTCACTCACACGTACAACATCTTCACGCTTCATCTAGACCCTCTAACAATTGTAGGTGTTCATCTTCATTGGTCAGAGCTTCGTCAGAGCTGACTTCTCACGCTCTACCTTCAGCGTGGGGTCGTCGCCAACCTCCTCTAGGAAGTCCAGAGTCTTCCTCGTGCTACGAACGTGATCGCCATGCATCCAGGTCTCTTCCTGTATCTTCACCGAGCACGGGATACGATGGTGGAGCTCGTACAGTCCTTTTGGAGATCCAATAGTGCCGCCAACTATCGACGGAGGAGGAAGCTCTAGGAGTTCCAGGTATCGTTGGATGGCACCTCCCGGTGCTCATCCAATGGCCTACATTCAACCACATCGACGCCTCCGAGGCATGGAGGTTTGGGTGGTCTAAGCCAGTACACGAAGCGCCAGATCTCTCCACATGCCCCGATCCTCTGCCCAAGCCTCCCGAGCCAAGCACCGAACCAGAGCCTCTTTCTGAGCCTAGCCCTCACGTGCTCTGGTCACGTGAGGGGTAGGCAAATTGCATTGGTGCCCCTCCTTCTTCTCCAAATTGCAGACATGACCCTTTGAGTACGTGCACTGTATGTGCGTCTGGGTTTATTTGCACTCTAGCCCCTTCAGGTTTTAATAATTGCAATATAGCCCTCATGCGAATGGAATATTTACAGGGAAGGTCTCGCATTTTATTTTAATTATATTTATGCCCTTCCAGGGACCTGATTGTAATGTTTTTCTCATTATTTTCATGTTGAATATTTCGAGCATATGATCAACGTTTAAGTTGATTTTGGTTTCATTTCGAAGCTTACTTAATTATCTATCCATAAACATGATTTGCTCCATGATTTGACATTTAAAATTTTGATGATAAATTCTAGTAATGTAAATGATTTCTCATACCTTTTATTAGTTTATCAATTAAATTTGCTTCATGAATTGATCCTGAAATTTACTACATTTTTATTGCTTAATGATTTCAGCTAGGTAGGGCATATTTGCATATTTATACAATGTATCTCATTGCATTATAAAAACTAAATAAAAAGGTCTTCGTAGGTCTACATCATTTGTCCCGGTGTGTTGGTTTATTAGTTATTTATTAATCACTTGAGTCGAGTATTAGGAGTCTAAATAATCACTTAAGAGGCTTGTGTCTGTGAGTTCAACTTTGGTCTTACCAAGTAAATAAATTTGACCGGTTATGTTAATTGAAAATTTGATTAAGTGTTTTTTGATTGGTCTGATTTTGCCCGACTGCAACGAAAATCGAATGTTAATTTGACATTATTAAGAGGGTGATTTTAGAGTTTATCAAATGGCATCGTTGTCGGGGACACGACTCATCTTTTATTTTATTTAGATTTTTACTATTTGATCAAGTGATAATTTCTAACCTTTAGGTCAAGTCGTTCATTTCACTCACATTATGTTGATAATTCTCTGCAATCCATCTAATGCTTGCTTATTGTGGTAGGGACCCCTTGGCGACCAAACGCTTGGAAGACGTGGAGGCGAGGAATGGAAGCTCCCCCTGCAAGGAGCAGCAAAAGAATCATTAGAAAATTAACAAGAATTAAGGTTTCTTGCATTTTTCATGCATTCATGTAATAATCATCTTTACGACAGTATTCATTTGAAGATCGGAATTGTAAATGAACGAAGGTCATTGTAGTTGTGTGGGGCCTGCCCCACTTGAGTGTCGACTTAGGATCAGGCACACAGCTCTCTGAGCTATTTTTATTTTTTATCTTATGTGTTTGATCATAGGTAGGATAGACTAAATTGAGACTCACGTAGACATCGCTTCACTTATCCAAAATCAAATATGTTCTATCCCTGCTAATAGAAGCAAGCTAGGTGTGGATTTTCATCAACTTGCATACATTGAGTATTTGATTTTAATTCAATCTTGTTTTTCACGAAGAACTCTAAAGACACTGAGAGCTTTTCTCCTTAGCATAGATCGTGATTTTATCGTATGCATCGACTTTTTCTCGACTTCTCTTCCTGGATTGATCGCCTAGGATTTAAATGGAGATTGGTAATGGTTGTTAGACAATGTTTTCTTGACTTGTGTCACACTAAATCAGTGATAACCTTGAAACTAAAATTGGGACTGTTAATGCAAGTCGATCAAATAAAATGGAGTAAAATCATTTTTTGGGAGAGCAACACCTTCTTTACGTAGGATATTCTGATTTGATGTATCATTAAGCCTTGTGCATATGAGAATAAATTTGTATACCAATAAAAATGAAAAGATAAAGAACCAACGGTTATTGGTTTCATGTGTGAGTTGGTGAATCAATGGTGTTGCTTGGTTGATTGAGCCTTGTTTGTGAATTTTTCCAAACCCTTCCATAGATATTCGGTACTACATCCGTCTCCAAAGATTCATTCATTCATGTGTAAATCCATCCTAATCTCTCTGTTCTACTCAGGTCTCCCCAAGTCAACTTACCCATGTCTTTACTTAGGCTATTCGTAGCCTATGTACAGGGGGCATCAGTCCCCGTGAATTCCAGACTCATTTATCCTTCTCTCTGACACTTAGGTTATTTTAACTTAAGTGTAGGGGGTATCCTCCTTAGTTCCAGTATCTCTTCTTATATCTCAACTTGAGCTATGGCTTTGTATAACTTAGTGCTATGAGGACATAGAAAAAGTTAAGTATAGGGGGTATACCATATATACTTTATCCATAGCTCTATTTTGAAAATTTTGAAAAAAATAAAACTTTTTGGGCTAGAGTATACATTTTTTTGAACTAAGTTGGATAAAATGTTTTCAAAGTTTGAAATTTTTTCTCGACTATGTTACATTATTTTGAAGAAAATATTTTGAAAATGGTTTGAAAAATGGGTTTTACTTGTTTTGAAAAATCATTTGAAAATGTTTGTAAAATTTATATATATGTGACGTTGTTTGGAAAATATTTTCAAAAATCTTTTTCAAAAAGAAGGGTATAAATGAGACTAACTTGTGCTTGTAAATATTGTCTTTGAAAAAATATATGGAGTTGGATTGATCCATGACGCTTCCACATTCACACAAGATTAGTGAAGTTCAAGAACACTTGGTTTATGAGGTCTTAAGATTTTAAGTTAACCAGCCTTAATCATTAGGGTCTTTTGACTTAAATATCCACATTTTTCCTAGTTTGAAAGATTTGTGTGCTATATCGCATGTTTAGTCTCTACTTTAAGAATATGATCAGCATGTTACATACACAACTGTAGTTATAATGAGATGAGTTGAAATTTCACTTGAGGAACTGGGATGAGGGATTTAGTTTGGACCTAATTTTATGATGCTCGAGGATGGGATAAAATCAATGAAGGCTTCATGAAACCTGAGTGTCAGCACCTTTAGCTGGTATGAGAATATGGTTCTTGTGCTATCTCTTGGCATTTACCTACGTGCCAGGGTGTAATGAAATCTAAAAATGTTAATAAGTGTGCACCAACTCTTGGTAAAAGCACTGGAGCTAGCCAAAAAAAGCAAAGAAAAGAGTAAGAAATGTTGAAAGAAAAGCTCTCATCATACAAAGTCAAATATCAATGAGCTTCCACCAAAGGCGAGCGTTCCCAACCATTTCAAAGTGTCCACTTGGACCACTGTTATCAGGACCATGAGTCAGGCTAGCACCAAAAAAGGGCTCTGCATCGTAAATGCTACAAGTCTTGGTGAGAAGGTATATTAGATACTCAAAAAGGCACACCCCGATGTACTCCCGGGAAAACAAGTGCGGACAACTCCAACTTCTCTTGACGAACACATTGATCAACAATAAAAATATGTGTTGAGTTAATAAGACATTCGAGAGAATCTTTATTCCAACGAGAGGGAGAGAAGAAATGACACAATCCTATGCCCTCCATCAACTGGACTTCCATCTACATTTTTAAGTTTGACAACTAAAGACACGGTAGATTGGATGCAATATTTGATTTATTCTCTAGTATTGAGGAGTGGTTTCTTAGGAGAGTCTCTTGGACAGGAACCTTGGGTGACGTTGCTACTCTACTCTTGTGACTGCAGTCAACACTTAATGTCATATCCTTATCTTATATGTAAATAGAGAGAGTCTGATAATTAGAGAAATTGGATACCTCTTGATTAGAGCTTGGTTCAACTTTGAAATTTTGGATCTCTAAAATCGAGAGTTCTTGAACGGACCAGGTCTTGTATTCACATGCACAATCAGGGATTAAATCCAACTTATTAATGTTTATGATGCTCGAGGACGAGCATAGTTTAAGTATATGGGGATGATGAACCTTGGTTTCATCATGCTAATTTATATATTTTAATCTCCTTGCTTAAAATCTTGTTAATAAAAACCAAACTAAATATTGTATATATCTTGATTTTAAAATAAATTAAAATACAAAAATTATAAAATCAGAAAAATACAGTGTTTTATACCTTTAAAATTCTCCCAAAAATATTTCTCCCTTTGTTTGACTTATTTGTTGTTTTTGGTCAACATGAAACTTGTAGATCTCATCAAAATCTACAACTTTCATGTTTTATTTTTCCAAATTCGATTTTCCTTCTATTTCTTTTCGATTATTTCTTTCATTTTTACTTCTGAATAATTCCCATTGGGCCACGTGGCACCTTCTGGTTGAGCCATGCAGTCAGCGCCCCTTGCGCCACGCGCTTCCCCTTCACACCATCCGATCTTCTTTTGGAGCCTCCATCTCCACCGCTCGTCCCTTTTCCATTCTCCACCCTTCGATCTGTCTACGGATTTCATCTGGAGCGTCCTTCACCACTCACTCCTCGATCGTTGGATCACTAGATCCAATGACACACGTGCCTCGCCCATATCCTGTCGATGCGACCTGATCGATTAGATTAGGACATCCCCTTCATGCTCTTTGCCCAACCATTGGATCGCAAGATCCAACGGTTAAGCTACCATCTCCAACCCCCAACAACCACCCCCCATCTCCCACATTCTCCACATCTAATCACTCGCCCCCTTCCTATTTCGTCCACCTTCTCGATACCTCACTTGCCCTCTGATCGTGCTCAGTCCAACCCCTCTCCTCCGTTATCCTCATGGGCCCCATGGCTCTGCATGTCGCCCTCTCTCTCTCTCTCCATATTCCGCTCGCCAACCTCGACTTCACCACCTGCACCACTTCTTGTTCTCCTTCAAATACGCCTTTTCCGTTGTCATTCCTCCTTGTACACCTTTACACGGTAGAGACCCGACACCTCTCCATCTCCCCGTGAAAGGGGGAGGACAGATTGAGGACGCGAAGACAGCCTCCACCCTGGTGAAGACCCATGGCCATGGTAGGCCATGTTCTGATGCCTTAGAGAACCATCGAGCTGCTCCAAATGGTCGTCGGAGTCCATCGTAGACTGTAGCTCCTCTTGGAGTTCAGCCCAGGCCACCTCGTTCGCCCTTGATTCCAGGTAAGTTCCTATGTTCTTCTCTTTTTCCTTCTCGTTTATTGTAATTATTTAGGCTCTTCTACACACATTGACCCTCAATTAGTCACCCTACTAGCTTCACATCACCTCCACCATTTTTTCCATCACTCGCATGTACATCATCTGCACTCTTCGGCTAGACCCTCTAATAATTGCAGGTGTTCGTCTTCATTGGTCGGAGCTTCATTGGAGCTGACTTCTCAAGTTCTGCCTTCGGCGTGGGGTCGTCGCCAGCCTCCTCCAAGCTGTCCAGAGTCTTCCACGTGCTACAAACGTGGTCTCTATGCGTCCAGGTCTCTTCCTAGATCTTCACCGAGCACAGGAGATGGCAGTGGAGCTCGTGCAGGCCTTCTGGAGATCCAATAGCACCGCCAACTATCGAGGGAGGAGGAAGCTCCAGGAGTTGCAGGTGTCGTTGGATGGCACCTCCCGGTGCTCATCCAATGGCCCACATTCAGCCATGTAGATGCCTCCGAGGCTTGGAGGTTTGGGAGGTTCAATCCAATGCACGAAGAGCCAGATCTCCATGTGTCCCGAGCCTCCACCCGAGACTCCCGAGCCAAGCACTGAACCAGAGCCTCTTTCTAAGCCTAGTCCTCATGTGCTCTGGTCACGTAAGGAGTGTCCAAATTGCATTGGTGCCCGACCTTCTTCTCCAAATTGCAGACAAGTCCCTCGGAGCACGTACATAGCATGTACGAATGGGGTTATTTGCACTTTAACCCCTCTGAATTTTCATAATCGCAATATAGCCCCCACACGCATGGAATTTTTACATGGAAGGTGATGAGCGACCAATCAACTAGGGTCAAGTAGAAATATACATTAGAGGTCGTTGTGGCCACAATCAATCAGCAAGGCTCATCGAGAAAATAAACCACTCAACGAATAAATCAAGCAATCAAAGAATGTAAGCGGTTCGCTATTTTTATTTACCTTATATAGCCACCAGGGTCGAACCCAAGGAGCATGATTAAAGAACTAAGTAGTCGAATTTTAGATATAAAATATTTTTTAGTGGTTTTTTATTTTTCAAATTTTTAGTTTTTAAATAAAGGTAAGCAAGCACAAAATCAAGAAAACAAGCACAACAATCTTTTTGGATTTTTCTATAAGGCTAAAAGTACTCACAAAAAAACTAAAAATATTTTTGGGTTTTTATTTTAAATGGTTTTAATAATTTTTATGGGCTTTTTAAATATTTTTGCGATTTTATAAAAATCAAACAAGGGTAAAAAATCTAAACAATGGAGATAAAAATCTACAATTATCTGATAAAATATTTAAAGTGCCAAAGGTCCTATTAAGCAATTATCTGATAAAATGGAGATAAAAATCTACAAACAACAACTGGAAATGGAATTTTTCGAATTTTCTTTGATATTCTATGATTTTTAAAAACTTTTGTTTTTTTTAGATTTTTAGGGTTTTTACAGTGAACTTTCAAACAAAATTAAAACTGGAGGTAAAGCAAGCAAAAAAGCACACAAAGAACTTTTTGTGCAATTTTAAACTATTTTTCTATTTTTTTATCATTTTTATAAGGCAAATAGGGGTATTTTTAAGAGTTTTTTAATTTTCGAAAATAGAAAATGCAATCAAACTAATCCAAAAAATCACACTAAAACTAACCCTAGCAGGAGCTAATCGTGATTTTTTTAGTGATTTTTCAAATTAATTTGAGATTTATTAAGCCTAAACAATGCATGTAATCAATCACAGTTTACATGGACCTCTTTGTAAATACTTTATGTTTCTGGACCCATTGGATAACGCAATATAAAAGTCCCAAGGTGATTCCGCAAAATGCCCACTCAATTCACGCACATGCTCAATACTGAACACACAGGGGTATAAATGTAATTTCAAAAAAATTTACATTCATTCAATCATAGCAGATAAGTCCAGGGTAGAAAATGCAAATAACCTAAGATACACATGAGCACACACGTGCTTCAAACTCAAGAGGACTAAAGTGCAATTACCATAAAGTCTGAGGTTCAAACTGTAAAAGTACTCAACTATACATTTTATTTGGAAGACTAAATATAAAAGCAAAAACATGCAGGATAAAATGTGAAATATACCCAGGGCAAGGGCACGTGGCATGCGCTGAAGCTGACACTGGCGTACGGTTCTGATCCACCGCAGCTGCAGGATCTGACGGTGTAGGGAATGTCCAGGACGTGCGGGGCAGATGCGTTAGATGCTCTGATCCAACAGCCAAAAGGCTACGAATGTTGGGTGGCTTAGATTAGATATGGCAGAGGCTGGAAGATCCGACAGCTAAGAGGGGGTCTACAAGAACACTCTCTCAACGAACTTCAATCGAGCATCGGAGGTGATCCGATAACCCGATGAAGGCTCTAAGAGATCCGACATGATCGCAGGGGTGTTCCGCGTCGGACGAGGGGCTTCAATGAGGGCGATGACGGTCAGATGGACATGGCAGTACATGTCACCTGGAGCTGCTCCGCTTGGGCAGCTGGGGGTCCAAAATGGGCGTCTGGCATGCATGGGTTCCTACAATGGGTAGATGGGACTCGAGGCTATGCTTCGGTCCTGGTTATTACTAGTGGAGATAAGAGAAGCGATGGGGGTGGTGTTTTGGGTCTCCGACGAAGGCGGGGGATGGAGACATGACCTAATATTGACCCGATGGTCGAGCCTCAGGGTGATCAGACTGCGTGAGAAGGTGCAAGGCAAGCATGGGGTCGATCGGAAATGATGGAAGTGGGTCACGGGGCTCCGACCAGTTGATCGGAGCAGAGGTGATGGCGGCAGCACTAAATGGAAAGGATCAATAGAAATTGGAAATGCGGAAGGAAGGATAGATACTGGAAGATTTGGATTGGTTCCTGAGCTCCAGGCGAATGTGAGCATCGAGGTCTTAGCCTCAACCGAGCCGCGGCTGGCTGGGATGCTTCATACGGCAGAGCTCCAGCCACGTCATGAGCTAAGAGTCTCCAGGCACCTCTGGATGGTCCTAAGGCACTCCTCCAACGGATGTCACTACGATGAAGATGGCTCAAGGTTTGTGGTGGTGCGAGGGACGAGCTGAGGCATTGTGGAGGTTGGAGGAGAATATTTATAGGCTGCCAAGGATCTAAGAAGATCAGAGGCATACACAGAATCCTAACCAGATCTAGTTGCGCCTAAGGATCCGCGAGGATCATGGATCATGAGGCTTTAATTGGGCGCAGGAATCAATCCAGTAGGAGGTCACCTTCGGGTTTGAGAATTCAGAGAAAATGCTCCGGCGAAAGGAACTCGACCGACTCGGTTGGGAAGGGGATGTTGACCGGGGTCAACAATTCTAACTGGACCAATCAGAATCAAGGATGTATAAAATTCAAAGAAAATAGGATAAAAATAGTAAATGAATTTAAAATAAAAAATTTATAAAAATGATTATTATTTATTAAATTAATTTTCTGTGATTTTAATTATTTTTATGAAAAATAAAATAATGTATATACAGTTTGTAGCATTATATATAGGTATATTATACATATGTGTTATGTACATGTATTTTTATTTTATTGTTTTTATAATACTTTTATTTTATATTTTATTTATTTAGAACAAGATTTTAGGAGTAGTAAATAATTTTTATTTTATTTTTATAAATTATTTACGGGTATAAAATAAATAGTGAGTGTGGTGTGTATATGTGTATTTTGTACAAAGAGTTGGTGATTTTATTTTTATTTTTGTTTTATTTTGTTTATTTTTATGTTATTATTATATTATTCTAATGCTATATACAAGGTTGTAAAAGAATAATTTAATTTTATTCTGTCAAAAACAAGTAGATAACTATTATGTACAACTATAAAGGATTTGTACAGTACATAGTGAGCCCTATCTCTCTCTATTTATTTTTATTTACGATCATGTCAATTTTTGACTTTCTCTTGGGGTTTGGGTTACTCTATATTTATTCTAAATACATCATTCTTTTTCTTTTCTCTTTATTATTCTGTTTTATACATATTAGGTATAAATTATGCATTATTATCACAGGCGTGCAAAATGCTAAGTTATTGTATTTACAAGTATTTACAGGTGTTTTTGCTAGAAAGAAGAGCTAACATAAAAAAATAAAGAATGAGAATCATATATTCATCATCCCCCTATATTTTACCTTTGCTAGTCCCTTAGCAAACACTTATTTGAGAAAGAAGTGAAAACAAAAAGAAACGAAAAGAAAAAGAATCAAGGTTGATTATTAAACTTATCTTCATTAAATTGGAATATGGAGCTCGATCAGACCTTTGGATTATTAGTTTGTCGGAACCTTATTGGGAAATAGGTTTAAAACTCAACAGCCTTCAAGTTCCACAATTCTATGGTCAAGACTCCTTAATAAAACCATGTCAGAACAAGTCTACATACACAAACTCTAACGACTATGAATCTTTCCTTGTATTGTGTAAGCGGTCTGTAGCTCCCCACCTCAGAAATGACAAAGAAACATCCTCCCTCAACAAGATAAATCTAATTCCCTAGTCTAGCAGCTCTTTCCTCGAGGAGCGGGGTATTCCCTTCTTTGTTTAAGTTCAACCAACTCAAGAAGAGGGGAAAAGAAGATAATGGACCGTGACCAGTGTAGACGCGTATCCCTTGGAGCCAAACCAGTGTAGCTAAGTCTCCCACTGCAAGCTTCATGAGGTGAGCAGGTGTAATACATAAGCTTTGTTTTATTGACTATATACACTCTGGTGGGCATTTTATTTTCAATCACGCATGTCCACTTTTTTGGAGTTTTTCTTGATTTTGCATTTTTTGATGTGCATATGTACAACATATCTACATGGTGCAGCATATACATAAGGAGTTTTTCTTCTTGATCCAGTAGATTATCCCTCTTTTGAAGCATTATTGCAACCCATAGACTCCTGTCTTTAGACCTCAATGCCACTAGACCAAGTTGAGATGCACATCCCTCCCTAGAGGAACGAGAGGTTCGGCCTAGAAGTACTACCCTCGTATGATACCCCAAGCCAAAGAATTTTGCCAAATCACCACCTCATCCGTGTTGAGCTATGTGTAAGGTATGTGTCCAAGTTAAGCCATTGTCTCTGAGAGTCATGTGTTTATTGTTAAGTGTTCTACTTAAGCTCATCAATATGATATGTGAACATAACCTAGTGGACTCAAAGAATTAAGTCATTAATGGATCAGAAAAGTCTTAACTCCAAATATAAGGTCCCTCTGAAGTTAGGTGGATTATGTCTTAACCAAGCTCCATTTTTAAATTTAATTCCAAACTAGTTTAAATGCCAACTATGATTCAGAAGAATAAGCAAGCAAATATGTACAAAAACTCTTTTTGAAACATTTTTCAAAATATGCAAGTTTTTATGAAAATTTTTGAATGCAGAGAGAAAAGGGTTTTGCAAACATATTTACAAAAGGTCATTTACAACCCTTTATATATAGGAAAAAAATTAAAATTTTTGCGATTTTTATACTTATGATTTTTAGTCATTTTATTTTATTAGCGCACTCACAGAAAGTACAAGTTATGGCTAAAGCATATATACAATATATACGACACCCCCTATACTTAGCTCGAACCATGTCCTCAGAGTGATCAAAGAGCGATGAAAGGGAGACATTACTTGCTGAGTATTGGGAAGTGAAAAGAATGTTATACTACAACGACGAATAAAAGAATGTAATGAATCGAGATCGGTGATCCCCCAATATTTAGGATCAACTAATCATAAGTATATAAGACTGTACACAAGGAAAAAATGAGGTATAGAATGTACAAGGTTCACCTCCCCTACACTTAGGGTAAAATATGCCTAAGTATAGGCAACAAAACGAAGGTAAAAAGAATCAAATGAATAATCAATGTCAGATCCCCCCCATACTTAGGGTGTAGTGCACCCTAAGTATAACATGATCATAAGATGAAGATAGGGTATCAGACTCAAAGAATGTATGATATGGACAATCTAGATCTATACAGCTGCGGGGAATAAGTGATAATCATGTAAATGTTGTGAGTCAAAGATCACATCTCATACAAAATGAATAGGGGCAACTTCAACGATCAACGAATCATAATCAAGTTATGGCTTCTGGCATTGACTGTTAACTTGAAAGGTGGAGTTAGATAACAACTCAAATACATCAATGCTTCCGTTATCGTGCACCTTTCTAACCAAGTATGGTCCCTTCCATTTGCTTTGTAACTTCCCTGGAAATAATCTCAATCTAGCATCAAATATCCATACTCTCTGGTTGGGCTCAAACTATTTATGGCTGATATGAGAATCATGCCATATCTTCACTCTCTCCTTATATTGTAGGCTACTCGAGAAGACTGTATCTCTCAACTTCTTCAAGGCTGCCAACTCTGCTTACCTCTGATCTCCTATACTCTTGGGATCCAATAATAACTCAGTTACTGCCCAAAGTGACTTGTGCTTGATCTCCACAGGCAAGTGGCATGGCTTTCCATAAACGAGACGAAAGGGAGAAGTACCCAAAGGTGTATTGAAGGAAGTCTGATAGGCCCACAAGATCGAGTCCAAAAGCTGTAACCAATCCTTTCGATCTAGGAAGACAACCTTCTGCAATTTCGTCTTGATCTCCCTGTTTGATACTTAAGAAAGACCGTTAATATGAGGGTGATATGGAGTGGCAACTCGATGGTCAATGCTGAACTCGTTAGCAAGGGCCCTTACCTTGTCATTAACAAAGTGAGTTCCCCCATCAGATATCAGAACTCTAGGTACCCTGAACCTTGAAATGATATTTTCCTCAAAAATCTGCATACGATTTTAGCATCTACGGCTCGGGCAGGGATGGCCTCAACCCAACGACTCATATAATCTACATCGAGCATAATGTACTCAAATCCCTGACTCTTAGGTAATGGACCCATGGAATCGATGCCCCATGCATCAAAAACTTCACAGAAGTGAATGGGTTGCATTGACATCATATTATGTTGCCCACAAGTGCTCATAATCTGACATGCTATACACGTCTTCACGAATTCATCAGAATCCTTGAAGAGGTAGGCCACCATAGGCTGTATTGGAGCATATTTTGTGTTGTCCTCCTCCCAAAATGATTTCCTCCTACCTCAAGCTTGTAGCAGTAAGTGAGGACGGTGTGATGCTCCTCCTGAGGAATGCACTGATGCTAGACATTATCCCATTTTCATGATAAAGGGTGGGATCCTCCCAATGGTACGACTTGGCCTTCGCAAGGAAGGTCTCAAGTCATTGTCTGGGCCAACCTTGTGGAACTTTCTTGGTGACAAGATAGTTCACAATGTCGGCGTACCATGGGAGCGAGGTGATAACAAGAATCGCCTTGTCTAGAAGGTCTCTGTGATAGGTGTAATATGATCTGAATCCTCAAGGTTCTCTAAATGGGAGAGGTGATCCGCTACCACATTCTTGACTCCAGGTTAATCCTTAATCTTAATATCAAACTCCTGCAGTAGAAGGATCCATCTGGTCAATCTGGCTTTGGCATCCCTCTTAGCCATAAGGTATCGGATGGTGGTGTGGTCTGTAAAGATAATCGCTCTAGTTCCAAGAATATATGATCTGAACTTATCCAAAGCAAAGACTACGGCTAGCATATCCTTCTCAGTCATATTATAGTTGCGTTGAGCGGCATCCAAAGTCCGGCTAGCGTAGTGAATGGCATACTACAATCCATCACTCCTCTGTCCTAGCATAGCCCCTATGGTAAAATCAGAAGCATCCATCATGATCTCGAATGGGAGAGACCAATCGGGTGGCTGAAGGACAAGAGCCTGAACAACAAGTCCTTTGAGAGTCTCAAATGATGCTAGGCACTTATCATCTACAATGAACTCGATGTCTTTCGTTAGCATATCATTAAGCGGTCGAGCAATACAACTGAAATCCTAAATGAATTATTGGTAGAAACCGACATGCCCTAGAAAAGACCACAACTGTCGCAAATTAGATGGTGGATTGAGTTTCTTGATGATATCCACCTTTGTCGTATCAACCTCCATGCACATGTTGGAGATAATATGACCAAGTACCATCCCTTGAGTCATCATGAAATGACTCTTCTCCCAAGATAATACTAGGTTGACCTCAATGCAGCGTTGAAGTACATGGTCTAGGCATTCAATACAATCATCCAAACCATTTTCATAGATCGAAAAGTCATCCATGAAGACCTCTAAACAGTCACCACCATATTCGAGAAGATGCAAAGCATGCACCTTTGGAATGTAGCTGGGGCATTACATAAACCAAAGGGAATCCGTATAAAGGCATACGTCCCAAACAGACATGCGAATGTCATTTTCTCCTGGTCTTCGGGTGCTATGGCCACCTGATTGTATCGGAGTACCTCTCAAGGAAATAGTAATGACTCTTCCCAGCTAGCATCTTGATAATCTAATCAATAAATGGAAGCAAGAAATGATTCTTCTTGGTGGCCTGATTCAATCGTCTATAGTCGACACAGACCCTCCAAGAAGTGGGTACCCAGGTAGCTATCTCTTCTCTAGACTCGCTCAAAATTGTGGTGATACCCGTTTTCTTGGGTACCACATGCAATGAACTAACCACTTGGAGTCCAATATGGGGTAGATAAAATCGGTGCTCCACCACTTTGATATTTCCTTCATGACCACATCTCGAAGATTCGGGTTCAGTCATCGCTGGAACTCATGTGATCGCTTAGCATCCTCTTCGAGATATATGTGGTGGGAGCACATGGCCAGACTTATCCCTTGGAGATCAGCTACGCTCCATCCAATCGCCTTGCAGTTTCTCTCAAGAACCTCCATCAAACGAGATTTTTGATCTCCAGTCAAATCCGCTCAGATAATGACTGGGAACATCTCTGACTCACTCGCAAGGAATCTGTACTTCATACTCTGTGGCCAAGTCTTCAGTTATGGACACGTGGGAGCTGGCTAATTTGGCTTCTGAAATTTTTGAGTGAAAGCTACCAGATCTGCGTGTGAGAACTCTCACTACATATGTGAATCCGGCAAAGATGGCCCTACTAGTGTATATGTCATCTATACTGGCTCGCTCTTCACCCTCGCAGTCGGCTTTGTAGGAATCAGACATGGCAAATAGTCTTCAAAGTCCTCCCAATCAATGTCTAAATCCGAGGGATCTGAATCGGAAGAACATGAAATATATTCTGCTTCGCTATCCTGATCACGGTCATCGACCTCAAATGTGTCCGGTGTCAAGAGTATGCTCTCCGAACACTCGTCTGCCAAAATAAATAAATCTACAGTATCTAAAGGCGTGACAAGGGCTCGTGCTGCTGGGTCTGACCAAACTACTTCATCATCTCTAGTCACAAAGTCGTGCTCTTGGTAAACGTCTTACTCCGCATCTGTCATCTGCTCTAATTTGCTCGACTGCTCAGAGCAGGCTGGATCTATTACTCTCGTCGCTTCGATTGTCTCTATTTGTAGACTTTCACCCTCGATGCAAAAGTATACCTTCCCTTTATCATGATTGGATACCGCCTTGGTCATGGCCAAGAATGGGCATCCTAGCATGATGGGGGTATCAGTTACAAACTCAGAGATCTCCATGTCCAATACAATAGAGTCCACGGGGAATTTTAGGCCCTGAATTGTGATGACCACATCCTTTGGTAACCCCTTCAGCCGCTTGACAGATCTATCAGCAAACAGGAAGATTATCATGCTCTGTCGAAGAGGGCCAAACTCGAATCAGTTGAGTAAGGCTACCGAAAGAAGGTTAATTGAAGAGTCATTGTCCAATAGGGTACGATCGAACCACTGCTCATGGATATGGCATCTGACATATGGATCCCCTACATCAGGTCTCTTAGCTGGTAAGCGGTTCTGAATGGTGAAGCACATGGCACAAGTATGCACATGGATCTGTGCATTGTGGTTACTTCTCTTCCTGTGGATGGTTGTCTTATCTCTCAAGTTCTTCTGGAAGAGAGGGATGTGCTCTAGTACCTCCTGTAGAGTAAGATGTAACTGGAATCGATCAATCATCTGCTGGCAGAACTCTAATTGGTGACTCTTTTTAGTATTTTCATTTTTGGTCCCCTTTCCTAAGTGGAGCACTTGAGGGAAGGGGACGGAAGGACCCTCTCTAGAGAGGTGAGGGTCAGGAATAGGTTCCTGAGCATGTAGTAGACTAGAATCCATAACAAGAAGATCATGCAACACAGATGGACTCACATGAGATACAAAAACCCCTTTCCTTTATTCATATTTGTGTTCTTTTCTATTTTTCCATTTTTTGTAATTTTCTATCTTGAGATACAAAGTGACATGACACAATTAAAGGAGATATGGTGGCATCAGTACCACCCACGACATTTGTCTTTACGACGTCAACACCGCACTCTGGCCAAGCATTTCTCATGAAGGTAGCATCAGCACCACCGTCTGCAACTAGAATCACGACGGCCTTAGTACCTCGGCTGGATCATCATCCTTGGTGGCTTCAGCACCACCGTCAACATCATCATCATCATGAGCGACATCAGCACCGCTACCGTCTCATATGACGCTCCAAAATCTGCATGGGATCGTCGCTCAGACGAGGCACCGCCGACTAGCATTCTACCGCTCCTAAATGTTAAAAAATTAGCATCAAATAAATAGGAAGAATTATCACCCAAAGTATCATTAGGAGTGGTAGTCTATATAATTGCACCAGCTCAGATTTCCTCTTCAAATTATTCGGGTTAGGTTCAATCTGAGCAGGTATGGCAACCTTGCCCTTGATAATCTCCCTCATCTCCTACCAGAACTCGCCCATCTCTCGCTGGAAAGATGCTTGCTGGTCAGAAAGTAGGCAGGCAAGGTCGTCAAGGGCTGGGTTCTCATACACAAGTGCATGAGAACCGGACGGGTTGCCTCGTTGGAAATGAGGATAAGAATGATGCTGATGCTGGTAGTGAGGGGGAGGTTGTGAATATTGTTGAGGTTGTTGATGATGCCTTCATTGTTGTTTCTAATGGTAGGGACGAGGACTGTGCTATCGTTACTGCTGCTGGTAGTGATGGAGTTGTTGTTGTTTCTAGTTGCTCTGTCGGACCTGAGCTAGAGGCTACTGTTGGGATGAGGTGTCTCCGGTGGACCGTCTAAATCCGGGATGATTACGATGACTCCCGGTTTGAGACTGGTATTGAGAGTACCAGATCCTTTTGACTTCCATCAACGACTCTTTCTTAATGTGTGGAGATGGAAGAGCTGCCAAGGGCTGATCCTACTGGTAGACAACCATCTAAGTGTCCGAAGATGGTAGTGATTGTTGGAAGTGCTAGAGCTACTGAGCTGGCTTTGCCTGGATATGGTGATCCTAGCGGTACGAGGCAGATGGCTGACTAGAGCTGCTCCCTGGATCAACCCGTGACCTGATACGGGGCTGAGAAGTTGTTTATGCCTCTTAGAGACACATGATTTGGGTCTTCAGGACACTCAATGTCTGTGCCAACTGATCGATCCGGTTCAGGCCCTGGCACTGCTTCTTCTTTATGTCTTGATGCGGTCCAGCTTCTCATTGATGATGCCCATGTCAGCGGCTGAGGACTTGGCATGTGCTGATGTTGACGAAGTAGACTTACCTGCATCGACATGTGCAATTCGTTGGTATGAGTTTGCATGTGGAATGGGCTTTCCCTAAGTATAAACCCTGGTCTGGGACATCATTGTATAGTTCTCGACCATCTCCTCATAGATGACCCAAACCTGGTCCTTGTCCTTGGTAAAATAGGACCCTCCACACGAGGCGTTCACTAGCCTCTGCAGCTCCAGTGTCAGCCCGCAAAAGAATCTCTGGACAAGGTTGGGTTTGGATATCTCATGATGTGGACACCGGTCGATGAGCTCTCTGAATCAATCCCAAGCCTCATGAAACTGCTCGTTTGGGATCGTGGTGAAGTTGTTTATCATGTCTCTAGATACGTTGGTCGAATTGAATGGGTAGTACTTGTTCAAGTACTCGATCTGGAGTTGCTCCCAGGTGGTGACATACTTCCCTAAATGTTTCTGTAGGATTCTCTGTCAACTAAGGAGAATGGAAAGATGATTATCTTGATTGTGTCCTCGTCCACGAATCGATCATGGACAGTGCTACAAATCATCTCAAATTCCTAAAGATAGAGGTTTGGCTCCTCGGTGGCTAGCACATGGAACGTGAGTAGAAGCGAGATGGTCCAGGGGCGAAGCTCGAAATTGCCAAGGATCTCTAGTAGCTAAATCCATCTGTGGGTGAGTTTTGCACTCGGGTTGTGCAATTGCCTCATCGTGTGTGGTGCAATGGTTGGATCATGCGGCTCCTCAGGTCGTCCATACCCTCCTCTAGCTGTTGGTATATCTCCACCGGCTAGTCTCTGTGGCTCTACTCTATCAGCTCACATATGTGTCAGCTCTCATCGGACCTCGACCATAAATGCTCCATGGTATCTGATCTATTGTTGCATGGTCTCCAAGGAGGTTAACAATGTATTGTTGATGGAGGCCTAGTCTAGTACAAACACTGATTCTTGTGGCTGCTCATCGGTATGTCCCTCACTGTTGCCCATCTCTTCGGTCTCTGCAAAGGTAAAAGACCCCAACTCAGGTGCAGTCAAATGAACATATAACTGTATTAGCCTCTGCTCTAGCACCTCAGGAGTGGTAGAAGGGTGGTCAAGGGGGAACAGGGTGGTAGCAAACTCAGGTTCAGAGAACGGGTCTGAGCTCTCTAAAGCTACCCTATATGGATAGAGAGGAGTGCTCGAAAGCGGTGCTACCAAAGGCAGCCTAAGGGACCTCCTTCCCATCATCTTGATCTGGGGATTTATGAAGACGAGATTTGGAATACAATCAAGATAAGAAATCAAACCCCAAGTTCACCTACTCAACACTCGAGCTAATGATCGTGAAAGATCGGTCGTTAATCTTGTCAATTTTATTTAGGTGATCAATTAATCTATCAGAGCGATTAAGCGAGTTGTTAGGAACCCAATGCTCCCAGGAGACTGGCCCAATATCACAACTAGTTTTTTCCAGCCAGTATGGATTGTGGACCGTTTACCTGCTACCCGATCTATCCACTCTGCTAAGGAAGTCCCAGACCGATTACCAGCAACCCAGTGAAGTCCCCACTAGAGAATAACCAACCACAAGACCAGTAGTCTGAAAGGAGTTCAGGTATGGCTCTACCTAATGTGTGGGTCACTCTCTTGCTGTATATAACCAATGAGGGGGTGACTCTCCCTAAAACAAGAATTTTTAAGTGAGGTGCATTTTAGGGTTGCACTAGCATTATAATTTTTTATTTGCTTTTCACTTTTTATGTATTTTTCTGGATAATACAACGCCTAACAAATTTTCTGATTTCCTTGGTTATTTTGAGTCCAATAAACCAGGGGGAGGAAGTCGGAAAAGATGATGCACGATCAAACAAAATGATGCATGCAGAGATAGAAGTGCATACCTGACTCCAGCACTCCGCATGAAGGGTGATCGGCGCATAAAAGTAAAGATAGGAAATAAAATATCAATATGATGCACGAGGAAACCGGCCTTAGAGGAGCAACTTCTATTATGTGAAGCACAAGAGTTAGCTAATCAATTATAAGATCGGAGTCCGATCTTGGGAGTCACTCGGTGCCCGCCACAACAGGTCTTGCTAGCGTTGTATGTGACTCCTCACGGCACGTGGTCAAATATCCAATCGAGCCAACTTCTTTAATTTTATTTTAGCCAAGTCCAATTACGGTCTATAGGAACAGATAGGCAATTAGGTGTGGGACCTTAGCTAATTACGTCACAATCAACAAAAGTCCTGAATCTAAGGGATAAAACCTCATGAATCAAATAGAAATAAAAGCGAGAAAAAAAACCGCAAAAAACCACGGTGAGGACCCCGAGTACACCGGTACTCGGCGAAACAGACCCTAAAGTCTGTGTCCAACAACTGTCTTAGAGACTAATTATTATAGTAATAAAATGGTCCTACAAAAATAACTATCTGTCTACTATAACTAAGTCATCCCGCTCTTCTGCACTTACGGGCTCCTCCAACATAAAGCCGAAGCGTCCCTCGGGGGTTCCTCGCATGAAAAGTAAAACGAAAGAGATGTCAGAAATAGTTATAACAAATAGATAAATTATGGGCAAAATTGAAATAAGACCACTAAGTCGTGCTCCCGAGCAAGGGCACCATTCTGGTAAGTGACCAATCAACGAGGATTAAGTAGAAATATATATATATCAGAGGTCATTGTGACCCCAATCAATCAGTCGGGCTCAATCGAGAAAATAAGCCACTCAACGGATAAATCAAGCAATCAAAGAATGTAAGCGGTTTACTATTTTTATTACCTAGTATAGCCACAAGGGTTGAACACAAGGAGCACGATTATAGAACTAAGTAGTCAAATTTCAGAGATAAAATAATTTTTAATGGTTTTATTAATTTTCAAATTTTTAGTTTTTAAATAAAGGCAAGCAAGCACAAAATAAAGAAAACAAGCACAACAATCTTTTTGGATTTTTCTATAAGGCTAAAAATGCTCAGAAATTAGAAGTAAAAATATTTTTTGGGTTTTCTAATTTTTAAAGTATTTTGGCAATTTTTATGGGATTTTTAAATGTTTTTATAGAAATCAAACAACGGTAAAAAATATGAACAGTGCACAATCAGGACTAAATTGCAATTTAAAAGCATTTAAATGCCCCAAGGTCCTAATTAGCAATTTTATGAAAAAATATAGATAAAAAAGCTACAAACAAGAACTAGAAATGGAATTTTTGGAATTCTCTTTGATTTTCTATGATTTTTATAAGATTATGGTAGTTTTATAATTTTTAGAGTTTTTATAGTGAATTTTCAAAGAAAATTAAAACTGGAGGTAAAGCAAGCAAAAAGTAGAAATTTTTGTGGAATTTTTAAACTACTTTCTCACATTTTTATAATTTTGTAAGGCAAATAGGGGCATTTTTAGGAGTTTTTTATTTTTCAAAAAAAATGCAATCAAATTAATCCAACAAAATCACAGTAAAAACTACACCCTAGCAGGATCTAATCGGGATTTTTGAGCAATTTTTCGAACTAATTTGATATTTATTAAGTCCTAAACAAATCATGCAATTAATAATAGTTTACAGGGACCTCTATGTAAATACTTTAAGTTTCTGGACCCATTGGATAACACAATATAAAAGTCTCAAGGTGATTCCGTAAAAAGCTCACTCAATACACGCATATGCTTAATACTGAATGCACAGGGGTATAAATGCAATTTATAAAAAGTTAACATCATTTGGTAACAACAGATAAGTCCAAGGTAGAAAATGCAAATAATCTAAAATACATGTGAGCTGATGACCAGCCTAAGCGATCGGGTTAAGTAATGGAAATAAAATGGTCGTTGTGACCCAAATCACCAAGCGCGGTCAATCGAGAAAAATGATAAAACCACTCAGAAAAGATGAATCAAGAAAACAATGTAAGCGGTCTTTTCGCTATTCTTTTTACCTGGTATAGCGACCAGGGTCGAACACAAGGAGCACGATTGAAAAACTAAGTAGTCAAATTTCAGAGAAGCTAATTTTTAGTGGTTTTTGATTTTTTATAAATTTTTTAGAATTTTTAATATGTGAAGGAAAATAAAGAAAGTATAAACAAGCACACTTAAGCCATTTATTTAACACATCAAAAATCAAGCAAAAATTCCAGAAAAATTGTTTTTATATTTTTTAAGTTTTTAAATGTTTTTGGTGAATTTTTGATATTTTTCTAATGGGTAAATTATTTTCTAAAAATCTAACAGTGCTAAAAATGAAAGGTACTGTCCAGCAAGGCTTAAGACCCGAAAATAAAATATTTATGGATCTCAACAAGCCCTGAGGTAATTTTCCTGTAATCTAGAAAGAATAAGGAAAATTTGGGCACCTAAATTATTGTTTTTGGATTTTTATGTTATTTATTATAATTTTTATGAGTTTTTAGGGGTTTTTAGATTTTTAGGGTTTTTACGCAATGAAAAATAGCCAAAATTGGCTAGAAAATCAAACAACAAGCAAGAAACAGTAGCTAATTTTTTTAGAATTTTTGAGGGTGTTTTGATATTTTTTTGGGGTTTTTGAATCTAAACAGTTGCAAAAATATGGGTTTTTGAATTTTTTAAAAATAGCGAATGAAATCAAAAATGTCCTCAAAAATTCACAAAAATTCTACACCATGGCAGGAGCCATGTGTCAAATTTTCATCGAATTTGGAGGTGATTTGATATTTTATTCAAAAACAAAGGAGGGGCACTGTGCACAGGGACCAAAGTGCAAATACCCAAAGCTCTGGGGGGTTTGGTGCAAAATACCCAGCAAAACACGTGCCAAGCACGTGCCTGGGGCACTCAGGGACCCAAATGTAAGAAAAAATAAGTTCCGAGGGCTTATTGGTAACAAGTACCAAAAGTCCAGGGGCTTATCTGCAAATAACCCAAAAAATATCGCACATGGGGAATTAAATCACGCACAGGGGCATAAATGCAAATAAGTAAAAGATTTTATTCAATCCGTAACATCCAGAACTACAGGGCTGATATTGCAATTAACCCAATAAAGTTCACGTGACGAAGCACGTGGTCCACGTAGACAGGGGTATAAGTGCAAATAAAATAAGTACGAGGTCCTTATTGCAAGTATCCCAGAAAATAAACAACGTAATTTAAAAGTTACAGGACTAAATTGAAATAAAACAAACAGAGGGGCCTAAGATGAATTTACCCCTTTTATTATCATCGACGGCTCGATAGGCGCCACGTGGAAGATCCAACGGCTCGGGACGGCGGGCGCTCTCCTTCGTTGTCTCTTGGGCTCGATCGATGGCTGAGGCGAGGCCACGTGGGTGATCTGACGGCTAGGGCTCAGGTGCCTCTCTCCTCTGCTACCAACGGTCCAGATGAGATCCTCTGGATGATCAACGGTCGCGGCTCCTCGAAAGATGGACGGCTGAGATCAAGACTGGAGCGGAGGCCTCATCGGACGGCGGCTGAAGATCCTGGAAGAACAAGTCGCCGGCGACTTTCGCCGGGCTCGTGCGTGCGCTAGGATCCTCTGGAGAGCCTTCTGGAGGTCGGAGAAGAATCGCGGAAGGCTCCCGCGTATGCTGGTGGTCTCCGACGAGCGCACCGAGCTCCGAGGAGCTCGGTCGAAGGCGGCGGAGCCGGGTCTCCTGGCTGGATGGCGAAGGGTCTCAGATGACCCTTGTCTTGACCTGAAAAGCAAACCAGAAGACTCACGGGTCGAGGGCAAGTTGCCTCGACCCGGTTAGGCGGCGTGAAGGTGCATGGTGCGTCGGAATGGAGAGCTCCGGCGAAGGTGGTCGGTGGAGGAGCTCGATTCCCAGATCCTGTGCGATCTGGGTTGGGTGAATGGGTGAAGAAGATGCGGAGAGGTCTGGCGGAGATGATGGTCGGGTCGGAATGGAAGATGGGGTATCGGAGGTGGCTGGCGACGGCGGCGGAGCTACGCGAACAGTAAACTAAAAATCGAAAGCTACGCTAATCTACGGCCTAAGGAATCTACCTGGGTGGAGCGGAAGACTATGCTGGAGCTTGGCTAGCTCCCGGTCGTAGCCTCGAAGGGCGTCAAGGCCTGAGGCTCGATGCTCACGCAGGTGGCGGAGCAACGGCGGCGAAACACGCCGGATCAATGGTCGGGGCACCCTCTCCTCACTACAACAGGGGCAAACGCGAGCTGTCACCTCGGTGATTGCTCTGGAGGTCACGGGAATGAGAATGGCGAGCCAAAGATGAGGCGCGGAGGCGGCGGAGGGAATTCTATATATAAGTGCAGGCCCGATTAGGGTTAGGCGACGACGGCTAAGGAAGGCGTGGATTTCATGGCGAAAGATCCGGCGAGGGAGATGGATGATCGGCGAAGAATCCGGGCACGGGGTTTGCGTGGGCGACAGCCTGGAGACGCGTGGAAAAATCGGCGAAGGCGGGGCGGCGCGCATCTTCCAGAAAAGGAAGGAGTCCGCGGGGGAGTTGACCGGGGTCAACAATCCCCCGTGGACCAATCAGGAGCTGCCAATTATTGAAATTTTTGTTTATTTATTTTAAGGTAGAAAATGGCCGAATTAAGAAAAACTCAAAACATGAAATATTTTTCTTTTATTTTTTTCTATTTTTTGGTGATTTTTAATTAATTTTTGGAAATAAAAATAGGGTAGCTATATATATAGGTATATGTACACTATATAGATTTTAATTTTTGATTTTTTTATTTGTTATTTTTATGTATTTTTATGCCCATTTTATATTTTATTTATTTACATCATAAAATAAAGAACAAAATGGTATTTTTATTTTATTTTAATTATTTATATTCATAGTTTAAATAAATAGTTATATACATTTATATACATGGTATATACACTGTATTTTTGTATTTTTAATTTTTGTTGTTTTTATTTGATTTTTGTTGTGTCTCTTTTTATTTGATTTATTTACAAAATATACCTTAGAGTATTCACAAAAAGTTTTGAAAATAAATTCATTTATTTATAGGGTTAAATAAATAAAGGATGATGGTCTATGTACATGGTGAAAGGGCATTTTTGGAATTTTGATTTTTAAATTTTTATTTTGTTTTTAATAGTTTCTAAATATATACAGAATGTATACCAGCATATTTTTGGGTGAGGAAAATATAATTTTATTTATTTACAAAAGTATGTACACATGAGCTCCTATCTCCCTCTACTTTGGCTTTTATGCGGTCAGGCCCATGCTGAGCCCTCCCTTGGGTTAGGTTGCTCAATATTTATTCTAAATATTTCCCTCTTTTTCTTTTTACTCTTTATTCTTTTATTTTTGCACAAAAACATGCTAATTACAGGTTTTTACACAATGCATGCTTTTGGTAATTATTTGTATTTACACATATCTACATGTATTTGCAAAGGTTTTTGTAGCTAAAATATAAGGATAAAGAGTGATGAATGGGTATTCATCATGAGCACGCACGTTCTTCAAACTCAGGAGGACTAAAGTACAATTACCATAAAGTCTGAGGTTCAAACTATAGATATACTCAACTACACATTTTGTTTTAGAGGATTGAATATAAAAGCAAAAAATGTAGTATAAAATGTGAAATATACTCAGGGAAGAGGCACGTGGCACACGTTAGAGCTGACACTAGCATGCGTCTCTAATCCACCGCAGCTACAGGATCTGACGGTGCAGGGAATGTGTGGGATGTACGGGGCAGATGTGTCAGATGCTCTGATCCAACGGCCAAAAGGCTGCAGATGTCGGTTGGATCAGATTAGATCTGGCAGAGGCTATAATATCCTATGGCTGAGAGGGGGTCTACAAGAACACTTCCCCAGTGAACTTCAATCGAGCATCAGAGGTGATCCAATGAGCTGATGAAGGCTCTGAGAGGTCCGATAGGATCATAGGGGTGTTCCGCATCGGATGAGAGGCTCTGATGAGTGCGACGATGGTCGGATGGACGTGGCGATATGGGTCTCCTGAAGCTGCTCCGCCTGAGCAGCTGGGGGTCCAAAATGGGCTCCTGACATGCAGGGTTCCTGCAATGGGTAGAGGGGACTCGGGGCTATGCTCCGATCTTGGTTATTACTGCTGGAGATAAGAGAAGCGACAGGGGAGGTGTTTTGGATCTTCGATGAAGGAGGGGGATGGAGACCCGATCTAATCTCGACCAGATGGTTGAGCCTCAGGGTGATCAGATTGTGTGAGAAGGTGCGAGGCGAGCAGGGGGGTCAATCGGAAAGGATGGAAGTGGGTAACGGGGCTCCGACCAGTTAGTCGAAGCAGAGGTGACGACGATAGCACTAAATGGAAAGGATTGATCGAACTGGAAATGTGGAAGGAAGGATAGATACATGAAGATCCGAATGGATTCCTGAGATATATGCGAAGGTGAGCGTCGAGGTCTTAGCCTCAACTGAGCTGCGGGTGGCTGGGAGGCTTCATGCGGTGGAGCTCAGGCCACGACGTGAGCTACGAGTCTCCAGGCATCTCGGGATGGTCCTAAGGAACTCCTCCAATAGTTTTCATTACGAGGAAGATGGCTCAAGGACTATGGTGGCATGAGGGATGAGTTGAGTTGCCATGGAGGCTGGAGGAGAATATTTATAGGCTGCCAAGGGTCCAAGAAGATCGGAGGCATACATGGAACGCTAAGCATAGTTGTTTATGCCTAGATATTCATGAGGATCATGGATCATGAGGCTTCAATCGGGTGTAGGAATCAATCCAAGAGGAGGTTGGGTTCGATTCGAAAGGAACACAACCTGACCCTGCTGGGAAGGGGACGTTGACCGGGGTCAACAATCCTAGTTGGACCAATCAGAATCAAGGATGTACAAAAATCGAAGAAAATAGGATAAAAATAGTAAATGAATTTAAAATAAAAATGTATAAAATAAAAAAATGTTTATTATTTATTAAACTATTTTTCTATGATTTTTTATTATTTTTATGAAAAATAAAATAATGTATATACAGTTTGTAGTATTATATACAGGTATATTATTCTTATGTGTTATGTACAAGTATTTTATATTATTATTTTTACAAAAATACTTTTATTTTATTATTTATTTATTTAAAAAATAGTTTTAGAAGTATGAAATTTTTTATTTTATTTTTATAAATTATTTAGCGGTAAAAATAAGTAGTGAGTGTGGTGTGTATATGCGTATTAGGTGCAAAGGGTTGGTGATTTTATTTTTATTTTGTTTTATTTTTCTGATTTTTATTTTATTTTTATATTGTTTCTAATTCTATATATAAGGTTGTAGAAGAATAATTTAACTTTATTTTGTCAAAAACAAGTAGATAAATATTATGTACATGTATATAGGATATGTACGATATATAGTAAGCCATATCTCTCTCTACTTATTTTATTTTGCGATCAGGTCAATTTTTAACCTTCTCTTGGGGTTTAGGTCACTCTGTATTTATTTTAAATACATCATTCTTTTTCTTTTCTCTTTATTCTTTTATTTTACATAAATAAGGTATTAATGATGCACTATTATCACAGGCATGCAAAATGCTAAGTTATTGTATTTACAAGTATTTACAAGTGTTTTTGCTGGAAAGAAGAGCTAAAATAAAAGAATAAAGAATGAGAATCGTAGATTCATCAGAAGGCCTTGTGCTTTATTTTAGTTACATTTATGCGCTTCCAGGGACCTGGTTGTAATGTTTTTCCCATTATTTTCATGTTTTCTTTATATTTATTCCCCTGGACTCTTTTGCAAATATCTTGAGCATATGATCTCCATTTAAGTTGATTTCAATTTCGTTTCGAAGCTTTAATTATTTCTCGTGCCTTTTATTAGTTTATCAATTTAATTTACTTCATGAATTGATCCTGAAATTGAATACATTTTTATTGCTCAATGATTTCAACTAGGTAGGGCATATTTGCATATTTATATGGTGTATCTCATTGCATTATATAAATCAAAGAAAAAGTGTCCTCATCTGTCTGCATCATTTTTCCTGGTGTGTTGGCCTATAAGTTATTTATTAATCACTTGAGCTGAGTATTAGGAATCTAAATAATCACTTAAGAGGCTTGTGTCCCTGAGTTTGACCTTGGTCTTACCAAAGTAAATAAATTTGATCGCTTATGTTTAATTGAAAAATTGATTAAGTGATTTTTTATCGATCCGATTTTGCCCGATTGCAACGAAATTCCAATGTTAATTTGACATTATTAAGAGTATGATTTTAGGGTTCATCAACTCCCCCTATACTTAGCATGTATTATGTCCTCATGGCACTAGGTGACAAAAAGACATAGCTCGTACTAAGCATAAGTGTGTGAAAAGAATAGAAGAGAAGAAGAATATAAGAGCGTGGGAGAATACACAATAGGTAGCGGCCCCCATATATGTAGGCTCTGGTCAACCTAAGCATTGGAGAGAATATAAGACCAGGGGACCAATGAGGGTGGGAAAGAATATAGAAGAAGAAATGGAGCAACTCGGGTCACTCACTCCCTATACTTAGTATCTAGTCATCCTAAGTATAGCCACAAAATGAAAACGATACAAAATTGGGGCGAATGATGTGAATCACATGAGTATTGAGAATACACAAGGATCAAGAAGGTTTGTGACTGACCTTCTTGCGCGAGCGAGGGGCTGGGTAGTATACACATGTATCGTTGTTAGAGTCATCCTTAGAGGAATAATAGTGAGGGGTAGGGAACGTCCAACGAGGGTCGACACATGGTTGTTTCCTCAAATATAGCTTAAGAACAACCGAACTGAGCTTACTCATATAGATCACCTCATCCGGACCTGATGATGACTCCTCAGAAAATGCCTTCTCTGGTATGTTGAAGGCAATTTTCTCAGTCGGTTTTCTAAAACCTGAAGCATCAAGAGGAAGAGGAGAGTGATACGACTTGAAGAGTTCGGGGGAACACCTTGAGGAATAAATAATCTTTTTCTTCTCACCAAATTATCGACTAGAGGATGGAGAAACCGATTTATCGAGATTGGTCAATTTGATCCCAGTTGTCTCTTTTGGTGTAGGTCCTGGATGTAGTAAGGTGCTGACTAGAGGTTCATCATAAGATGAGTCACCATATGTATTGTAATACTCCTACAGGGTCAACACATGTCTCTAGTATGGCATAGTGCTCTCAATTGGCTTGGCATTGGTCGGCTCGCGCGTCAGATCATCTAAATCATCAAGGAAGTCAGAAATGATCGTGTCCGACTTAGGGGAAACTTCTGGTTGTGAGTCCTGTCTAGAAGTTGTCACGATGGTGGTGATGCAAGCAGTGGGTGGTGTGGAGGTGTAGGGAGTCTCTGATCCAATGGTCGTCTAGACAGTCGGTATCTCAGGTGTATTAGAGAGACAAGACTCAACTGTCTCTCGGAGGTCACGGTTGTCTGCGACTTTACAGGTTACCTTAGAATATCGTGTGTCCTTAAAGATTGGGTGAGGTCGAAGTGCTCCCAATGCAGTGAAATGATCTCCCGAGTATCGCAATCTATAATTGCCTTAGACAAGGCTAAGAGCGGCTTCTCGAGAATGATCGGAGACTGGGTGAACTATCCTCGATGCTCAATGTCAGTGATCGTGAAGTCTACCTGCAGAAGAGCACCTTGGAAAGTAATGATGACTGAAATGATTCCTCTCGATTGTTTAATGGACTAATCAGCCAACTGATCGATCTCTCTCGACTTCTTGGTAAATCTGAGTTTGAGCGTGGCAAACACGGAAGTCGGGAGGATATTAATCGGTGAGTCATCATCAATTCTTGCATGGATGAAGGTAGTGTCTTTGATTTCACAATCGACCCTAGGAAACTGCTTTACTCTACGACTCTTAGTTTTCTCCCTATCACTAAAGAGGTGGACATAGACATTATATGCTTCTCAGTCCTTGTCCTCTTATCGCCTGACCTTTTAGGCGTCAATTTACTTCTCACAAATCTTTTGAGGCGAGGAAAGTGTTTAACGGATATTATTAAGGGAAGCTCAAAAATCAACTCTCTATCAATCTCCTCCCTAACTACAGGGTCCATTTTTTAGGTCTTTTTCTTTTTCAATTTTTATAGTATTTTTGGGTTTTTTAAATTTTTGGGTCTTTTTGATATGTGAAGGAGGAGTAGGAGAATGTAGATACTCTAGTTTGGAGGGAAAGTGGTTAGTAGGAGAGAGAGGTAGAAGGAACTCCAGCTGTACATGATGTGTGTTTAATCATGTGTCTTCCCGATTTTCAAAATTCAATCCACAAAATCCATGATCCACTTTCATACCTGGACTCTTGATCGTTCTATAAATGCCATCCTCTAATAAGTTCTCATGAGTTATCATGAGAGAAGTCTCCTCAGTCGGAAGATACTAATGAGAACTCAAGCTCTTATACTCAACACACCTTGAATCAGGCGTGTAATACTGGGTTGAGGATGGCCCATCTGTATGGCATATGTTGGTCAGAGCCTCATAAGGTGGAGTCGTTAGATATGGGGTCTATAAATTGATTGCATGAATCCAATCCCCTGTATATGTAGGCTCTTTGAATGGGTGATATGAAGGCTGGTCAATGTGGACTTGATCGCTCAAGTCAATCAAGTCAAGAAGATCGTATGGTGCAAGTCTCTCCATTTGGTTTGTTTGGTCAACCATGTTGTACCCTATGGTCAAGTCGGGATGTGTATAGGTCAATTGTTGTCTGGTCCCAACTTGAGGTGAGAATGAGCTCTGTGGGGGCAACTTTTTCTGCCAATCATTCATCTCAACAGTGACTTTATCTTCGATTTGTTCCTTGATTCCAAAAGCAGACGAGAATATGGTGAGTCAATCCAGGGTGGATGTGTGTCAGGGGTGTAAGAATGTGGGGTTGGTGAGAAGGACGAAGAAGTGGGGAAGTCAGTCGGAGTTCTGACTTCGTGGTCGGGGTAGGGGTATGAGGAAGAGTAAGAGGGTGGATATGATCGAAATATGGTCGAGCAAGGGTGACATGGATACGATGACCAATATTCCAACATCTTTGAAGAGATGGGAGAATGAAAAAGATAGAGGAAGAAAGTGTGCAAGTGCACCGAATAACACACAAAACAAACAAACACAAGAGCAAACCTTAGTTTCACCAACTCAACAAAATGTTGGTCGCACAGGTCCGATCGTTTATCTTTTCAGTTTTAGTTGGTGATAAATACAATCTTCCTCCTAGGGCACGATGGGGATGGGGAGAAGACGGACGGCAGGATGACGTAGCCCACGCGAATGGAGCGTGGTGGCTCATGGAGGAGGGTAGACGGTGGTACGTGGCTGCTGGAAGATCGAAGATCGTGTGACTAGGAGAGCGATGGTGCGGGCTCGTACGCAGTGGGCAGGGCTACCGTAGAGAAGTTCGGAGATGGCGTCGCCGCTAGCGGCAGTGACTGGAAGGGAGGGTTCAGTAGTCCTGGTGGGCGGCTATGGCTCCCTCCAGGTTTTTTTTATTTTTATTTTTAAAATTTATTTTTTTTATTTTTTAATTTTCTTAGACAGTGAATGAATCAAAGATGAGATGATTTGGTGGTGAAGGCTATAGTGGTATGACAAAAGTGGTAAATGGTGAGGAAGATGATGTGGTGGTGTGATATAAAAAACAAGGGAAAACAAATGCTAGATAAAATAAAATAACAAAGGAAATGAGACGGAATACTTACTTGAGGTTCATCGGATTTGCAGAGTAGCTACGTTGGACTCCTGTCATGGTCTCGATCCGATTGGCAAAATAAAAATCGGAGAAGCTATGCGAGCTTGATGGGAAGCTCGGACACGGTAACGATGGTCGCCATGGATCTCACCTGAAGGAGGTTGTCGCTTAAGGAAGATGATAGGTCGCTGTCATTGACACCACATTCCAAGCTCTCCCCTTTTTCTCTTAGAATGGCAGATGGGGAAAATGAGGATGAGGAGATGAATATAAAGAAGAAGAATGAGAAGTTGGAGAAAATGAAGGTGGGGGAGATGGAGTGGAATGGAGGTTATTGGAAGATAATGGAGATGAATGGAAATTGGTGGTAGAATGAGAGGTTAGAGTAGAGAAAATTAAAAAAATAGTAAGAAATTAAAAGTTGGCTATTAAAAATAAAATAAAAAGAAAATAGAATGAAGAATTTGCGAAATAAGACAAATCATATGTATATGTTTTTTTACTTGTCTCATTTTAGATATTTTTGTATTTTTAATAAAAGATATTTACAACATAAAAATAAATAAAATACTAAAAATAAAATACAACACAACATTGATTTTTTTGGATTTTTATTAATTAAGAAAATCAAATAAAAAATGAAGAAAGAATGAATATTTACATAATATACAATGTACACCTAGGTCTCAAAATCCATATTTTGCAAACGAGCTCCGATTTAATGAAAACACATTCATTGGATAGATAATTTTCTAACTTAAACTTTAAAAGTAAGTTTGGTGAATTTGGAATACATCTTTTTCTCTTTGAGATATAGAAGTATCTATTTGAGGTGACATTTATTTTGTATTTTTGTATTTATATATATATTTGTTTATTTATAAATAAGTCAGAGAAAGAATTAACTGAAATTATTAAAAATACATGAAGTTTTTGGCTACTTATAAGTGAAGAAACTCCTTTATTTTGTGGATTTTTGTTATTAATTTATTTTGTACAATATAATATACAATAGTTAGTGTATTTTATTTACAAGAGTCGTTTTATTAATTTATTGATTTTATGGACATTTATTTGAGATTTTACTCAGGGATTTTGCTAAGATCAATATAATGAGATGATGAATTTTGGATTCATCATTGACTCCTCCGTGGTTAGCGCGGCTTCATGTTGACTGCGATCATCTTTTTGGTCATTTTAACTTTTGTTTGTTTTTTTTCTTTTTGTTGGCAGAGACAGTGGTGGGTGAAGCTGGTATGACTCCTCCTCCTTCTTCTTCCTCACTTGAACCTATAGCTAACGCAGTTGATGCAGAATATGATGATTCACCTAACAAATCTTTATCCTTCCCTTTGCTTGCGGCATATGGAGGGAATGTCCTACAGTTCCTAAGAGTAGAAACATTAGATAAAACAAAATTATGATCATATGACTCTACATGCACAGATTGGACATCACATTCTACATGCTCTTTACTCTTGAAATTATTGGGATTTGCTTCGACCTGAGCCAGGATATGAGTTTTGGTGTTGTCAGGTTGTCTAGCTTTTTGGTCATTTCTGCTAGACCCTTTACTAGTTGGGCCAAGAAATCTAGGTTGGGGTTCATGGGAGCTACCTCGGGAGATTCAACGTGTTGTCCATGTTGTGACTACAGGGGGGAGGCCAAGGCCGGGAGTGCTGATGTTACAGTGGAGGAGGAGGAAGCTAATATTGTTGGTATGGAGGAGGGGGTATTGTTGTTGTCCAGTTGCATACTTATGGTACAACTGTGGATGATGGAACAACGACTGTGGGTAATGCTGAGACTGTCTCTAATTGCTTTGGTATTGTGGAGATAGGTGGTGTTGGTACTGAGGCTGAGGCTTGAAGGACGATGCAAACGACCACCTGAGGTTGGTAGTAAAGATGATTGGATGGTGGTTGGGCCTATTGTTGTCCCACATGGAACATCAGTTGTGCATCATTATTGGATCAGGAGATGGGAGGTAGTCCGACTGGTAGATCACCATCTGTTGCTGCGGCGAGGCCTGCTTGGGTGCCTGCACGTAGTATACGTGCTGGATAGCTGGCTGTTGCGGACTCGACTAAGGCTGCTATGGTGGTGATGGCTCATCCTTCTTCTCAACAGGAGTCTTTGATGATGGTGTTGTCGAGTGACATGAACTGATGGTGCTCACCAACAGCTCCAACTTCATGGTGATTTGGTCCGTCTTATCCAAGTTTTATATCCTTTGTTCGATAACAAGGAGCTTCTCAAGATTCTGTGATCGTTTCTAGATAATATCAAACATTGAGAGATGGCCCCCAATGATGCTGAGGTTGTAGCTCGCATCTCTTTCTGCATCTCAATGCGCTTCCATGTGAACTGACTTCTGTAGGACCTGAGGTTGTCTCTGATAAGCATGTGATGAAGATAGGGCAGCCTCTCCCTCAGCCAAATCTTCCACACCACATCTTCATCCTTGTTAAAATGGGACCTATGCATGTAGTGTCCACTAGTCTCTGACTTTCTACATTCAGGCCACTGAAGAAGTGTTGGAACGAACTGGTCCTCGGTATGTCTTGGTGGGGTCATTTCTCCTGCAGGTTTGTAAGTCGCTCCTAGGCTTCATAGATAGACTTGTAGGTAGCCTGGGAGAAGTTGTTGATCGTAGCTCGCATCTAATTGAGCTGACCGAGAGGGTAGAACTTGTGAAGGAATGCAGATTTGAGTTCTTCCTGGGTCATCACAACCTTTCCCAAGTAATTGACCCAATAGAGGGCCTTGTCATGTAAGTTGAAGGGGAATGCAGTCATTTTCGCTAATCTCAACGAGATGTTAGGCTAGTGGGTAGTCCTACAGATGTGAGAACTGTTAAGTAAATGTACGACTCCATGTTGGTGTTCCCATAAAATGATGGAAGGATCGCATGAAACTGGGGCTTGAGCTCGAAGTGAGCATGGATCGGTGGAATACGGATCCATTATGTAATCTGGATGTATCCGGGATTATATGTTTCTTTAGAGACGGTTTTGGATTCACATCCCCTACTCCCTCCTCCTGGTCTAGATCGTCACAGGGTGTTTCTCCACCACATCCTCCTCCTGATGGTATGTTCATCACATCATTTAGGCATATCTTAAAATGCAGATATCCGAGTGCCTGCTCAGTCGGTTGCTGGTATGGCCTAGATGGAAACCAACAACTAAGCATTCAACTAATTCTAATAGGACATCTGATTCTATTCTGGTTGGAGCGACTGTTGCCCCTTTCCCTTCCCTTGGGGAGCCATTTCTTGGTCTGAGTCTGAGGAAATGAGTTCTGGATTGGGATCCAGAATGGACTTCTATCTGCAATATGAGAGAATCCCAATTAGACCATTTGAAATTGAATTTTGGTTTCCATAATGATTCTGGAATTAGGGTCACTCCCAGATGGTTGTGAATGGAGTAAAGACGTAGACTGTAATTGACCTCCATGCACAACGAGCGGAAGGGGGGCAAGAGTGGTTTGCAAGATTCGAATTGGGTTCTCGGGAATCGCCTCAAATTATTGGTGATGCTGAGTTCATGGAATCGATATGGGTGTAAGCAGAGTCCTGACTAAACCATCTACTGGTCGACATTGTGGAGCAAAATAAGATCGATGCAGGAAGAATGATACTTTGGTCGACGAGGAATAAAATCGGAGTGCCAAACAGTAGAATGACTCAAAACGAGTAGGGGGTCAAGGAGAAGACTTATATGACAAAATTTACGCAAATGTGCGGGACTTGATGTTTGAAGTTTGAACCTTAATTTAGATCCATACAAACACAATACAAAATTGGGTTCATGATGAATCTCCATTTCATCACCTTTATTATATCGCTTTGGCCTTAAAAACCCGAGCTAATGCATGTACACAACCTCAATTGTACAAAATAACATCATTATTTATAGCATTTATTTTGTAAATAATGTGGTTTTTAATGCCAAAATTAAAGAATAAATGGAATAAAAGAAAAATAATAAAATATTGAAGATATTTTATGATCAAAATATTGAAGATATTTTATGATCCTAAACCCCAATACCAAGTCAAGAATTGAATTGGTCGACAAGGAATTAAGTAAGGGGATAAGGGCCAAAATACAATAAAAATCCATTTTATTTATTCATTATTTATTCACTTTTTGACACTCATTTTATTTTTTATTATTTATTCATCAAATAAAGAAACTTTTTACATAAAACTGTAGATAATAATGTAAATAAAAATACAAAATTGAGTTTGTACAAAAATAATGCACAGTGTACCTTTTATACACAAAATAAAAACCTAAAACCCCTACTTCACAGGCCCATATCTTTCAAATAAAAACTCAAAATATATAAAAATTACCACTAATTTTATATAACTTTTCATAAGCTATTTAATGGAGGTGGTTTCATATTGTTTGAAGTTACTGTTTAAAAGTTAGGGTTTGGATCCTCACTGTATAGTAGACCTGAATAAAATATTCAATTTATTCATCTTTCATTATTTTTACAAATTCATATTTTTGTAATTTTGTAACTATCATTTATAACATATGTACATATTAAAATCAAAATAAAACTAAAAAGAAAATGTAAAATAAAATAAGTCTATATCAATACATAGACAAAATACATATAATAATACTTGTATATAAATAAAAGGAGGAAACATTCGTTTATTCTTTATTTTTTTATATTTTTTATAAGATTAAAATATTTTATTAAAATATAAAACCAAAATAAAACCCAATAAAATACATTAAAATAAAATAATATATATCATGGACGAAATACTTATAAGTATACCTACATATTACACATACCTATTTATTTAAGTGTGAAAATAATATCATAAAAATAAAATAAAATATATTTGAGTACATAAAAATAAGTTGTAAATATATAAAATAAAAGAATAAAATAATAAAATAAAATAAATAAAATAAAAATAAAAATGTATAAAACATAGATGAATATACCTATAAATAAACATTTAAAAATTAACAGCTAATAAATAAAGTCAAAAATAAATAAATATCATAATAAAATACTAAATAAAATAATAAACATTTTTATTTTATACATAAAAATTAATAAATCAAATAATATTATAAATAATTATTTTATAATAAAACAACATGTTTTGTCCTTATTCGGGCAGAGCTGGACGAATTAGGTCCCTCTGTTCGCTGACTCCGAGTCAACTCTCCCACCAGAATTATGAATTGTCGCGACCTATCATCTCCCCATTTTTTCGCCATTTTTCACGGTTGATACATCCATCCATCGTCGTTGATTCCTTCAGAGAAAATGGTCATTGATTATTGTAGATACACGTCATCTCCTTGGAACTCTTGCGCATAGCGTTAATTCATCGCATTCCACCGATAAATAAGGGTGTGTCTCGCATAAATAAATAATACTTCCTTCTTACATTTTCAAATTTGGTCATCTCCATTCCCTAAATCCTCCGCATTTCATCCAAAGAGCGTATCCTCGTGACAGGGGGAGTCCCCTGAGGTGTTGGGAGCTTTGCGGAGGAGGAGGTGCACCCAAGGCCGACATCACTGACGACCTCTGCTCTCGGCCCCTCCGACTAAGAGCTGGGAATTTACTTTGTTTAGTTAGTTTTTAATTCTTGCAAATTAATCCTACATTTAGGTTAGATGTTAGACCCTATGCGTAGCCCTAAATACTAGATTCATAGTTTGGCGGAGCTCCGCTCCCGCAAACCCTTTCCATTGTGCCTCGCCCGTCGACCGCCCGGATGACCACCTTCATTATGTTCCCCTACTCCTTCTGAACGCCCCGCACACCTTCGCTCTCCAAGATCGACACCCGATCTGGAGATCAGCTCCTTCACCTCCGCCGCTCGCCGGAGGAGCTTCACCCCCACATCACCACCACCCATTTCACCACCAATGAGAGACCCTGAGCCCTTATTTTCTTGCTTGAATTTTATTGTAGGTGCTGGAGGCCAAAAGACTCCACTGGGAATCGATCTTGAAGAGAGAAGAGGTTCATGGAGCTCTATTTTCTCCAGAGCTCAGTCGATGTCATCTGAGCTCCGGTAAATCTCCTAGCAACATCGTTAGAAGTGGGGAAGCCCAAGCTTTGTTTTGCCCCTAACCCGAGCCTTCTGGACGGCCAGAGCAGCCTAGGAAGTTGGATCGAAGCCCGCCCCATGCGAGTTCTTGACATGTTCCTCCTGGTCGTTCTCCCGTCGTTCGATCTGCTAGCCGCTCCAGATTACACCACAGTCGTTGGACGTAGAGCCCTAGAACCATCAGATCTCGCCACGAGATCTCATCTCATCCGTCCAAGGAAATTCTTCATCGCGTGCCCACAGTCCAATGCATGGCAAGTGGATGAAGTTTGACCGCCGGATCCGCATATATATTGGGGTAATTGCATATTTAACCCCACATATCTTTGTATTTAATAATTAGTCCTGTAAATAAAATATAACTGTAAAATAAAATGGAAATTTTTCAACAAGGCCCATGTACTTTCCGTAATTACATATAGGTCCATTCCACATCACCTCATGTGGTGTGCCACATGAGATGGAAAAAATACTTGTATACCCCTAGCATTTTTTAATTGTAAAATAGTCAATAAAAATTAAATAAATGTTTTTTTATGTTGGCAAATTTGCAGTTGAGTCACTGACGTTTATTTTTATTGCAAAAAATGCCCCTACCAAGATACATAATTTTTTGAGCTCTTTATCTATTTATTAAAAATACCTATTGTATTCCTAAAAATTTGCATAAATAGGATTAAATGCTTCATGCCATGTACTTAGACGTTGTGATTTTTAATTTGCATTTTTTGCATTTAATCTATTTATTAAAAATGAAATGGAGCATATTTATTCCCTGTTTAACTTAGAAAATACCAAAAATATTAAAATATGTCTAAAAATTCCAAATATATATAGTATATTTTATCATATTTTAATTAAAGACCAAAAATCACCAAAAATAGAAAAAGAAAAGGCTTAAAAATTGAAAACCCCCAAAATCTTTTATAAAAATCTAAAAATTAATTTAAAAAATATATTTTTCTATTTTATAGTTTTATTTATTTAAATATTTATACTTGGATAATTTTATAACTTTTTGATATTTTTAATATTCAAATCAATTTCATATTATTAATTAATTCCTTATTTGGGGTAATTTTGACTTTAAAAATACATAAAAATTAGCATAAAGTCAAGAAAATTATGAAAACATTAGAAAAATATGAAAAATCCAAAAAAATATATTTTATTTATTTTATCTATATTTATTAGTGTTTATAAATATTTTACTCTATATCATATTTATATATAAAGCCTTATATGTGCTATATTAATATAAAAGAAAAGGAAATATAAAAATATAATAATATAACAATAGAAAATTAAAAAATAAAATATAAAAATATAAAACCAAAAATAAAATACAAAAATACAAAAATAAAAACCCACAAAAACTATAAAATGGACAAAAGATAAACGACGATTTTTTTAGCATTATTTTTGCCTCCTCTTATCGTTTGATCCTTGAGTTCGACCTCAACACATACTCACACCTATACATATTTTGCTCTAGGGTTACAATAAATTTTAACTCCACATTTTTTATATTAATTGATGTATTCTTGTTGTGGGTTAATTGTTGATTGAACTGGGGTCTTCGTTGGTCGCCTCGACGACTGTGCTTCTGCCTTGTGTAGAACACACGACTGATAAATATTTTTGGTTTGTCAAATGGCATCGTTGTCGGAGAGCAACGTCGCATAGTTGGAGATTATTTTATTTTTCCTATATCTCTTGTTCAACTATTTATTTCTTGCATTTATTTATTATTATTTTATTTCGTATTGATTGTGACGGTTCTGACCACTCATCTCTATTTCACTTTGTTGCGAGGGACCGCTGCGTGAGGGAGGACCTCCTAGGAGGACCGGTGCACCCAAGCAAGTCGGAGATGGCTTTCAGACCTAGCCGATAGGAGAGAGCATCAGGGGGAACGGAGGAGAATTTTTGCAGAACAGTCCATTATTTTTGTACTATCATTATTGCGTAATTTATGTGAGAGAGTGAACCTTATATGTGATAATTTGAACTCTCACATGTACATCTACTTCACGAGGTCCAGTGCCTGAGGGATTGTTCCCTTGGGGACCTCGTCGTGTTTTCTCGCGTTTTTATCGCTTTATTTTATTTGTTTTCCGCTTTTGTTTTATTTATTTTGTGTGAATGAGCCTTAGTTTAGGAATTGCTCGCTCGATATATTAAGGTCCAAAGCCGATAATATATTTGCTTGCACCTATAGATTTGCTTCTAAACTTAGTTAAATGATAAATGTTGACTATTTAGAGTCAAATCCCCGCACAGCGAGAGACATCATACATCGCTAGCAGGATCTGTTGTGGCGGGCACCGAGATGTCTCCAAGACCGGACCATAGGGTTTGTTTCCAAATAACTAGCATATTGTGCTTCACGATAATAGCAATTTCTCACCTAGGTGATTTCATCGGATTGCATCTCATATAGCATAGTTTTCAATTTTGTCTTGCATCTCGCACGGAGAGAGCTTGGAAGCATTGTAAGTCTTCTAACTTTGCATGCATCATCAATTTCTAACTTGCACGACTTTTTCGACCCTCTCCCTCTAATTTGCCCACCTTGGATGCTAAATGGAATCGAAAATATCGTTAGGCGTGTGCATTGAAAATTAACCAAAAAAGTGAAGTGACAACCTAAATAAAATTAGGATTGCTAATTCTATTGGACTTTAAAATAAAATGGTAATGGATTCATTGCTTTGGGGACAGCAACCCCTCCTTGTTTGCATATTTTATTCATACGTACACACTAAGGATTAGTGCCCAAATCTCAAGTCCATCTTTGGTGTATACAACTTTTTGACGATCACCTAACTCTAAAATCGATAAGATAAAAAGACCACATCTTGGTCTTCATTGTGTCGAGTAGGTGAATTGGGGGTTTGCTTTGTACATTGATCGTGCTTTGAGTCCATATGCATTTTCATCCCTTCCGTGAGTTTGTGGTTTCATATGTGTGAGCATCATTTTTTATCATTGAGTTTTTCTACCTCTCTTATACATATTTCCTCATTTGCATTCGAGTTGTGATATTAGGTCTTACGCTTCATCTTCGCTAGATTTTGCAGCTTTTATCCTTGCCCATATCACCCATATCTAGTCCGGTTCAAGGACACCCTCTCCTTGAACCACAATTTTGTTTGTGTCCACCTTCATCTCGCCCACCCTCCTTGTCCCCTTTGTATCATCCCTTCTTCTATCTGGGACTATTGCGCTTGTAGGAATAGCCCGCGTCGAGGTTTATGACTTCAATTGATTATTAGAGTAAGTCGAACAAGTTTTGAGGATGATGAGATTGATATGCTACTTTTGGGTGGATCTGATTCTGACATGTGCATAGAGATTATTGAGGACTTTGATGATTACACGATTACTAGGTGTGATGCTTATTTGGGGATTTTTTATCATGCACACTGGATTGAGGATGTGATGCAGTCCCCCTGGAACGCCACCTTCTGTGAAGAAGGCGACCCTTCGCAACGTACAGTTACCGTTGCATTAAACCCCATCGGGGTTAATCCTATGGTCTAGAGTGCCCCCGCACCTTGCCCCAACCCTCAGAGCCTCGATGAACCCAAGCCTTATCCGAGGCGTAGCAAAGAGCCACATGGCTCAAGTCACGCAGTGCCCGAGCTTTTGCCCTCACGTGCCTCACGCACGTGATTGGAGAGATTATAGAGCCCAACCCTAGAGTCTGTTTTTGTCTCCTATCTGTGGGAGCACGGAGCCGTCTTCTAACTATTCTGTGATCTTTAACTCATCTGAGTCTGCTTACCTTGAGGATACCTCGCAGGGTTGAGCCACGTATTGTGGTGTTCGGTGTATTCCTGTGACCTTATGACCACCGGATATCCTGTGACCTTATGACCACGCAGGGTTGAGCCATGTATTGAGGATTCTTGGTTTAGTTTTCGATTTGTTTCCCCCGGTAGCTAACACCCACTTGATTGTATACACTGTTGTCTTTTTGTTGTTTGTCTGCATCACTGTTCTCACAGGGAGGCGATGACGAGGGCACGATATTCACGTATCAGATACCATCTTGTACTTCACCATTCTTTATTAGTTGTATATATGTGTTGTGTATTCTATTCCTTATTTCTCCCATAAGTCGTGTGTACTCCAGATCTTTTTCCATATCTGTGTGTCTATACTTAGGACGTACCTTGTTCTAAGTGTGGGGGGGTACACATCGTGTTGATCTTTCTTCGTTCTTATTCATTACTCTTGTTGTTGCTTCTACTTAGGGATCTTTTACCATAAGTATGGGGGGTTGGTGTGTATATATTACATATATACTTTTAGCCATGGAAGGCTGTATCGATATCAATATCGTTTTGGTCCACCCGGAAATGGATATATCGGGATATATCGACGATATATCGACGATATCGGTGGAAATGTCGAAAATGGCGCAAAAAAGCCAATTTTTTGGCATTTGTTTCAGAAATTAAGGTCATCCAAGATATTAAGACAACAAATAACGTACAAATACACACGTATATCACACATATCGGTCCATTTATAGACCATATATTGTATATATCGGTATCGTACATATCTGTCATATCGAACATATCGATATAAGTATTGCTTCTTGACTTATAAATATTGGAAATGGATTTCATTCAAGTTCTTATAACATGAAATAATACAAATATACACCTAGGAAATACATATAGATCATTTATGAGGACTGTGATCCTTATAGTGCACATATCGGTCATATCGAACATATCGTTGATAATGTTAGTTGTTGACATACTATATATATATATTGAAAATGGATTTCATCCAAGTACTTTGATCACTAAATAATTTACAAATGCACTCTTATTCTCTTAGATAACACATATCGATCATCTATGAACCTTATATTGCATATATCGATATGGTTGTACTGTTAGTTGTTGACCTATATATATAAATATATATATATATATATATATATATATATATATATATATATATATATTGAAAATGGAGTTTATCCAAGTTCTTAGATCACTAAATAACTTTTAAATATACTCTTAGATCACACATATCGATCATCTATAAAGCTTATATTGCATATATCGATAATTTCGAACATATCGATATTAGTGTTGATTCGTGAATTATAGATTTTTTTTGAAGAATTGACTTATAGATATTGGAAATGGATTTCATTCAAGTTTTACAATATGAAATAATTTGTAAATATACACCAAGTTGAAGAACCATTATATGCACCCTTCTGTCGCACCATACCATACCAGTACGATATATAAATCGTAGATTGTTTTAATACTAGGTGTAGTTAGATAGGTAGTGGAATCAAGCTTGCATGAATAATAACATTCATATATAGGGATATCGGCGATATTGGTCCATATCTTGTATTTATTGTACTGTATCCATTCATTTCTGACCAATATGAGCCGACACGGCGATATATCGCCGATATCCCTATAAAAAGATATACATTCCGTTTTCGATACCCCCAACCTCTCGATACTGATATCGGCGATATATCGCCGATATATCATCGATACGGCCTTCCATGCTTTTAGCTCGCACTTTCATGTATTTTTTACTATACAATAAAAGCGAGAGGTGCCCTAGAGCTCTTGGCTTTCCATTGGTGACAGAAATTGAGGGCGAAATCTAGCGACGACAGGACTCCACCTCCGGCGAGATCCACGGGAAAACTCCGTTGTGTCGCTGCTCCTCCAACGAGTTGCACGAGCTCGAGATGCTACTGACCCTTGAGCGAAGACCAAGAAGTTCCTCACCGAGCTTCTGACCCTAGGTAGACTCCTCCATCTTCTCCGATCTCCATTTTCTTCTTCCCTGCTTTTCTCATATTTTATTCCGCCCCATTGATCATCGTCCCGCTTCTCCGACCATCCATCGAGCTCCACCTCGGAGCTCCCACCTTCGCGTGCCACTCTTTTCACTCAAACAACACCTCGCGCCTCCCTCCGACCAAAGCTCCACTACCACAGAGGAGGAGGAGTCACCGGACCACCCTCGCTTTGCTCCAGGCCTCTCACTGCACTCACACTCACCTCACGAGCACATTGCACATGTTCCCTTACACAAACTAACTTGCAGGTACCTTCGTCTTCATTGGTTGGACCCCATGCAGGAGCAGCTTCGAGCTTCACCTCCACCGGCCTCCGGTTGACTCCAACCGCTTCCAGACCCTCCGATAGACCCCTTACATTCCCACGATCATCATGAGCTATCCAGGGGTCGCCGGCGATCTTCATTGACCACACACGAAGGAGGCGGAGCAAGGAGCCCATCGTCGGAGCCCCGCCAAGTGCACCGCAGGAGGCGCCTAATCGAAGAAGACGACACACAAATACCGTTGGATCTTCCTGATCCGACGACCCTGATCAAGACACGTCACTCGCTTCCCACAACTGTTGGATCAGGAGGATCCCACGGCCATTACACTGTCACATCACCACCGCCTTCGACCTCCAGCCACCGTCAGATCTCGCAAGGATCTGACGCCTCGCATCACGCCACGTCGACTTCATCACCACCGTTGGACCATCTCGATCTGACGGTCCCTAGGTGCGCCATGATAGCAGCTCCAGCCGCCGTTGGATACACCTTGATCCAGCGCCCTGCATCGCACCACGTTGCGAGCTCCGAGCCTCTTCCCCGACCCTAGGCTCGGAGCACCCGAAGCTGATCCGAAGCAAGCCGAGCCTTAGAAGCCATCCAAGCCTCTACCCGAGCCTCCAACTCTGTCTGAGCCTAACCCCCCTCACGTGTCCATCACGTGAGGGCTGGGTAAATTACACAAAGACCCCGAAAAGTATTCAAAATTGTAAATTGGTCCCTATCAGGAATGTCAAGCGAGGAGCGTGTGTTTGTGGGAATTTTGCATCCACCCCTTCCGCATTATAGGTGATTGCATTTAAGTCCATGTCAGCACGTTTATTTTTAAATTTCATTTTTTGTATTTGCATTTTGCCCCCTATCTTTGCACGCATAATTATGTGTCCATTTATCATCATTTTTAAATTATAAAAATTGCATGTTGTAATTTAACTTGGCCTCTACTTTGTGTGACACTTGTTTTATTTTATGAATGATCTGGACTTTAATAATATTAAATTGGTGAAATTTTCTATTTTTTGCCCACTGTGTGCCTTTTAATTCATATTAAATTCCTTGTTGCTCCAAAAATTACCAGAAAATCACATTAGACCTACTACTCTAAGCTATACCCAAAAATCATTGCATTTACACGCATCACGAGGAATGAATAAATCAAGTAGTGATTTGTTTAATTGATTTTTAATAGGTCCAATTCACATAGAATTTTAGGTTTATTAATTTTTCTGGATTCATCATATTTAGATCCATCTAGGATAATTTTATATCTGGAAATAATGTGTTTTGGTATTTATTAAAATTGATTTTGTGAAAATTACCTTGCATTAATATTTTATTCATAGTTAGTTCATGTGGAGTTTGAAAATTCTAAATTGACCTAAAATTGCATTATTTTTACTTTATTGCATAAAAAATTATAAAAAAAGACCAAAAATATTCTTCTGAAAATCTAACCTCAAAATTAACTGAAATTTTACCTAAGGAGACTGCTGCCTCCCTGAGTTCGACCTTAGGCTTGCCCAAGTAAAATCAATCTACCGCTTGAACTTTATATTCCATTAGATTTGAGTGGTTTTTGACGAAGTCTCGTTTACCCGACTGCAACGAACCTAACTTTAATTTGACCGTTAACTCGCTCGAATTAACAAGGGAAGATGGAGATCGGAGAAGATGATGGTGGAGTCTACCTGGGGACAGAAGCTCGGAGAGGAACTTTCTGGTCTTCGCTCAAGGGTCGGTAGTGTCCCGAGCTCATGGAGCTCATCGGAGGAGCTGCGACACGGCAGAGTTTTGCTGTGGATCTCGCCGGAAGTGGAGTACTGTCGTCGCTCGATTTCGCCCTCAATTTCTGTCACCAATGGAAAGCCAAGATCTCTAGGGCACCTCTCGCTATGGCGGATGAGGTGGAAAATGGATGGTGGTGAAGTATTTAAAGGGAGAAGGTGGAGGTGGGGGTGATGAGGCGACGAGGTTTGTGAAGGTCGTAGAGCGACAAGGACGGGCTTTATGGAGATCATGGAAGCTAGCTAGGATAAGGGAGGTAGGGGCTACGAAGTAGAGGTGCTAGAGGGCGGAGATGGTCACTGGAGTGGCATCAGAAATAGAAAGGGGGCGGAGCCATCGCGAGGTGGAGATCATGGGAAAGAGAGAGGGTCGGAGGTAGGAGACGACTTCTCAGTCATCGGATCTAGTAATCGAACGTCCAGGAGTCGGGCGCAAGGCGATGATCCAGATTAGATCAGGGCGATGCAATCAGAGGGATGTGATGTAACCATGTGGCATCCTAGAAGCATGGCGCTGAAGAATGGTCCAGATTATATCTGGAGGGCGATCGAATGGTGGAGAACTCGCCACGTGGAACCCTTAGAATGAGGCGCTAAAGGAGGGCCATGATTTCATCTGGCTTTTGATCGGATGGTTATGATAGGGCAGGGATTGAACGGGTGAGATCTAATCCTTAAGATGATGATCCAATGGCCATGAGCGTGCTACGTGGAGGGCTATGGATGAGGCGGGCGTTAATGGCCGAGATGAGATCTGGGGGGATGATCGAACGACTGAAGGATGAAATGGAATGAAGGGCCCAGATCTGAAGGCAGTGAGGGAGATCTGACGACCCAGAGGCGATGCGCGTGGCGGGCGATGGAGTGGGTTGCATGATGCAAGCAGAGGGCGCCACGTGGCCCAATCTGGATGGCTGAAAACGAAAGTGAGATAAGGGGGAGAAGATGGCCAAATGTGGAAAAATTCAAAACATGAAAGTTGTAGATCTCGATGAGATTTACAAGTTTCATGTTGACCAAAAATAGAAATGAGGTCAAATAAAATAATAAAATATGAGGATACAAATATACATACATATAGTGTACAATGGGGTCCCAAAACCCAAGTTTTGCATACGAGCTCCGATTTAAATGAAATTGGTCTCATTTTAAAGGTCTCTGAATGTGTATTAATTTAAAAGTGAATACACCTAGATCGGAGGTTGTATGAGAGAGATATGCTCATTCTAAAGTCCCTGACTTCAAACTTGGTTTGGTGTTTTATTGGGCAATTATTCAAGTTAGCAATTTTTGGTATTTTCCTTGTATTATTTGTCAGAAATATATACAGTATAGAGTTGGTTTTATTGGTTTTGGAGTGAGTATATATACAAATAGGTGAAATCTGGTGAATATACAAGTGACTTTTACAAGTGAATTTGGCTTCTTATTTAATGCAAATACAAATGCTAAGATGCAGATGTTATCAATGCATGCATGAATGCTAATTGTGCAATTTTTGTGGAAATATGCTTCTAATTACTCGGGAACAATTCTCTATTTTCAACTTTAAGAGTGATGAATCACATATTCATCAGGGGATGAAGTGTATATTCTCTACAATATTTTCATCCATTGTTATCTATCTTTTCTTATTTTCTTCTTTTCGTTTTCATTTTTTATTCTCTACATAAAAGGTGTCGCCCCTTTTTGTTAGTTTTTTGTACTTAGGATGTACTTTGTCCTAAGTATGTGGGCACACTACGAATTCTTTCATTCTTTGATCCTCTCCACTGTCTCCTCTCTCATTGATTTACTCTACTAAACTTAGGGATATCTTACCCTAAGTATAGGGGAGACAGACCGAGCTGTGATCTGTTTATGCCTACCCTTGACCCTCCCTGCTTTGTGTACAGTTTGCTATACTCAGGACTATTTGATCATAAGTATAGGGGGGACGGCCAACTTCTTATTCTTTCATTCACTCGTTCTAGTATAGGCTTTTCTATACTCAGTACATGTTATTTCTTCTCTATTTCTCTTCGATCTATGACGATATAACTCATGCTAAGTATAGGGGGATCATATATACTCTGTATATACTCTAGCCATAACTCGTACTTTCGTATTATTATTAATAAATATGGATAAAAATACTTCAATAAAAACCAATTAGGTATATATTTATTAATAAATCAGGTTAAAAATACTTTTGTAAAATGATTTGAAAAATGGGTTGACCCGTTTGAAACTTTTTGTAAAATGTTTTCGAACTTTGTAAAAATATTTTTATTTGTAAAAATTCTTTTCTTTGTGTCAAATAAAGGATTTTAAAACCTATTTGCAAAGGGTTTTCAAAACGCTTGTAAAAATATTTTGAAAAATCTATATATACTATTTGAAAAAATCTATGCAAAATGACTTTCAATGTTTGTAATTATTTGCAAAAAATATTTTTGTACTATAGATTTCAAAATTATTTTCAAATAAATTAAGGAATAAATGCATCACTAAAATAATATATATATATATATATAAACATATGTAAATATGTACCTACAAAATAAATTTCTTTACCAATTGCATATATATACCTATAAAATAACTTTTAAAACCTATAAATTCTTGAGAATTATTAATTCTTGTAAATAAAGAAAAGCATGTCCGTGTAAATAGTTGTACATATTTTATATGATTTGTGTGCCAAAATTCTTTTGTTTTCCAATTCCTTTTGAAAAATCGCATCATTCTTTGCATCAATATACAAAGAATTTGCATGGAATTCAAATTCTTTCGGATTGAGCTTGATAATTGAACTAACCCAATAAAGTTGAAGATTGGAGCTTGGTTGGACCTAGACCTTGCCAACGGGCTGGGGGCCTGCCTCCCCCCCCAGCCCACCCAGCCCGTTCATGGGTCGGGCTTGGGCTTGGAGATTTAAGCATGGACCGGCCTGGCCCATCCTGCAAAATATAAAAAATATATAAATATATGCCAAATAATACATCTATTAATATGATACGCTTTAAGTTTTTCATTTGTGACACTAGTTTTAAATAAAATTCAATAGTTTACATGTCAAGTAACGTATAAACTATGCATATTAGTTATATAAAGTATAGTTGGTATTAATAAAAGCATTTATACATATTAAATAATATTAAAAATCAATGGAAAAAGAACAAAATGGGCCATGGGCCGGCCCATGGGTGGGCTTTGGATGGAGATTTTTTAACCTTGGCCCGTTCAACCTGGCCCATACTGGCCCAGCTCGCATTTTGGCCAGGTCTAGTTGTACCTTACAGCACCTAACTGCACTGAAACCTTATGGGAACTAGGTTTAAGGTACTTCAAGTCCATTGGGACTTAATTCTTTGAGACTCGGGGCTGGATTCAAGTTGGCTCAACTGACGAACTAGAACTTTTCAAGACGCACACATGACTCTTGTCGGTCGTGACCTAACTTGGACACTTACTCCTTTCACTTTGCTCAACTCAGTTGGAGTGGTAAGGAGATTGTATTTGTCGGTCTGAGATGCATACGAGTAGAAACATTCATCCTCATCTAGGGAGGGAAGTGCACCCTCAACCTGGTCTAGTTTCCATAAAGTCTAATGACATGAGAGTGTAGGTGGCAATAAAGCTTCAAAAGAGGGATAGTCTTCTGGATCAAGAGGAAAAATGCCTTATGTAAATGTTGTTGTAAATAGTATTCCAAAAAAAGAAAGAAAAAAAAGAGAGAAAAAACTCCAAAAAAGTGGACAGGCCTGATTGAAAATAAAATGCATGTCGGAGTATGTATATATGTTGTATAGTCAATAAGCAGGCTTGAGCATCAAAGTTATACCATGTGAGCTTGCAGTTGGATGACTTGACTACACTGGTCATGCATCCCAGGATAGGTAGCTACACTGGCTACTGTCCATTCTTTTCTTCACCTCCTCCTCTTGAGTCAGATGCCACTTGAACTTAGAAGGGAATACCCCACTCCTCGAGGACAGAGTGTTGGATTGGAGAATCATTAGGTTCTCATTCTGGAGAAGTCAGTCCTTTGTCATTTCAGTTGGGGAGAGCCACTATCACTTACACTGTACAAGTCATCTTCATAGTCATAAGGGTATGTGTATGATGTAACCTGGTTCTGACTTGGCTATTGAGTGGTTTGAATCGAGTTATGTAATTCTCGAAGGTTGTTGTGTTTTAAAATTGGTTCCCGGCCAGGTTCCACACACATTCTCACATCAAGGTTTAACCTGAGCTCCAAACTTTGATTTTGTAAAGATAAATTTGAATAATTGAAATCAATTCCATTTATTCTTTCTTTTTCTCTTCTTCTTTATTCTTTTTAGACTTGTTGCATAATTGTATGCTAGGGACTATAAAAGGCATGTATAGAGGGCGATGAATCTCCATTCCATCACCTTTATTTTATCATTTTGGCCTTAAAAACCCTAGCTAATGCATGTAAATAACCTCAATTTGTACAAAATAGCATTCATTATTTATAGCATTTATTGTGTAAATAACGTGGTTTTTAATGCCAAATTTATAAAATAAAGAGAAGAAAAGAAAAAGAATAAAGTATTGAAGATATTTTATGACCCTAAACCCCGAGACCAAGTCAAGAATTGAATTGGTCGACAAGGAATTATAAAGGCCAAAATACAATTAAAATCTATTTTATTTATTCATTTTTGACACCCATTATATTCATCATTAGTTATTCATCAAATAAAGAAACTTTATACATAAAAGTTATATATAATAATGTAAGTAAAAATACAAATTGAGTTTGTAGAAAAATAATACACATTGTACCTTTCATACATAAAATAAAAAGGCAAAATCCCAGCTTTACATACCCATATCTTTCAAATAAAAACTCAAAATATATCAAAATCACCTTTAATTATGTATAACTTCTAATAAGCTATTTAATGGAGTGTTTACATATTTTTTGAGTTAATGTGTGAAAGTTAGGTTTTGGATCCTCATTGTACAGTAGACTTGAATAAAATATTCAATTTATTCATCTTTCATTATTTTTATAAATTTATATTTTTGTAATATTGTAATTATCATTTATGACATGTGTACATATTAGAACCAAAATAAAACCAAAAATAAAATGTAAAATAAAATAAATCTATATCAATACATAGACAAAATACCTATAACAGTACTTGTATATAAATAAAAGGAGAAAACATTCTTTTATTCTTTATTTTTTTATATTTTTTATAAGCTTGAACATATTTTATTAAAAATATAAAACCAAAATAAAACCTAATAAAATACATTAAAATAGAATAATGTATATAAATCATATATGGAATACCTATAAGTGTACATGCATATTATACATACCTATTTATTTACTGTGCAAATAATATCATAAAAATAAAATAAAAATATATTTGAGTACATAAAAATAAGTTGTAAATATATAAAATAAAAGAATAAAAGAATAAATATATATATATAATAAAAATAAAAATATACAAAACATAGATGAATATACCTATAAATAAACATTAAAAACTTAACTACTAATAAATAAAGTCAAAAAATAAATAAAAATCATAATAAAATAGTAAATAAATTAATAAATGTTTTTTTATTTTTATACACAAAAATTAATAAAATCAAATAATATTTTTAAATGATTATTTTCTAATAAAACAACATGTTTTGTCCTTATTCGGGCGGAGCTGACCAATCTGGTCCCTCCGTTCATTGACTCCGAGTCAACTCCCCCACCAGAGTTCTGATTTGACACGTCCCGTCATCTCTCCATTTTTCTGCCATTTTTTGCAGTTGATACATCCATCCGTCGTCGTCGATTCCTTCATAGAAAATGATCATTGATCACTGTACATATGCCTATCTCCTTGGAACTCTTGTACATATCATCGATTCACTGCATTCCACTGGTCAATAAGGATGTGTATCACGTACATAAATAATACCTCCTTCCTCCATTTTCAAATTTGATCATCTCCAATCCCTAAAGCCTTCACATTTCAACCAAAGAGCGTACCCCGTGATAGGGGGAGTCCCTTAAGTTGTTGGGAGCTTGCGGAGGAGGAGGTCCACCCAAGGTCGCCGTCATCGGCGACCTATGCTCCTTGGCCCCTCCAGCCAGGTAAGAGCTGCAAATTTACTTTGCTTAGTTAGTTTTTAATTCTTGCAAATTAATCCTGCATTTAGGTTAGTTGTTAGACCCTAGGTGTAACTGCAAATACTCGATTCGTAGTTCGTCGGAGCTCCGCTCCGGCGAACCCTTTTCAATGTGCCTCGCCCGTCGACCGCCCCACTGACCACCATCATTCTATTCCCCTACACCTTCTGAATGCCCCACACACCTTCGCTCACCAAGATCGACACCCGATCTGGAGATCAGCTCCTTCACCTCCGTCGCTCGCCGGAGGAGCTCCGCCCCACACCACTGATGCCCATTTCACCACCAATAAAAGCCTTGTGCACCAATTTTCTTGCTTAGTTTTATTACAGGTGCTGGAGGCCAAAAGACTCCACTGGGAGTCGATCCTGAAGAGAGAAGAGGTTCTCGGAGCTTTATTTTCTCCAGAGCTCAATCGATGTCATCTGAGCTCCGATGAACCTCCTAGCGATGCCGTTGGAAGCGGAGAAGCCCAAGCTTTGTTTTTTCCCTAACTCGAGCCTTCCAAACGGCTAGAGAAGCCCAGGAAGTCGGATCGAAGTCCTCCCCATGCGAGTTCTTGACATGTTCCTCCAGGTCGCTCTCCCGTTGTTCGATCTGCTAGCTGCTCCAGATCACGCCACAACCGTTGGCAGAGCCCCAGAGCCATCAGATCTCGCCCAGAGATCTAATCTCATCTGTGCAAGGGAAATCATCATCGCGAGCCCAAAGCCCGACGCATGGCAAGTGGATGAAGTTTGACCACCGGATCCGCACATATATTGGGGTAATTGCATATTTAACTCCACATATTTTTGTATTTAATAATTAGTCTCGTAAATAAAATATAATGTGTAAAAAATGGAAATTTTGCAATGAGGCCCATGTAGTTTCCGTAATTACATATAGGTCCATTCCACGCCACCTCACGTGGCGTGCCACATGAGGTGGAGAAATTGCTTGTTTACCCCTGGCATTTTTTTCATTGTAAAATAGTCATTAAAATTAAATAAATATTGTTTTATGTTAACAAATTTGCAGCTGAGTCACTGACATTTATTTTTTATTGCAAAAATGCCCCATCTAGGACATATATTTTTTTGAGCACATTATCTATTTATTAAAAATACAGATTATGCTCCTAAAAATTCACAAAAATAGGATTAAATGCTCCATGCCATGTACTTGCATGTCATGATTTTTAATTTACATTTTTTGCACAATTTATTTATTAGAAATGAAATGGGGCCTATTTTTTTTCTGTTTAACTTACAAAATACTAAAAAATATAAAAATATGTCTAAAAAACCCAAAATATATATTGTATATTTTATCACATTTTTATTAAAGACCAAAAATCACTAAAATGGGAAAATAAAATGCTTAAAAATCAAAACCCCAAAATCTTTTATAAAAATATTAAAAAATCTTTTAAAAATCCAAAAATATCTTTTTCTATTTTATAGTTTTAATGATATGAATATTTATATATTAAAATTGATTCGGATAATTTTGGAACTTATTTGATATTTTTAATATTCAAACCATTTTTGAATTATTAATTAATTCCTTATTTGAAATAATTTTGACTTTAAAAATACATATAAATTATCAAAAAGTACAGAAAATTACAAAAACATTAGAAAAATATGAAAATCCAAAATAATATTTTCTGTATTTTATCTATATTTACTAGTGTTTATAAGTATTTTATACTATATCATATATATAAAGCCTTATATATGTTATATTAGTTATACAAAAGAAAAAGGAATATAATTATATAATAATATAACAACATAAAATTTAAAAATCAAATATAAAAATATAAAACCAAAAATAAAATAAAAATACAAAATTAAAAACCCTCAAAAAAATAAAATGGACAAGAGATAAGAGACAAATTTTTTAGCATCATTTTTGCCTCCTCCTACCATTTGCTCCCTAACCTCTACACATACTTTCACCTATACACATTTTGTTGTAGAGTTATAATAAATTTTAACTCCACATTTTTTATATTAATTGCGTTATTCTTGTTGTGGGTTAACAGTTGATCGAAATCGAGGTCTTCGTGTTCGCCTCGATGATTGTGCTCTCACCTTATGTAGAACACGCGACCGATGAATATTTTTGGTTTATTAGTTCACTAACTTGGAATCAGCTAACAACGGCATTTGAGAAATTTATTTAACCACTAAAGAAATCAAACAAATCACACAAGTCATATAGTGATGAATCCTCATTTCATCGCCTTTATTCTATCATTTTGGTCTTAAAAACCCTAGATAATGCATGTAAATAGCATTATTTTGTACATATTAACATTCATTATTTGTTCCATTTGTTGTATATAAAACATTTTTTAATGCCAAAACCATAGAATAAAGAGAAGAAACAAAAAATAATAAAATACCAAGGATATTTTATGACCCTAAACCCATACAACAAGTCAAAAATTGAGTTTGTTGATGACGAATAAAGTAGGGAAGATAATAGCCAATAAATCCATTTAAATTCCACTTATGTATTCATTAATAAGTTATTTTTGGAACCCATTTTATTCTTTATTATTTATTCATCAAAAATAGAAACTTTGTGCATGAAAGTTGTAGATAATAATGTAAGTAAAAATACAAATTGATTTCATGTAAAAATAATACACATTGTTTATATACTCAGAATAAAAAGCCACAAACCAAACGTCACAAACCCATATTTCTCAAAAAAACTTAAAATGTATCAAAATCACTCTAGTTGTATATAACTTTTAATAAGCCATTTAAGGAAGGTGGTTTCATATTTTTTGGAGTTAAGGTGTGAAAGTTAGGTTTTGGGCCCTCATTGTACAGTATACTTGAATAAAATATTCATTTTATTCATTCTTAATTATTTTTATAATTCTATATTTTTATAATTTTGTAATTATTATTTATAACTTATGTATTAAAACCAAAATAAAACCATAAAAAACACCAAATAAAATAAGTCTATAAAAATATATAGGCAAAATACGCATGCTAAAACCTGTAGATGAATAAAAGTGAAATTCATTCTTTCATTATTTATACTTTTACATTTTTATACACTTTTAAATATTATTTATACTCTAATAAAAATGAAAATATAAAATAAAACCAAATAAAATACTTAAAAATAAATAATATAGCTGAATACATAGATAAAATACTTATATCTATACCTACATAATACATATACCTATTTAAAATAACCTCTATTTATATACATAAAAATAATTTATAAATATATTTATTTGGATAAAATATTAATAAAAAATATACAAAATAAAATAAAATAGTTAAAACATTGATGAATATAACTATAAATATACCTCTAAAAATTAACTAATAGTAAATAACATCAAAAAATAAATAAAAATTATATTAAAATACTACACAAAATAATAAACATTTTATTTTTAATATAAATTTAATAAAATTAATTACCATTTTAATTATTTATTTTCAAATAAATTGGTTGTTTTATCTTTATAGGGACTGACCTGAACCAATAGCGGCCTAGGGATTGTTGACCATTGGTCAACTCCTCCTGGTGCCTTTAACTTTTGTCAAACCCATAGAATCCCCTGATTTCATGTATTTTCCCGCTTCCCCTAGATCTGCATCACCTTCAATCTCTTCATAAGATATGCTCCTTGATCGTCCATGATTCACGCCCAAATCTCAGATTCATTGTACATAGTGTTAATATCTCCTAATAAGTCGGTCAATAATGGAGCATCGTCTATGTAAAAATAAGGACCTCCGAACTTCCTCCTCAGTTTCGTTCCTAAACCCCATAAGCATCGGACAAGAGTAAATCCTCGTGACGGGGGGTCCCCTAAGATTCCACAGCGGTTAAGGGAGGAGGGAGGTGTACCCACGACAACCGCTCCCACTTTTAAATTCTGCAAGTAGTTTAGTGATTAGTCTAGTGCTTTAGTGTTACTTAACCCATATTGTAGTTCGTCGGAGCTCTGCTCCAGCGAAGCCCACTCACTGTGCTCCGTCGTCTTTTGACACACCTGCGCACCTCCGCACCTTCCCCTCTCGCTTCTTCACTCTTTCCCACGCTCCATCCACCCAGATCCTCACTAGATATATGAATTCGAAGTCCACTTCTTTCGCCTCCGTCGTACTTCACCACCTCCTTCACACTTCCACCTTCTCCACCCAATAACAGCCTAAACCTGCTTGCTCTTCCACTGTCAATCGATATATAACTCATTTGCAGGTTTAGAGGACTCGTATGAGGGCCTGAACAACTCCAAGAAGCACCTCTGGGTACCTGCATGTTTCATGGTCCCATCGATGGACCCTGGAATTGTTTGACTCCTCCAACTGATAAGGAAGCCTTCCAGCATCCTTACGAGCACCTCAGCAACAAATTTGGAGGTCGGAGATGCTAGTTTCGTCCCATCGAAGTTCATCCAGCCATAGTTCCTCACGAGTTAATCCAGGGGCTTCCACAACCATCCGATCGGGTTGAGTTCCTTTAGGCCTACAATTGACGTCCGATCAAAAGAAGCCAAAGCCATCGATCTCAGCTGAGAGATCTTATACAGGGTATCAAGCACGAAGCGTCATCGGGCCAGAAGGATGTGATACGTGTTCAAGTGGTACAAATCCAGTCGTTCGCTCTCGTGCCTTATTGGAATAAAGTGCTAAACCTAACCCGTGCTTTTTGTATTTATTAAGTAGTCCTGTAAATAAAATGTAGAGATTAAATAAAATGGACATTTAGTATTAAGACCCCTAGATTTATTTTAATTGCAAAGAGGTCCTAGTCCACATCAGTCGACAGGATGGGTGAAATTGCATGAAACCACAGGCATTTTTGTAAATTGCAAACAAGTTTAATAAATTGAAATAAACATTGTATACCTTTGGCACATTTGTAGATGAACCACTGGTCTTTATTTTAAATGCAAATATGCCCTTATCAAGACATGTATTTTTGTGCATTTCATATATTTATTAAAAATAGTCCACATGCTTCAGAAATCATGCAAAATAGGGTTAGACGTCTGTTAACATGTACTTTAACACCATATTTTAGTTCTAACATTTTTGGAATTTTAAACGTTTATTAAAAATCAAAATGAGCACATTTTCGTTCTGTCTACAGTATAAAATACCAAAAAACAGGAAAACTTTTTTGAAAAATCCAAAAAATATATATGTTCTCTATTTTATCAAATTTTAACTCAAACCAAGAATCCTTACAATAAGAAAAAGGAAAAGTCTAATAATAAAAAACCCTCAAAAATCCTTATAAAAATATAAAAAATTCAAAAAAATCCCCAAAAAATATTTCTTTATATTTTATAATTTCCTTTATATTATTATTTAGCTATTAAAATTGATTTGGAGAATTTTTAAAATAATTTCCTATTTTTAATATCCAAATAAATTTCGATTTATTATTAAATCCTTGATTTGGGATATTTTTCTTATAAAAATTCATAAAAACTAGCAAAAATTCAAGAAAAATAAATCATATTAAAAAAATATATAAAACTAAAAAATAATTTATTTCCTATATTGTATTTATATTTACCTATATTTATAATGATATTACTCTATATTTCATATATAGCCTTATATATTCTATTATCTATTATAAAGAAACGGAAGAGAAAAATAAAATTCTGAAATAATAAAAAGAAAATACAAAAATATAAAATCAAAAACAAAATATAAAATAGTAAAACCACAAATATATAAATTAAAAAATAAAAAACCCCGCAAAAATAATAAAATGGACAAGATAAAAGGATAATTTTTGCGCTTAATTGCTCCATCTACTGTTTACTCCCCAATTTTGGCCTCTACACATGCTTACACCATACACACTTGTTGTGGAGTTATAATAAATTTTAACACCACATTTTTTATATTCATTGCTTGATTTATATTGTGGATTAGTTATTAATTGATCGGAATTTCGCCTAAGGTCGCTTCGACGACTGTCTGCCTGCCTTGTGGATTGACAATATTTCGACAAAATATCAGCTATTATATAGCTACTTCTCTTAACCTGGTATAGCGACCAAGTTCGAACACAATGGAGCACATTGATAAACTATGTAGGTGACTTGAGAAATCGAATGATTTTTACTCTTTTTTCATGGTTTTTAATTTTGCAAATTTTTAATATTGAGAATAAGGCAACTAAAGACAAAGGAGAAAATACGCACGCACATACACACACTTATTCTATATTTTTTTAGATATGGTAAAATTGCTTAAAATCCCAAACAAAAATATTTTTATGTTTTATGAAATTTATACTATTTTTGATAATTTTTCATATATTTTAAATGTTTATAAGATTTTCAAATAAATCAAAACTAAGAAACTAAGCAAATAATGTACAGTCAGGAGTATTCTTTAACTTAAAAAATGGAAGTATGCTCAAAACTCTTGGGATTTAATTTTGATAAAAACTAGATAAACATATATAAAAGAGGAACCAAAATCACAATTTTTAGAGTTTTAATGGATTTTACATGATTTTTTTAAGATTTTTGATGTTTTGCAAACTTTTACGATTTTATAGAAGATAGTAGATGAAATTTATACTGTAATTAGAACAAGATAAAATATACCTACAATATTTTTATTTTTTTAAAATATTTTTTCAAATTCTTATGAATTTTCTACTCTAAACAAGAGGTTTTTCTACTATTTTTTGTATTTTAATAATGGTTGATTGAAAAATTCAGCACACAAAAAATACCACTTAAAGTAAACACTAGCACGAGCTAATGCTGATTTTTTTAGGAATTTTGGGCTAAATTCATCTATTTATTGCATGTAATAAAAGAGCACACAAATAAAACAGTACAATAAGGACCTAGTGGAAAATATTTTAAGTTTTGGGCCAATTAATAACATGCAATAGAATTGTAGGGGATTTAGTGTAAATAGTCGACGTAAAACACGTGTGATACATGGCAAGGCATTCATACGGGCATAAGTGTAAATAATAAGAACATCCTCTATTTCATTAACCCATTAAAAGCACGGGGGAAATATGCATATCTCCACATATGCACACGTAACTTAAACTCGACTATACACAAATAGAAATATGAGAAGTATGAGGTCCTAACTGCAATTGTCCCGAAGTATTTGTTACAAATATTAAACTGAAATGAAATAAAGTGAACGGTCGGGATAAAAGGGAAATATATCCCTCACCGACATGTGGCAGGCGCAGGGTAGATCTCTGAGTACGGTCTTGATGATCGTTGTAGGTAAAACTGACGGCTCAGATGGCAGATGAACGTGTGTGTCAGATCTGCATGGAAATTGGATCTGATGTCTCTGAAAAGGAGATGGATGGATGGTTCAGATTGATTCTGTCAAGGGGGCTCTTGATATGACGATGCTGAGGCATGTTGGATGAACAATGAAGAAGGCCTCTCTGGGGTCGCTTCAATCGGGTATCTCAGGCGATCCAAGGTGTTGATCTACTCACTACCAAGTCTGGCACCCTCCTGGAGGTATTCCGTGTGTCGTAGATGGGTGTCTGAAACGGAGCTCCGACCCATTTATCGGAGCTTGGGTGGCAGAAAGTGGTTGTGAAATGAAATTAAAATGAAATGGCAAAAATGTAGATGTTAAACGATACATGATTATGCTACGGTGATCAACGAAGGAAGGCAAAGGTGGAGGTGGGGTCTTGGCCTCGACTCCGATGCGAAAGGCAAAGGAGGTTGATCGCGGCGGAGGTTTGGCCACTAAGCGAGCAACGTGCAACCCAACCCTAATCTAAGCTCCCAAAGGCTGCTCGAGGACCCTGTCATTGTCCTGGAGATACGGGTGGATGAAAGGAGGCGTGAGGGACGAGCTGCCGAGTGATGAAGGTGGAGGATGTGTTTTATAGGCGTTCCAGGGGTCTAGAAAGATTGAGCAGGAGCGTGAAACCCTAGGGGAATCTAGACTTGTCTAGGGATCCATGAGGATCATGGATCTGTAGTGAGTACAAAGGTCCGCAATCCATAAGAACATGGTCGGAATCGGGTGGGAGAATATCTAGAAATTTACTCCAGGGAGGCGAAGTCGGCTCTGACCAAGCTGGAGGAAGAGTTGACATGGGTTAATTAACCCGGGTCGACCAATCAGAATTCAAGAATTTACAAAATCAAAGAAAAATAAATAGAAAATAGTAAATGGAATTAAAATAAAAATTTATAAACAAAAAAACGTTAGTTTTTTATGACTATTTTGTGTGATTTTTAATAATTTGAAACAATACTTATATATATGGTATATACAATATATAGTATTTTATACATGTATAATATACATATATTTTATATACATATATTTTTATTTTATTAATTTTACAAAAAATATATTATATTTCATATTTTATTTATTTACAAAAAATAAGGGATATAAAAGTATTTTTATTTTATTTCTATAGATTAATTATATATGTTAAATAAATATGTATTATGTCCAATATATACATGCTTGGCAATATTTACAATGAGAAGATGATTTTATTTTTGACTTAATTTGTGTTTTAGGAATTTTATTTCAATTTATATAATTATTAGGAATATATACTAGTTTCAAATATAAAATATGTACAGATTATTTATAATATAAATAAATAGATATATACAAGTACAGGTGTTGTATATTTGTACATATTTTAATTTATTTTATTTTTTTATTTTTTTTATTTATACTTTTATTTACCAATTTTATTAAGTAAATTGAATTATTTTTGGGATTATTTTTTAGAAATAAAATAATTGATATATAAGTAGAACAATGATGAATATGTATAAAATAAGGACCCTATCTCTCTACTTTATTCCTTGTCGATCAGGCCAATAATTGGCCTTCTCTTGGGGTTTGAGTCAATATGCATTTATTGCATAAATACATCCTTATTTTATTCCTTTTATTTTCTTCTTTATTATATTATTTTGGTCAAAAGCAATGTTAATTACACAATATTAACAAATGCATGCACAAAGCTAACTTATTGTATTAAATATATAGTTATAGGGATTTGTGTAGGGAATTTTTCTAAAATAAAAGAATAAAGGATGTGAATCAGGGATTCGTCATTCTCTTATACTTACCTTTGCTAGTCCCCTAGCAAACACTTATTTTAAAAAAGAAGTGAAAAAGGAAATAAATAAAATAAAAGGTAATAAATTTAGAACAATATTGATTACTAAACTTATTTTCATAAAATTGGAGTATGGAGCTCGGTCAGTACTTTGGATTATTAGTTTGGCGGAACCTTATTGGGAAATGGACTTGAAATCTAATATACTCTATGTTCCATAAGACTCCTATTCAGGTCTCCTCAACAGCAAGGTCGGAACAAGCCTACATACGCAAACTCTTATGACTATAAATCTTTACTTGTATTGTGTAAGTGACATATAGCTCCCCACCTCAGAAATGACCAAGAAACAACCTCCCTTTACATGGAAACTCTAGTCCCCAAATCCAACACCTCTTTCCTCGAGGAGCGAGGTGTTCCCTTCTAAGTTCAAGCGGCTCAGGAAGAGGGGAAAGAAGAGAATGGACCATGGCCAGTGTAGCCATATATCCCTGGAGCTTGCCCAGTGTAGGCAAGTCTCCAGCTGCAAGCTTTCTTGAGATGAGACAATGTATTACATAAGCTTTGCTTATTCAACTATATACACTCCGACATGCATTTTATTTTCAATCAGGCATGTCCCCTTTTTGGAGTTCTTTTAAATTTTTATATGATCTATACAACATATCTACAAGGTGCATCATGTACATAAGGAGATTTTCTTCTTGATCCAGTAGACTATCCCTCTTTTGAAGCATTATCGCAACCCACAACATCATGTCATTAGACCTCAATGTCACTAGACCAGGTTGAGATGCACTTCCCTCCCTAGAGGAAGATGGATGCTCCCACTAGTTGTTACACACCTGTGTGATACGCCAAGCCAAAGGATTCTACCCATTCACAACCTCATCCATGAAGAGCTATGTGTAAAGTGCTTGTCCAAGTCAGGGCCACTGTCTAGAAGAATCATGCTTATGTTGTTAAGTATTCCACTTAGACTAATCAAGATGGCATGTGAACATAGTCTTGTGGACTCAAACAATTAAGTCACTAGGACCTGAAAAGTCTCTATTCCAATTCTTATAAGATTCCTCTGAAATTAAGTAGAAGGTCTTAACCAAGATCCATTCTTCAATTTCATTATAGACTGGTTTAAATGTCAATACTATTCAGAAAATTGCAAATCATTTTTCAAAATTTTTTCAAAACCTCTTTCAAAGGTAGTTTTACACACTATTTTACAAATCACTTTATAAACAATTTTTCAAAAAGGTTTTGCAAACATTTTTCTCTCACACGTTTTACAAACATTATACTATATACATAATTTTGATATACAAAATAATTTACAAACATTTTACAAACGATTCATTTTTACAAACATTTTTACAAAAAATTTTGTACAAAAATAATTTATAAAGGTTTTTATAAACAATTTTACAAATGTTTTACAAAAATTTTACACACTTTTTTGCAAACATTTTCCAAAATATTTTTATATTAATTTTATATATAATATCTATGTTATTAACCTAAAGTACAAGTTATGGCTAAAGTATATATACAATATATACGACACCCCCTATACTTAGCTCGAACGATGTCCTCAAAGTGATCAAAGAGCGACAAAGGAAGACATAACTCATGCTAAGCATAGAGAAGGGAAAAGAATTCTATACTCGAAGAATGAAGGAATTGAATAGAAATTGGTGATCCCCCCTATACATAGGATCAAGTAATCCTAAGTATAGAAGATTGTACAAAGGGGAATACCGAGGATGAGAATGTACATGAAATCAACGACTTGAATTGTCCATCCTATACTTAGGGTGAAAGATCCCTAAATATAGAAAAGAATATCAAAAGATGAGAGATAAGCGAGTAATCAAAGAAATGAAACAAATATAACCTCCCCTATACCTAGGGTCGGATGTCCCTGAGTATAGGCAGCAAAATAGAGGTAATAGAGTGAACGAATATATTAACAACACAAGTTCAACACCCCCCTATACTTGGGATAAAGTGCATCCTAAGTATAGTAAAAATCATATGATGAGGCATGGAGTGTTAAACAAAATGAATGAATGAATGTGTGATATAGACAACATGGATATACAGAGAGGCAAAAAGAAGTCTAACTCAGGTATGAGATGCATAAGATGAGAATCAAAGAACACATCTCATACAAAATTAATAAGCGCAACATCAACGGTTAGTAGATCATGATCAAGATAGGGTTTCAGGTGCTGACCGTTGACTTGAAAGGTGGACTAAGAAGACAACTCGGGTATGTCAATGATGTCATTGTCATGCACCTTCCTAACCAAGTATGGTCACTTCCATTTGCCCTATAATTTCTCTGAAAATAATCTCAGTTTATCATCAAATAACCATACTCTCTGATCAAGCTCTAACTGCTTATGGATTATGTGAGAGTCATGCCATATCTTCACTTGGTCCTTATATTGCAAGATACTTGAAAAGTTTGTATCTATAAGCTCCTCCAAGACTTCCAACTCTGCTCTTCTTTGATCTCCTATACTCTCGGGATCCAATAATATCTCAGTGACTGCCCATAGTGACTTATGCTTAATTTCAGCAGGTAAGTGTCATGGCCTGCCATAAACGAGTCGGAATGGAGATGTACCCAAAAGTGTCTTGAATGATGCCCTATAGGCCCACAAGACCGAGTCCAAAAGTTGCGACCAACTCTTTTGATGTGGGTGAACAACCCTCTACAATATAGTCTTGATCTCCCAATTAGAAACCTTAGCAAGACCATTCCTTTGTGAATGATATGACATGGCAACTCTATGGTTTATGCTAAACTCGTTAGCAAGTGCTCTTACCTTATCATTGACAAAATGAGTCCCCTGTCATAAATAAAAACTCTAAGATCCCTGAACTATGATATGATAAAATACCTCAATAATCTACAAACGGTCCTCGCATTAGCAACTCAGGCAGGGATGGCCTCAACCCAATGACTCACATAATCCATAGCTAACAAAATGTACTCGAATCCAAGACTCTTAGGGAATGTGCCCATAAAATTGATGTCTCATGCATCAAAAACCTCACAGAAGTGAATGGGGTGCATCGGTGTCATGTCTTTATGACCACAATTTCCCATCCTCTAACAGTCAATACACCGCTTCACGAACATTCATCTGAATCCTTGAAGAGTGTTGGTCACCAAAGGCCAGATTGGAGTACCTTTTGTGATGTTCGTCTCCCAGAGTGGTGTCCTCATGCCTCAAGATTATGGAAATAGGTGAGGTCGCTATGGTACTCTTCTTGAGGAATACACCGACGCCAGACACTATCCCCCCCTTCATGGTAAAGAGTGGGTCCTCCCAATGGTACGACTTAGCCTTCGCTAGGAAAGTCTGAAGTCGCTACCTAGTCCAACCTTGTGTGATTTTCTTGGCAATACAATAATTCACAATATCAACATACGATGGCAGAGAGATGATAGCAAGAATCGCCTCGTCTGGGAATGTCTCAATGATAGATGTGGTAGTCTCAGATTCCTCAACAATCTCTAATTGGAAGAGGTGATTTGCCGCCACATTCTTGACTATAGGTTTATACTTAATCTCTATATCAAACTCCTGGAGTAGAAGGATCCATCTAGTCAAGCGTGCCTTGGCATACTTCTTAGCCATTAAGTATATGATGACAGTGTGACCTATATAAATAGTCACTCTAGATCCAAGAATATAAGATCGAAACTTATCAAGAGCAAAGACTACAGCTAGCATCTCCTTCTCTGTAACAGTATAATTCCGTTGGTCCACATCCAAAGTCCTACTAGAGTAGTGTATAGCGAAAGGAAATCCATCCCTCCCCTGCCCTAGCACGGCCTTCAAGGCAAAATCAAAAGAGCCCGTCTCGAATGGGAGAGACCAATCGGGTGGTGGAAGGATAGGAGCCTGCACAGCCAATCCCTTGAGAGTCTCTGATGAACCTCCATTTCATCATCTTTATTCTATCATTTTGGCTGCAAAAACCCTAGTAAATACATGTAAATACCCTTAATTCCTGCATTTTAGCATTCATGCATGTGTGTGTAAATAGTGTATAAAATACAGTTTTTAAAGCCAAAATTATAGAATAAAGAAAAGAAAAGAAAAAGAATAAAATATTGTAAATATTTTATGACCCGAAACCCCGAGACCTAGGCATCTAGATGCATAGGTCGATAAGGAATAAAGTAGGGGGAGATAAGTGCCAAAATACCAATAAAAATCCCTTTTATTTAATTCATTCTTTATTCATTTTGGGACCTATTTTTAGTTCCACTTTTTATACTTCAAAGAAAGAAACTTTGAACACAAAAGTTGTAGATAATTAAATATAGAATTATACAAAATTGATTTCATACAAAAATAATATACAGATAAAAAGTTATGACATGAATAAGATTTCAAAATCCTAACTTCCCAGACTTGTATCTCTCAAATAAAAACTCGAAATGTATCAAAATCATCTTTAATTGTATATAACTTTCAATAAGATATTTAATGAAGGTGGTTTCATATTTTTCGAAGTTACGGTTTGCAAGTTGAGTTTTGGACCCCTATTGTATACTTGTACAGATTAAAATATTCATTTTATATATTATTCTTTATTTTTGGTAATTTTATATTTTTATAATTTTGTAAATATTATTTATACCAGATGTGTATGTTAAACAGTAATAAAAACATAAAGAAAATACAAAAAAATACGTGTATACATCACATAGATGAAATACCTATAACTAGACCTATACAGGTAATACATCTATTTATTTAAGTGTACAAAACACATGATAAAAATAGTTATATATATATGTCTATAAAAATAAGTTTATAAATTTATAAAATGATAAAATAATAAAATTAAATATATAAGATAAAAATAAAATAATAAAATATATAGATGAATATACTTGTATATAGTTCATAAAAGGTAACTTGTATTTTTATACCTCAAAAAATAAATAAAAATCATAATAAAATAATTTATAAAATAATAAAATTTTTTATTTTATCACTTAAAATCAATAAAATCATTTATTATTTATTAACTATGTTTAAAATAAATTCCGGGAGGTTTTTCTTGGTTGGTCCATGTGGACCAACCAGGTGGCCAGGACGGTTGACCCCAGGTCAATGGTCTGTCCCATCCTCCTGTAGCCTGACAGGCCTAACATTGACCCATCTTCCTTGATTTTTCCCCAAGGATTCGCTACTTCTTTTGGGTTGATTCCTTCTGCGATTTCTTTCCTCGATCACTGGTGATTCATGCTGGAAGCTCTCCTTGGGCTATGGGTCACCTTATCGAGCTGACTTCTCCGTTGTTTGAGCTACTGATGAATACCCATTCATCACTCTTATTCTTATATTTTAGCTACAAAAACCTTTGCAAATGCATGTAGATATGTGTAAATAGGAATAATTACCAAAAGCATGCATTATGTAAAAAACCTATAATTAGCATGTTTTTGTGCAAAAATAAAAGAATAAAGATTAAAAAGAAAAAGAGGGAAATATTTAGAATAAATATTGAGCAACCTAACCCAAGGGAGGGCTCAGCATGGGCCTGACCGCATAAAAACCAAAGTAGAGGGAGATAGGGGCTCATGTGTAAATATTTGTGTAAATAAATAAAACTATATTTTCCTCACCCAAAAATATGCTTGTAAATACTTGTATATATTTATAAAAGATAAAAACAAAATAAAAAGTAAAAAATCAAAAAGATTAAAAATACCCCTTCATCATGCACATAAACCATGCCTATATATTTATTTAACCTTGTAAATAAATAAAGTCATTTTCCAAACTTTTTGTAAATACTCTATGCTATATATTGTGAATAAATAAAATAAAAAGAATCAAAATCAAAACAAAATAAAAATAGAAAAATCAAAAATACAAAAATACATTGTACATATACTATGTATATAGTTGTACATATCTATTTATTTTACCTATGTATATAAATAATAAAAATAAAATAAAAACACCCTTTTATTCCTTATTTTATAATGTAAATAAATAAAATTCAAAATGGGATTAAAATTGTATAAAAATAATATATAAAAATCAAAAATCAAAAACCCTGTATATATTGTATATACCTATATCTAGTACATATTATGTATATAGCCTATTTTTATTTCCAAAAATTAATTAAAAATCACCAAAAAATAGAAAAAAATAAAATAAAAATAATTCATGTTTTAGGTTTTTGCAAAATCAGCCATTTGCTACCTTATTTTTGAGCTGCAAAGTTTAAGCCACGTGGCATGATTTCATTGGGTCCTGGGGATGTTGACCGCCCGGTCAACTGACCCCCCCAGGACCACTTCTTACGGATTTGAGCGTCGGACCCAACTTCTCGGATTTGCCCCCGCTCAACCCGATTGCCTATCACCCAAACCCCGGGTCCGAATCATTCCCCTTGCATCCGACATCCTCGCCGGAGCCGCTCCCTCGGGATCCGCGCGCTCCTGAGCTTGCCCGGACCCTTCCTTTTCGGACCCCTAATCGTATTTAGCTGCAGCTCCGCCGCCTTCCCGCGTCATCTTTGGCCATTCCCCTTCTTCCCTGTGAGCTCCAGAGTGACCGCACGAGTGACAGCGAGCGTCTCCGCCTGTTGCAGCGAGGCGAAGAGGAGGAACCCACTGATCCGGCGATACACCCGCCGCAGCTCCGCCACCTGGGCGAGCTTCGAGCCTCGGGCTGAGACGACCCTTGAGGCCAAGACCAGGAGCACCCCCTGCTCTTCCCCAGTCTCATCGATCATTCAGGTAGTCCCTTAACTTTTCTATTTCATCTAATTTCAACTTTCCCCCAAATCGCGCCGCCGTCATCTTTCTTCGATTCACCCCGGTTCCGACCACCGTTCGATCATCGGACCCGACCCACATCTCCGCCTTCCTCCGCCGCACGTTCTCCACCCACTCACACAACCCGGCTCGCACAGGAGCTGGGAACCGGGCTCCACCGTCTTCCACCTTCGTCGGAGCTCGCCGCCCCGACGCACCAGTCACCTTCACATCGCCTAACTGGGTCGAGGCAGTTTGCCCTCGACCCGCGAGTCTTCTGAGCCCTTTTGCAGGTTCTACCGAGCCCATCTGAGGGCTTGGTCATTCAGGTCAGGAGACCCAGCTCCGCCGACCGTGCCTGAGCTCCTCCGAGCTTGGCTCGATCATCGGAGCACCGCAGCAGACGCAGGAGCGCACCGGCTTGCTTCTCCGATCATCAGAGCGCTCCGAGGAGGAGGCCAGCACCCGCACGAGCCCGACGAAGTTCGCCGGGGACCAGTTCTTCCAGCACCCTCCAACGTCGTCGGATTAGCCTCCAGCTCCAGATGCCATCCTGACCGTTGGTTCCTGGAGCGCCCGTGGACGTCAGATCTGAGGCGACAGATCCGGACCGTTAGATCCACACGTGTCCTGGCCTGGACCGTTGGATAGACCCGAGCAGCATCTGCGTTGAGAGCCGCCCCCATTTGGACCGTCCGATCTACACGTGGCAGCCATCCAGCCGCTCCGGTTAATAAAGGGTAATTTACCCTTAGGCCCTTATCTTTGTTTTATTTCGTTTGAGTCCTGTAGATATTTAAATACGTTGTTTAGTTTTAGGTTTATTTGCACAATGGACCCTGCGCTTTAGTGTTATTGCATATATACCCCTGCCTGTTGTGAGCCACGTGCTTCGTTACGTGTTGTTTTGGGTTATTTGCAGACTTTGCCCTTGTAGTTCTGGTTGTTATGAAATGAATGGAAGGTTTTAATTAATTGCATTTATACCCCTGTGCGTGGTTGTTTTACGCATGTGCGTTATATTTTGGGTCATTTGCAACTGAGCCCCTTGGACTTTTGGTACGTGTTACCAATAGGTCCTCGGGACTTATTTTCCTTACATATAGGTCCCTGAGTCCCCCAGGCACGCGCTTGGCGCGTGTTTTGCTGGGTTAATTGCACCGGGACCCCCAGAACTTTGGGTATTTGCATTTCAGTCCCTGTGCACAGTACCCTCTTGTCATTTTTGAATAAAATATCAAATCACCTCCAAATCCAACGAAAATTTGACACATGGCTCCTGCCATGGTGTAGGATTTTTGTAGATTTTTGAGGACATTTTTGATTTTGTTTGCTATTTTTAAAAATTCAAAAACCTCTAGTTTTGTCACTGTCTAGTTTGAAAAATCACAAAAAAATATAAAAACTCCCTCAAAAATCCCCTAAAAATTAGCTACTGTTTAGTTTGTGTTCCTTGATTTTCTAGCCAATTTTGGCTATTTTTCATCACTGAAAACCACTAAAAACTTAAAAACACTCAAAAACCCATAAAAATTCTAGTACAAAAAATTAAAAATCCAAAAACAATAAAATTGGTACCTAAATTTTCCTTGTTTTACCTACTTTACAGGAAAATTACCTCCAGGCCATTTTGAGGCCCTTAGATATTTTATCTAGGGTTTCTTGGCTCTGCTGGACAGTACCTCTTATTCTTGCTATTGTTTGATTTTTAGAAAATAAAATAAATATCAGAAAATTATCAAAAATTCACCAAAAACATAAAAAAATATAAAACACATAAAAATATTTTTGTTTTGATTTTTGGTTGATTTTTGGAGCTTGAAATAATTTGTTGAATTGTGTACTTCCTTGCTTTTCTTATTTTCTTAATAAACTTAAAAATCCAAAAAAATATAAAAATAATTAAAAACCACTAAAAATATTTTCCTCTTTTCTTTTATTTGATTTGACTACTTCGTAGGCCTCTCGGCCAATCCGTGCTCCTTGAGTTCGACCCTGGGTGCTATACCAGGTTAATCACATAGCAGGACCGCTATTCGTGTTTTGATTGTTTTATTTGTATCGAGTGGTTCATTTTTCTTGATCGACACATCGCCAGTAGTCGTTTTTCTTGAGTTTTTCCGCGGTTTTCCCTTTTCACGACTTTTTGTATAGATTTTTGTAGATATATTTTCTGATATTTTCTGACAATAATTTGGACTGACCATTTGTCTCTTTTTCTTACGAGGGCCCGAGGATCGAGGCGGCCGATTTCGAGAAGCCGACGCAACCGCGAGACTCGGAGGCGGCTCCCTTCTGCACGGAGCCGCAGGATAGAGCGAGAGAGAGAGCTGAGTGGGTGAGGTTAGATTAGGAATATTTGATTATTATTGTAATAATACAGGGACTCAGACTTAGACCTTTGTGGACTTGCCGTAGCGGGTCTGTTTCGCCGAGCACCGGTGTGCTCGGGGGACCCTTAGGACTTGCGCGGTTTTTCGCGGTTTTTCACGGTTTTATTTTATTTCCTTTCTGCCTTTTCCGGTGTTTACGCGGTTTTTGCTCGAGCCCCTAGACTTAGGAATTTCTGGTGATTGTGCCGTAGTTAGTAGGATCCACACACCTAACTGATTATCTGTTCCCATAGAACGTTAATTGGACCTACTAATAAACCAATAATAAAAATAGCTTAGTCGCTTTCTTGAGAGCCTACGCGTCGCGAGCCTGCCCCGTCAAGCGCTACTCCTGAACTCGACTTGTCGAGAAGAGGAGGGGTGGGTCTAGACCGGACTCTTTGGATCGAGGGCGAGTGACTAAGTTAGACGGTTCTTCGCTAGAAATTGCTCGTTTAGGACTCGGCTTTCCCGTTGCATCATATAGGTAGTTTCCTTTCTGTCTTTACATTTATGCGCGGATCATATTGCATGTAGAGTGCTGGAGTCAGGTATGCCTTCCTTACTTTGCATGCATCATTGATTTCATCGTGCATCGGCTTTTTCGACTTCTCCCCCTATTTTCGGACTTAATAATCAGGAGAACCGAAAAATTCGTTAGGCCTTTTGTTTGAAATTTGAAAAATATTAAAAAGAAAAACCATAAAATTGGGACTGGTTAACACTATTGATCTTAAAAGACGCTCACCCTAATAATTTTGTCTTGGGGAGAGCAACCCCCTCATTGGATGGTTTGGATGCGCGAGAGAGTGACCCGCACCCTAGGTAGAATCCCCAGGTGCTAGTCCCGACTGATTACCGACTCTTCCGTGCGGGCCAGTCGGTTGGGATAGCATCGGATATCCTAACAGGTCACGTAAGCGCTCTGATATTTTGTGTGTTCACCAAAATAAAATAGACAAGATAATTTGACCGAACTTCACGGTCTTCAGCTCGCGTTGCGTTGGTGAACCGGGGGTTTGTTTGTGATCATAGTTGTCCTCCCAGATCTCATCCGCCTTACTCGCCAGATCAAGATGATGGTAGACGGTCTCTTAGGCAGCCTCTAGCTGCACCGCTTTCGGGCACGTCTACCCAATCATCTAGGTTGGCCCGCGAGAGCCGAGACCAGCTCTCCGAGCCCGAGTACGACTCCGCCCTGTTCCCCCTCGACCCCCTTTCTTTTGGTACTGAGAGACATGAGCCCGAGGAGAGATTAGCAGATTTGACAGCACCTGAGTTGGGCTCGTTTGATTTTGCAGACGTCGCTAATGGCCGGCAGTTCAGATGATCACCCCCGTCAGCCAGAGCATTTTGTACTAGACCAGGGGGCGATCAACTCCACCCTGATCGCATCACTTGAGACAGTTCAGCAGCAGTTACGTGATCAGGGGGCATTCATGATAGAGATGAGGGCCGAGTTGGAGAGGCTCAGAGCAGAGCGAGATCAACAGAGCGAGCCTGAGGAGATACCTGATGCAGAGGCACGAGCCGCAAGCACCGCAGCAGCACAGCCGCCGCCGCCGCAGCGGCAGCCGCCGCGGCAGGAGGACCACCACGACCGATGCGGGAGTTGCCAACCCCGGATCGACACTCATGCATCATGGGTAGTAGTGCCAGCGATCGTGGGGGACTTCAAGTTCCCCCCGAACACCTTGCAGTTGCTGCCCCGTTTCCACGGACTTGCCACTGAGGAGCCCCACCTCCACCTCCAGGAGTTCCTGATGATCTGCAGCACTGTCCACGATCGCCACGTGGACCAGGATACGATCCGGATGATAGCCTTCCCTTTTTACTGGCAGATAGAGCAGCCACCTGGCTGAAGCATCTAGGGAAGTTTGTCTACACTTGGAGCAGCTCCGTACCGAGTACTTGAACAAGTACTATCCACTCGGGCGGACGAATGCAGCGAGGGCCCTGATCAGCAACTTCTCCATGTTCCCCAACGAGCAGTTTCACGAGGCATGGGAGAGGTTCGAGAGCTCCTAGACATATGCCCGCACCACGACATCTCCAAGCCGAACTTAGTTCAGAGCTTTTTCAGCGGGTTGACGCCAGAGCTTCAGGGTCTGGTGAACGCTTCTTGCGGCGGGTCCTACTTTGCCAAGGACCATGACCAGGTCTGGGCCATCTACGAGGAGATGGCCGAAAACTACATGGTGATGTCCCAGACCAGGTTGTATACTCAGAGACCCCAGCCACAGCAGCCAGGGATCCGTGCAGTACCAGCGGATAGCACGGGTAGATGCAGGTCCATCCAGTTCGTCCGCAGTCGCAGCAGCACGGGCAGAGTCATCCGCTGCGGACATGGGTATTATCAGCGAGAAGTTGGACCGCATGGAGCTGATTGAGAAGAAGCAGTGCCAGAGCATCACTCAGATGGAACAGATGGCATAGGTTCTGAGCGACATGAAGGCCCAGCTCATGTGTCTCCAGGAGGCACAGACGGCTTCACAGCCCCGTCTTCTGTCGCGAGGCGATACCGGTGGCAGCAGCAGCTCGTCCCAGCGCTCCAGCTCCTCACAGCAGCCTAGACAGGTTCACCTTGTACAGGCGGAGCCGTACCAGCAGCCGCAGCCTACCTACCAGTCCCCCATCTCCAGACATGCAGATGGTGGTCTACCAGCCGGATCAGCCTCTGGCAGTACTCCCGCCAGCCCCCTACGATGCAGAGCGTTGACGGATGTCAAGGGATTTGGTATGACCACCCCCAGCCTGGGATCCGACGAGACCATCCCAGATTCAGGTGGGGAGTGGTGGTGCCCAGCCCCAGCAGCAGCCGTCAGGTCAGGGAGGGCAGTACTCCCAGCAGAGAGATCACCAGCAGTCGCAGCAGCAGCCCCCAGCACACAGCAGCACCAGCCATCATCCTTCGGTCCTCGTCCCTATCAGCAGCAGGGACAGTCGTGGAGACGTGAGCAGCAGGCTCACCCAGTTCAGCAGCAGCACCCTTCCTCATACCCCTCTTACCACCAGCAGCAGTTCCAGCAGCCTCACCCCCAGAGAGGCTACCCGTCGGGCTCCCACGAGAGCCCCGCTTTGGATGACATCGCCCGCCTCCTCACGGACCAGCAGGCCACATTCAGACGGGAGATGGACGAGTTCCGCCATGAGATGCGGGACTTGGTGAGAGGGAAGGCCGCCATTCCAGCCCAGATCGAGCTGAACCCGAACAACCTCAAGAGGAAATCTGAGCAGGTAGTACACACTGAGCTTGCCACTCCTGGTGACCCATTTGATGCTATGTCTTCGGATCTATTTGATGCTGATTTTATCACACTTAGGGAGCGGTAGGACCCCAGCAGGCGGCGACGCCTCATCTAAGCTTCACCACGAGGATGCTTCAGAGGTGCCCCATGAGGAGGAGGAGAGCGACACTGAGGCCGCTCCAGATGATGATGGTGGCACTGATGCCACCAAATATGCTGAGCCCACCGGCGGTACTGAGGCCGCCGCTTCACCAGGTTCGAGGAGGTGGACTGAGCCACCCGTTAGCCGAGCGCCCAGCCCGCGGTACTGGACGCCGCGAGACGTCTACTCAGCAGCAGCAGCAGAGCCAGCTAGAGGTGGTACTGAGGCCACCGGTGTTTATTGTGATAGAGATGTTGTCTTTCCTTCAGTTCATGGTACCTCAGAACACCTGTTGTGAATAAAGGAAAAGGTTTAGTTTCTTCTGGTCCCACTGTGGTGCATGATGTATGTGTGGATCCGGTCATCGAATAGTCTAGGCCTTTTCCTAGTCCTTCATCTGAGAAGGACCCTGTGATTCCCCTTCCCTAGAGCCCTTCAGATGGGGAAGGGGAAGAAAAAAGAAAATCCGAAAAAGAGAGAGCTGAGGAGTTTAGCCAGAGCATGATCGATCGATTCCCACATCCAGCTGACCCTCCAGGAGGCTTTGCAGCACATCCCCCTTCTCCAGCGTTCTTTGAGAGACAGGACTACAGTCAGGAGGAGGAGGAGGAACCACTTCAGAGATACATGTGCTGACGAAAGCCACGTTTTTTGCGATCCAGAACCTCCTGCCAGCCAAGAGGCCAGATTCAGGGGCCTCGTATGTCAGATGCCAGATTAGTGAGCAGAGGTTCGACCGTACTCTTCTAGATAGCGGATCGGTCGATCAACCTTCTTCTGGCAGCCCTCTCGACCGCTTCGGAGTTGGGCACTCTTCGACAGAGCAGGACAGTCCTTCAGTTCGCTGATCGATCTGTCAAGAGGCCGAAGGGGTTGTTGCGAGATGTTATCGTCATGATTCAGGGTCTGAAATTCCCCGTGGACTTCGTAGTGTTGGACATGGAGATCCCTGAGTCAGTGGCCGATACCCCCATCATCCTCGTCGTCCATTCTTGGCCACAACCAGGCGATGACTGATCATGATAGCGGGAAGGTGTACTTTCGCGTCGAGGGCGAGAGTATACAAATAGAGACGGTCGAGGACTACAGAGCTAGAGAGCACGCTCAGAGGCCAGTACAGATTCAGAGCAGCTGACAGACACAGAGCCAGACATCCACCAGGACTGTGATTTTGTGATCACAGACGATGAGGCGGCTTGGGCAGATCCTGCAGCACAGACCATCCTCTCATATTCAGATACAGCTGATGCCGAGATGATAGCAGAGGAGAGTCTGGAGAGCACAGCCCTGTGGTCCAGGATACAGTAGAGCAGCGAGGCCGGTCCTTTGACGCACGCTGTTTAGTGATGGTGGTGCTGAGACCACCTTGTTTTCCGGTGGTACTGTTGCCACCGCGGTTGATACAGATCCCTCGGATTCAGAGTCTGATTGGGCCGATTGCCTATGATCAGATGCCAGACCTGAGTCCACCTGAGCCTATAGATGGGGTTAGGATGCAGAGCAGCGAGCAGAGACAGTGCAGTTGAGCAGCCTTCTCCCGATCCAGTTTGCGAGAGTACGCTTTCACTTTCCCAGGCAGATTTGGCAGACTTAGCAGCTTTCACTCAGTTTCTTCCGCAGCCAGATTTGCCATCCACCCAGCATTCCAGAGCTGAAGCCGCTCCCTACTTCGCTGAAGTATCGATTCCTTGCGGGCGACCCAGAGATGTACCCAGTCATCATCTCCGCCGATCTGACTAGAGAGCAGGAATCTCGTTTGATGGGGTTCTTGAAAAGAACCGCAAGGCGCGATCGGATGGAGCGTAGCAGATCTCCATGGGGATTAGTCCCATGGTGTGCTCCACCATATCTATCTCGAGGAGGGGGCGAAGCCGTCGCGTGAGTTCCAGCGGCGACTGAACCCCAACCTGAGAGAGGTTGTGATGAAGGAAATATCGAAATGGTGGAGTGCAGATTTTTATTTATCCCAATTTCCGACTCCAAGTGGGTCATCCCCTTGCATGTGGTGCCCAAGAAGACGGGCATCACGACTGTGATCAGTGAGTCGGGATAGGAGATCGCTACACGAGTACCCACCTCTTGGAGGGTCTGTGTTGACTACAGGAGACTCAACCAGGCCACCAAGAAGGACCATTTCCCCCTGCCTTTTATTGACCAGATCATTGAGAGACTGGCAGGGAAGAGCCATTATTGCTTCCTGGATGGGTACTCGGGCTACAACCAGGTGGCCATCGCTCCTTGAGGATCAGGAGAAGACCACCTTTACCTGTCCCTTTGGTACATATGCCTTTCGACGCATGCCATTTGGGCTATGCAATGCCCCTGCGACTTTTCAGAGGTGCATGCTGTCGATCTTTTCGGACATGGTAGGGAGTGTTTGGAGGTCTTCATGGACGATTTCTCGGTCTACGGCGACGGATTCGACTCCTGTCTTGACTGCCTAGACCGGGTACTCCAACGATGTATTGAGTTCCATTTGGTTCTATCTTGGGAGAAGAGTCACTTTATGGTGACTCAAGGGACGGTGCTTGGCCACATCATCTCCAACAGGGGCATGGAGGTTGATCCGACAAAGGTTGATGTTATTAGAAAACTCGCTCCGCCATCCAATTTGAGGCAGCTACGGTCATTCCTGGGCATGTTAGATTTTATAGGAGATTCATTCAGGATTTCAGCAGGATTGCCCGACCGTTGACTGACTTCTTGACGAAAGACACCGAGTTCCTTGTCGATGACAAGTGTCTCTCGTCCTTTGCGACTCTCCAGCAGTGCGTTATTGAGGCTCTTGTCCTCCAGCCGCCTGATTGGTCTCCTCCCATTCGAGTCTGACATGAACCTCCGATTTTGCCGTGGGGGCAGTGCTGGGACAGAGGAGGGATGAGTTCCGTTTGCCATACACTACGCTAGCCGCACATTGGATTCCGCCCAGCGGAAATTATACGGTCACAGAGAAGGAGATGCTAGCTGTAGTGTTTTCCCTAGATAAGTTCAGATCGTACATCATTGGATCTAGAGTGACTTTGTTTACAGATCCACCGCCATCAGGTACCTCATGGCAAAGAAGGATGCCAAGGCCAGACTGACTAGATGGATCCTTCTACTCCAGGAGTTCGACATTGAGATTAAGGATAAGCCTGGAGTCAAGAATGTGGTGGCGGATCACCTCTCCCGTTTAGAGCAGCCTGAGGAGTCTGAGCAGATTGATCCTATTCGAGATACCTTCCCAGATGAGGCAATCCTTGCTATCGCCTCACTCCCTGGTATGCCGATATTGTGAACTTTCTCGTTGCTGGGAAAGTCCACAGGATTGGCCCAGGCAGAGGCTTGACACCTTCCTTGCGAGGGCCAAGTCCTACCACTGGGAGGGATCCCATCCTTTACCACGAAGGAGGGTATAGCGTCTGGCGTCGGTGTATTCCTTAGGAGGAACACCATAGCGTCCTCACTTACTGCCACAAGCTTGAGGCAGGAGGACATCATTCTGGGAGGAGAACGGCACAGAAAGTGCTTCAATCCGGCTTGTGGTGGCCTACCCTCTTCAAGGACTCTGATGAGTTCGTGAAGAGGGTGTACTAACTGTCAGAGGATGGGCACTTGTGGACAGCGTGATATGATGCCGATGCAGCCCATTCATTTCTTGTGAGGTTTTTGACGCATGGGGCATTGATTTCATGGGTCCATTCCCTAAGAGTCAGGGATTTGAGTACATTCGTTGGCCGTTGATTATGTTAGTCGTTGGGTTGAGGCTTCCCCGCCCGAGCCGCTGATGCGAGGACAGTTTGCAGATTTTTGAGGAAGCATATCATCACGCGGTTCGGGGTTCCACGAGTTCTGATTTCTGATGGGGGGTCTCATTTCATCAACGACCAGGTGAAGGCCCTTGCTAGCGAGTTCAGTATAAACCATCGTGTTGCCACACCTTACCATCCACAGACAAATGGTCTAGCTGAGGTGTCGAATAGGGAGATCAAAACTATCTTGCAGAAAGTCGTCCGCCCTGACCGAAAGGATTGGTCACAGCTTTTGGGACTCGGTCTTGTGGGCATATAGGAGTCTTTCAAGACACCTTTGGGCACATCTCCCTTTCGCCTCGTGTATGGCAAGCCATGCCATTACCTGTTGAGCTGAGGCACAAGTCACTTTGGGCAGTTACAAGAAATTTTGATGGATCCAGATGGTATGGGAGACCAGAGGAGGGCAGAGTTAGCTGCCCTGGAGGAGCTTAGAGATGCAGCTTTCTCAAGCAGCCTACATTATAAGGAAAAAGTGAAGGAGTGGCATGATTCTCATATCAGCACAAGCATTTTGAGATTGGACAGAGAGTATGGCTGTTTGATGCGAGGCTACGATTATTTCCAGGGAAGCTACAGAGCAAATGGAAGGGACCTTACTTGGTCAGAAAGGTACACGACAATGGTAGCATTGATATATCCGAGTTGTCTTCTGAGAGTACCTTCGCGTGAACGGCCAGCGGCTCAAGCCATTTCTAGATCACGAGCCGCGGGACGTTATCGTGCCCCTATTCATTTTGCGGTGAGATGTGGTCTCTTGACTCACATCTTTTGCATCTCACGTCTGATTTTCACTGTTCCTCCGCCCTGTATAGATCCAGTGTCCATATCATTCTATTCCTTAGTCCCACATCCCTTTTCTCATCTTATGATTATGCCTATACTTAGGGTGTACTTTACCCTAAGTATAGGGGGATGTAGGACCTGCAGGTATTCTTTTCATTTTTTTTTTCTCTGCTCCTGTTTTGCTGCCTATACTTAGGGATATTTTACCTAAGTATAGTGGGGGCAGACTCTGTATCTTCTTCGCTCGGATTTCCCTTCATATACAGCTTGCTATTTAGGATTAGTTAATCCTAAGTATAGGGGGGAAACCACCGAGTCCCTCTCATTCTATTCATTATATTCGTTTCTGTACTTAGCCATTCCTTTTCACTCCTTTTACTAAGCACGAGTTATGTCTTCTTCATCGCTCTTGATCACTCTGAGGACATCGTTCGAGCTAAGTATAGGGGGGTGTGTATATATTTCATATATACTTTAGCCATAACTCGTACTTTGTGTGAGTGTGTTAATAAATAAAATGGCTAAAAATCACAAAAATTTAAAAATTTTTTTATGAACATAAACTTCTTTTATTTGCACATACATAGCTGTGTACAAATTATTTTTGTAAAAAATGATTTCCAAGAAATCTTTGGGTAAAGCTTGTGTCAATATTTTTGTATCCAAAATTATGTATATAGTACAAAATTTTTATAAAATGTTTTATCAAAAGTTTGCAAAACTCTTGTGTAAATATGTGTAAATATCTTCTTGCAAAACTTGCACCTCATGCATCATTCATCCATGATTTCAAACATTTTTCAAAAATTTTGCACGATTGTAAATTTGTGTAAATAAGCATCTTGTGTACATATATGTATATAGTTTTTTCTTGGATGAGAGTTGACATTTAAACTAAGCCTGGAATTAAATTGAGAAATGGAGCTCGAATAAGATCTTAATCCACCTAACTTTAAGAGGAAACCTTATAGGACTTAGGGGTTAAGACTTTTCAGGTCCATAAGGACTTAATTCTTTGAGTCCACTAGGCTATGAGCATATGTCATCTTGATGAGCCTAAGTAGAGCCACTTAACAACACACGCATGACTCTTAGAGACAATGGCTTGACTTGCACCAGCACTTTACACATGGCTCTCCACAGAAGAGGTGGTGAGGAGGCAGTTTCCTTTGGCTTGGGGTAGCATATGAGGGTAGTACTTCTAGGCGGAACCTCTCTTCTTCTTCTAGTGATGGAAGTGCGTCTCAACTTGGTCTAGTGGTGATGAAGGCTAAGACAGAAGCTGTGGGTTGCAATAAAGCTTCAAAAGAGGGATAGTCTACTGGCTCAAGAGGAAAATTTCTTGTATATATGCTGCACCATGTAGATATGTTGTATAGAAGTCCTTGAAAAAAATGCAAAATGCAAAAAGAACTCCAAAAAAGTGGTGGGTCGGATTGAAAATTTAATAATCCCACCGGAGTAATGTAGTCAAATAAAGCAAAAGCTTATGGTATCCATGTTACATCTCATGAGCTACCTCAGCCATCGTGTACATAAACCCCTCCAACTTTGCCTTGACCATTTGAACCCCATTAGACCCAGCAACGCCTGCCTCTTGTTTCTCTGGTGTGTCTCCTGTGACAGGGGAGTCTTTACCCACGGTTGGCGTGCCTCGGCGTCGTCTGTGGCGGTCTCCACCCACCTCCGGCGAAGCCTTGCCGTCGAGGTCCTTCCCTCAAGTGAACTCCACCTTCGAGGTTCCTTATCCCTCCTATTTTCTTTGCATTTTCTGTTCACCATCTCCTTAGGATTAGATCCCCATCTTTAGTTTCGCATCTCATCCCGTCGATAATCAAATTACCCCCTTCGTTGGAGTTAGCTCCGACTGTCCTCCATTCACCATCATCCGCACCCATTCGTTCAGCCAACGTCGAGGCATTTTTCCCTCGACGACACTAACCACTTTCTGCAGGTATCTGGAGCGTAACGATCACCTGGTGCGCCCTTGGACGTCCGCCGGAGATACCTGGAGCCTCTCCGCTCCGCCACCTTCCCTAGCCACCTCTGAGGCCGTCGTCCACCTTTTGAGCCACCAATCACCTAGAGGGCCTCTACAGGAAGCTGACCAGCCATTTTGGGAGCTCGAAGCAGCGCCGGGGGCCGAGATCGAGGTCAGGGAAGATCGCCTCGCCAGTGTTTCTTCCTTGTTCTTTCTCCTTGGTTCCCCCCATTAGATCAAGGCCAAAGCTCAGATCGCGTAGATGTCGTCCGGATCGCAAGAGCCTCAATCTTCAGATCTTCCTGGGAAGATCTAATCCCAGCCATCGAAGTCGAACTGGTATCGGTCATTGCGAGCATGCCACATGTTCAAGTGAAAGAGGATCAGCCGTTGGATGCGCCTTGCCTGGGTATTTTGTATTTTCAATCCAGGCCCTTTTGAATTTAATATTCAGCACTGAAACTTTCATTTGTCATTATAAATTTATGTAATATATGTAAAAACACCCCTATCCTTTTCATTATTGCATCGAGGTCCCAGTCCACGTCACCGCACGTGACTTGCACATGTGGGGGCGGGGTATTTTGCACGGGGGTCCTCGTACTTTATTGCATTTTTATTTAATCCTCAAACATTTGTATGCAATTATATTTTTTTGGTAAAATTGCAAATTGGACCTCGAGTTTTTGTTATTTGCAAATAGGCCCTCCCATGTGCATACCTGTCACGTGCTCTTTTGGTAATTTTGCAAGGACACGCCTGCGGGTTTTGGATTTACTTTTTGGCCCTGGATTATATTTATCAAGTAATATAATTTCTGGACAAATTGCAATAGCCCCTTGGACTTCTGATATTTACGAAAATAACCTTGTCAGGCTAAATTTTCTTTTTGTGTCTTTTATTTATTTCATGCATCTATAAAACCCTAAAATTCCTAAAAAATATCATTGTGTTTTTGTTGCATTGTGCTATCACATGATATTTTTATTTTGCATTTTTCTTGCATTTTATTATTTATAAAAATTCAAGAATATGCAGTTTTTTGACTGTTTGCATTAAAAGATACATGAAAATTATAAAAGGTTTTTTGAAAAATTCCAAAAAAATATATTTTGTGTGTTTTTGAATATTTTGACTTTAGAACAAAAATCACTAAAAAATATAAAAGAAAACTCATAAAAATAGAAAAACTCTAAAAACCTTCATAAAATTTTATAAAATCCATAAAAATCTAAAAATTGTGTTTTCTATTTCTGATTTTCTATATTGTATTATCTATAGTTTAGTTTGGAGAATTTTTGACATTGGTTTGATATTTTTCATCTTCATTTTAATTTCAGTTAGTATTCTTATTCACTGTTTTAGGTATTTTTAACTTTAAAATACAAAAAAAATTAAAATATAGAAAAATCACAAAAAATATTAGAAAAACATAAAAGCCCAAAAAGATTTTATTACCTCTATTTGAATATTTTTATGTATTTTTGTATCTCTCTCATCCCTATTGTGTGTATATATATATCATATATAGTTTTATATCTCTATTAAAAAAGAAAATATAAAAAAGAAGAAAATATAAAAAGAAAATACAAATCAGTAAATTAAAAATCAAAATATAAAGATATAAAATAAAAAATTAAATATAAAATATAAAATTAAAAACCCACAAAAATAGCATTTGCATAGGCATTTGATCACTTTCATTCTTGAGCATTGATTCTGCCCGATCTATCACGCTTGTTCCCTGTGTTCGACCTCTACATGCTTGCACACTATACACATTCATTGTAGAGTTATAATAAATTTTAACTCCACATCTTGCTTTACATTGTTTAATCAATGTTGTGGGTTAATTATGACTGAATTCCAGATTTCGTGTGGTCGCCACAACGACATTGTCCTCCGCCTCTGTGTGAGACATATTTAGACCACCTGACTTTTGGGTTCATCAATCTCGAATGATGATAGACACTTATTCATATACAATGAATAGATGTCTTTCGTGATAAGATCATTAAGCAGTCGGGCAATACGACTGAAGTCCTAAATGAACAATCAATAGAAACCGACATGCCCCATAAAAGACCACAACTGCTTCAAATTGGACGGTGGATTGAGTTTCTTAATGATATCCACCTTAGTCAGATCGACCTCCATGCCCTTGCTGGAGATGATATGACCAAGGACCATCCCTTGAGTCATCATAAAATGACTCTCATCCCAAGATAGAACAAGGTTGACCTCAATGCACCGCTGAAGCACTCGATCTAGGCAAGCAAGACAAGCATCAAACCCATTGCTACAAACTGAAAAATCATCCACGTAGACATCTAAACAGTCACCACCATGTTTGAAAAGATGGTAAAGCATACACCTTTGGAATGTAGCTGGGGTATTACATAATCCAAAGGACATCCGTCTAAAAGCATACGTTTCAAAAGGACTGGCGAATGTCGTCTTATCCTATTCTTGAGCGCAATGGCCACATGATTATACCCCGAGTACCCATCGAGAAAGTAGCAATGACTCTTCCCAACTAATATCTCAATAACTCTGATCAATGAATGGTCGCGAGAAGTGATTCTTCTTGATGGCTTGATTCAATCTTATGTAGTCCACATAGACCCTCCAAGAAATGGGTACACATGTAGCAATCTCCTCTCCAGACTCACTCACAACTGTAGTGATACCCGTCTTCTTGGGTACCACATGTAATGGACTAACCCACTTGGAGTCGGAGATGGGGTAGATAAAATCGATGCTCACCACTTAGATATTTTTGTCATGACCACATCTCGAAGATTCGAGTTTAGCCTACACTGGAACTCATGCGAAGTCTTAGCGTCCATCCTCGAGGATAGATGTGGTGGGAGCACATGGCTGAACTCAAACCTAGAGATCTGCTACAGACCAACTGATTGCCTTGTGATTCCTCTCAAGGTCCTCTATCAAACAAGATTCTTGTCATCAGTCAAGTCCGCTAAGATGATGATTAGGAACATATCTGTCTCTTTGGCAAGGAACCTATACTTCATGTCGTGTGGTAAGGTCATTCCGGGCATGTTGGAGCTAGCAAATCTGGCCTCTGAAAAGTCTGAGTGAAGGCTACCATATCTGAATGGGAGAACTCTCGTTGCTTATCTGCACTCGACGAAGATGGCCCTAACGGTGTCTCTATCAACTACATTGGCTCTATCTCCGTCTTAATTGTAGGCTCTGTAGACATCAAACACGAAAATATACTCATTAAAATCTTGCCAATCAAAATCTGTATGAGTCTGAGGGATCTGAATCAGAATGACATGAAATGAAATCAACCATGCTACCATAAACTGCATCGTCAGCCTCTAAAGTATCATGCGCCACAACCTGTGCTCTCCAAGCTCTCGTCTGTTGGTATATGTGAATATGATGAGTATGAAGATGTGACAAGAGCTCATGAAATTCGGATCCTCCCAAACTACCTCACCATCTGTAATAACAAAATCACACTCATGGTGGATGTCTAGCTATGTGGTTGTCATCTGCTCAATCGTATATATTTGTATACTTTCACCCTCAATGCGGAAAATATACCTTCCCATAATCACGATCAGACATAGCCTTTGTTATCGCCAGGGAAGGTCAGTCTAATATGATGTGGGTATCGATCATGCACTCAGGGATCTCCATGTCCAACACAACAAAGTCTATTGGGAATTTCAGCCCTAAATGGTGACAACAACATCCTTCAATAACCCCTTCGTTCTCTTGACAGATCTGTCTGCAAACTGAAGTATTGTCCTGCTCTATCGAAGAGGGCAAACTCGAAGCAGACAAGTAAGGCTGATGGAAGGAGGTAATCGAAGACTTGTTGTCTAATAGAGTGTGATCGAACTGCAGCTCATGAATGTGACATCTCACATACAGAGCCCTGCATCTGGTCTCTTAGCTGGGAATTGGTTCTGAATAGTGAAGCATGTGGCACGAGTGAGCACATGGATTTCTACATTGTAGTCGCGCATCTTTTTCCTGCAGATTGTGGTCTTCTCTCTGAGGTTCTTCTGGAAGAGAGGGATGTGCTCTAATGCCTCCTGAAGAGTTATCTTGATATGAAATCTTTCTATCATATGCTTGTTGAACTCTAATTATTTGACTCTTTTTGGGATTTTCCTGTTTTCTGGCCCTTCCCTCAGCGGAGTGCTTGAGGGAAGGGGAATGAGGGACCCTCCTCATAAATAAGAGGGTCGGGAGTAGGATAAGGTTTTTAAGCATGCAAATGACTGGAATCCATGTAATAATCATTAACCACAACAGATGGACCAGAAACCTTTCCTTTATTCATATTATTGTTTTTCGAAATTTTCCATTTTTTATATTTTTCTAAGAAAATCATCCTTAGGTATAGGAGTAGTGGTCAAAACAACAAGAGTGTCTGCACATAGACTCTTGGTGGCATCAGTACCACCGACAACATATGAGGTAGCGATATCAGCACCGCACTTTGGTTTGTCATATGGAATACTGGTGGCATCATCACCACCATCTGCAACATCTGGATAAGGGATGATATCAGTATCGTCGAATGGATCATCCTCAAAATAGATGGCATCAGCACCACCATCTCATCAACATCAACAGCTAGGTCATCGCTCTCTCACTCGTATAGTGCTCTGGAGTTTGCATCTGGATGTCTCCTAGATGAGTCGTCGGCAGCTAGCTTCCTACCGCTCCTAAGTGTCACAAATTGGCATCAAATAAATAATGCATGTCATCATGTATCTCACTAGGAGTGTCGGACTTTGTAGACTGTACATACTCAGACTTACTCTTCATATTATTTGGGTTGGACTCTATATGTGCAAGAATGATGGCCTTGCCCTTGATAATATCCATCATCTCATGCATGAACTCATCCAACTCTTGTCGGGAAGTGTTATATTGTTCTGTAAACATAGGGACGAGATCCTCTAAAGCTGGGTTCTCATACGAGGGCGCATACTACATGAGAATAGGACGGGTTGACCCTAGGGTCCGGTCTTGGAGACATCTTAGTGCCCACCACAACGGGTACTTTTAGAGTTGTATGACGCCTCTCACGGCACATGGGTTCAAGTACAAATAACCAACATTTATTAATTTGATTAGATCCAAATGAAAGAGACTATATGTACATAATTCTTATTAGGGTTTGGACCTAATTTCTGATTCAAGAAACCTACAAGCTAAGGGCTCATGCACTCAAAACAAATAAAAATAAGGCAAAAAACTCAAAATATCAGGAAACAAAATAAAAGAAGGCGGTGAAAATACGAGGAAACCGTTATGAGGCCCCCAGGTGACCAAACACCTAGGCAATGGACCTCATTGTGAAGAGTAGTGTCCAAGTCCTTAATTATTACAAACAATGAACGAAACTCTCTCTCTCTCTCTCTCATGAATAAATAAATCTAAGCTACATCTATGCTATATAGTCTCCTTACTCCGTTTGTTGCCTCTCCAACTGGTCAAAGTAAGAAGACCAGCCTCTACCAAACTTGGCTGCATCAGCCTCCTAAGAAGCCACCCTCGTATAGCAGGCCTTCGCAACAAATACACGAAAAGAGGTGTATTAGCACAGATAATCAAATAATGTGTCAAGATAAAAAATGAGGTATATACAAGTAAGAGACAACAAATAAATGAATCAATGCACAAATAAATGAATCAATTAATGAATTTATATACACATAGTTACAAAATAGGTTGTGCACATTGCTCCCCGGTAATGATGCCATTTGATGACTCGCATGATCTCACAAGGCGAGACTGCAATTGATGCATTGACCTCTCAAGAAACCCAAGTCAATCAATAATTAACTTATAATATCAACTAATAAATAAATAGCAAAAACATGGAGTTAAAATTTATTATACTCTACACACAAAATGTATAGCATGTAAGCATTAGAGGTCGAACCACATAGAGCAAGTCAGGATAGCCTATGATTATTTCTAATCATTGTATATTATGTACATGTGTGTATTTATTCATTATGTGATTTATTAGTTATTTTTTCAAAAATTAAATTAATAATGACTATGCAGGTATATTTAATAATAATAATAAATTCTATATATTAAATTAATGCATATATACATATATACACGCACACACACATAGAAGAAGATGTATATATAAGGTATTCACATATTTACATATGCATATATTAGTATTTTAAAAATATAGATATGATTTTAATCCCTTTTTTACATTTCACAATTTGTAAAAAAAATTTATTATAGGAATATATAAGGCTATATATACAATATAGGGTTAGATAATTATAAACACTCATAAAAACAAATAAAATACATGGAATAAAACATTTTGGGGGTTTTAAATATTTTTCTAATATTTGTTAAGATTTTTTTTAGATTTTTTGCTAATTTTTATGGATTTTTATAGTAAAAAAAATCCCAAATCTGGAATTAAATAAAAATCTGAATTGAATTGAATATTAAAAATAACAATTAAGGTCCAAACTTCTTCAAATCAATTTTAATAGATAGATAATAATATAAGGAAAATTCATAAATAGAAATAATATTTTAGGATTTTTGGTGATTTCTAACATTTTTTGTTGGATTTTAGAGCTTTTTAATTTTTATGGTTTTTATTTTTCTATTTTAGGGAATTTTGGTCTAGAGTTAACATATATTGAAATAAATATATATTTTTTTGGAATTTTTTTTCAAAATGTTTTTTCTTTTTTTGGTATGTACTAAGCTGGATAGGGTTAAAAGCATGCTTATTTGAATTTTGATAAATATTTAAATGCCAAAATAAATATATATCATGAAAATGCATGGTAATTGACGACCCAAAAGTTTATCCCTTTAATAGTGTAAAATTAATACTTAGATTGTCATTGCAGTCGAGCTAAATTCCGTCCGTCAAAAACCATCTAATTAATATGTCAGTAAAATCAAATATTTGTATTTATATTTTGCTTGGGCAAGCCCAAGGTCGAACTCAAGGACACGAGCCTCTCTCGTAATATTTGGACTAAAATTAATTTAACTAAGTGTCAGAATAGTAAGTGTAGGTCGATGAAATGCATGAAGATAATGCAAGATGCATTAATTGATTATGGAACATGCATTTTTTACTTGATTTTTATCATGCAAATAGATGCAATGAAATGCAACACAAACATATGCCCGAATTACAAGAATACTTGAGCCATTTAATCATAGTCAAAATAGGGTCAATTAATGAAGCTATTTTCATTAATGTTAAAATCATGAATATTGATGATCATACTAGAGACACTTAGCCAATAAAATAATACATCAAAACACGAAGTGTCAAATCTTAATTATAAGCATGACATCAAGAAGACTATGAAAAGAGCTCCAAAACGCCACTGAAATCGACTCAATCAGAGCTATGATGCTCAAGATATGCACGAGTAAAGTCAGGGGCATAAATACAAGAAAACAAGAAATATATATAGCAAACAGGTCCCCGGGAGGGACTAAAATGTAAATAAAATAAAGCCCAGGACCTTCCCTATAAATAACACACACACGCGGGGGTATTTTTGCAATTATTCAAACCCGCGAGAGTATTAGTGCAAAATACCCCAGGCGCACGTGGTCGGCACGTGATCTCGGGACCTATCTGCAAAATTGAAGAAGTTTGTGGGCCTCCCTACAATTTGACCAGGACACACGTGACCATGCACGTGCGCTCCAGGCTCGGTGAAGGTCCAGGCTCGGAGGTGGCTTGTGAGAGCTTCGGCTAGGCGTGGAATGTACGAGCCTCCAGGCTTGGGCTCAGATGAGGTTCGGAGAGGTTCGGAGCGTTGGCCTGGTGCTGAGGCTCGAAGAGGCTTGCGAGCTGACATGTGGACCAACGAAGGCCGTCCGATCATTGAAATCGGATGGTAGCTGGAAGAGGCGCTATATGTCGTCATGGTTGCTTCTGCTCCGTTGGATGAGCACCAGGGAGGAGCATCCAACGGTGCATGTGCCTTTGTCCCTTGCTTCGATGGGCGGCGGAAGTAGGACTCCGGCGAAGGGACCCAAGCTCCGCCACTCTTGCTCGGACACAATGGAGCTCCCCGGAGCGTCCTTGACGTTCGTCGATGAAGCTGGAAGCATGGGCATGCTGCGCAAGGTCTGGAAGAGGCCGTCGACGCCCAGCTGCCAGAGGTGGAGTTCGTCAAGAAAGCTCCGGCCATGACTCCGACTATTGGTGAATGAGTACCTACATGTGTTTACTTGATAGCCGAAGCTTCGTGCGAGGGGGGTGAAGTGCGTGAGATGGTCGGCCGTGAGGAGGATGAAGAAGGCGGTGGCCGATCGATCTCCTCCGACGAGCCTGGAGGAGTTGGGTCAGATGTGATCTGGGGTTATGAAGGAAGAATTGGATGATAGGAGAAAACACATGAATGAAGATAGTGTGTGTAGCTCACGAGGCCGTTAATGGAGGTTGTACTAGCGTATAGGGTCCTAATTAATTCAAAGAAATAGGGAGAAAATACATGGAAAGAATTTAGAGGCTTACCTGGTCAGAGATGGAGGTTGCGGTCTATGCTTGAGCTCCATGGGGAACTCGGGTCATCGTTGGACTCCGGCGACCCCTCGGAGCAGCTAGGCAAGGCTGAGCCACTGCGAACCTGACCGTGAGGGGCTAGGGGTCAACACCAGAGAAGATGGTTGTCTTCGCGCTCCATGCCGCCCTCTCGCTGTCACCGAGGGGCGGAGGGTTGCTGGGCTACTCCCCTCGTAAAGGTGGACAATTGTTATTAGGGACGACGATGGCGTACTTAAGGAGTTGGCGGAGGTGGTTATGATGACGATGGACGTGCTTTGCGGTAAGGATATGGAGCGAGCGGAGGGTATTTGTGGAGTGAGTGGATGCTCGTGAGGATGCTGGACGACCGGTCTAAGTCGTAGAGGTGTCGGGACATGGTGATGGTGGACGAAGACTCGGAGAAAAAGGGGAGGGGCAGGTGGTTCTGCGAGGTGGTGATCATGGGTTAGAGGGCCAGCTGGAGGAAGGAGACGTGTTTCTAACCGTTGGATCTCGCGATCCAACGGTTGAGAAAGAGGCGTGCTTGAGTGGTTCAGATTATATCAATGAGGTGCTTAATCGACGTTTAAGGGGTTAGCCACGTGTCGAGCGGGTAGAGAGGCGCTCATGGATGGATTTTGATGGAATCCAGTGCTCGATCGAAGGGCTGAAGATGCGAGGTATGCATGCGAACGTGATTTGAGGACTAAGTGGATCGAGCGGTTGATAAAGCCGATACGCGACGAGTGGAAAGTGAGGAGGAAATGAATGGATGTGATGAAGGTTGGCCTTCGATCGAATGGCTAGGAAAGGGGGAAGGAACGAGGGACTGAGATGGCAACTGCTGGAGGAGATCGAACGACGTAGAGTCGAGGCGGGAGATGCAAAGGCAGTGGGGCACGTGGCTCAACCAGAAGGTGCTACATGGCCCAATCAGGTTATTACGAAGAAGAAACTGATGTATGAGAGTGTAGATGGCCGAATTTAGAAAAACTCAAAACATGAAAGTTGTATATCTCGATGAGATCTACAAGCTTCATGATGACCAAAAATGGAGATGAGGTCGAACAAAAATGCAAAATATTTTTGAGGCGTTTTAAGGTTAAAAACACCATGAATTTTAGTTTTGCTAATTTTTTTTGAATTTTTAGTTTATTCAATGACTTTGATATTTACAATATTTTGTCTGGTTTTTATTGAAACTTAATCCAATCTAGGGAATTAATTTCAGCGAATTACAAACATGAAACATGGTTTCATCAACCCCTTGTACTTAAACTATGCTCGTCCTCGAGCATCAAAGAAAAATGAATGATCTGGATTAACCTCCTTGTGCAATTGCATACATGATTTGATCTATTCAATTCCACTCAACTTTAGAGATCCCAAATCTTAGAGCTCAACCCAGCTTTAATAAAGAGGCATCCAATTCCTCTAGTTATCCAGACTCTCTCTGATGTAAATATAAACTAAGGATATGACATTTAGTGTTGACTGCGTTCACGAGAGTAGAGTCAAAACACCATCCATGGTCTTGGTCCAAGAAATTCTCCTAAGGACCCAATCTTCAACACTAGGGAATAAATCAAATCTTGCATCCAGACCACCGTCTCTTTAGTTGTCAGACTTGAAAGTGTAGATGGAAGGCCAGTGATGGAGGGTATAGGGTTGTGTAATTTCTTCTCTCCCTCTCATTGGAACAAGGATTCTCTCTAGTGCTTTATTACGCAACACATATTTTTGGTCTTGATCAGTGCGTCCATCAAGAGAAGTTGGAGCCGTCTGCACTTGTTTTCCTGGGAATACACCGGGGTGTGTCTCTTTTGAGTACCTATCGTACCTTCTACACCCAGACTTGTAGCATTTACGATGCAGATCCCTTTTTTGGTGCAATCCCGACTCCTGGTCCTAATAGCGATGGTCCAAGTGGATACTTTGACATGGTTGGGAGCGCTCACCTTTGGTGGAATCTCTTTTGATAATTGACTTTGTGGAATGAGAGCCTTTCTTTGACATTTCATTGCTTTGTAGTATTTTTGGCTAGCTACACTGCTTTTGCCAAGAGTTGGTGCACACTGATCAACATTTTTTATTTATTTCACACCCTGGCACTTAAGTCAATGTCAAGATATTGGTATAAGAACCAAGTTCTCATACTGGCTAAAAATGCTGACACTCAGGTTTCATGAAGCCTTCAAAGATTTTATACCATCCTCGAGCATCATTAGATCAAGTCCAGACTCAAATCTCCCAGCCCAATCCCTCAAGTGAAGAGTCAACTCATCTCATCGAAACCGTAGTCGTGTATGTAATGTGCTGATCATATTCTTATGGTTGGAGACTAAGCACGCAATATAGCATGCAAATCTTGAAACATAGGGAAATGTGAATGATTAAGTCTAAGACCCTGATGGTTAAGGTTGGTTAACTTAAAATCTTGGATTCTCAAAAACCAAGGTTTCTTGAACATCTCTGATCCTGAGTGGAAGTGAGAATGTAAGGGATTTAATCCAACTCCTTCATTTTTATTTTTTTTCTTTTTTTAACTTTAAGAGACATTATGACTACCTAAACTCAATTAAGTAGATGCATCTGCATTCAGCCAGTATGGGTGTAAGTACAGGCCAGAGCCTGTTGCTTGAGGACGGAGCCTTACGTGATGTCCTCTAAACCACCCACTCTGCTAAGGGCGAACCCTCACTGAACGTGGCTACTTATTTAGGTTTAGTAGTCAATTTGACTCTTAAGGGATTTTTGGATTTTTCTTATTTTTATGGATTTTTTATTAAAGGTTAGAACACAGGTTAGACACAACTTTCCTTGAAATCAAAAAGAATTTTCAATACCATGTCACACAAATAATAATTTTCAAAACATTTTCAAAAATATAGTGTAACATAACATAGAAAGCTTTGAAAATAATTTTGTCCACTTAGTTCAAAAGATTTTACTTTAGCCAAAAAGTTTTAAATTTTTCAAATTTCTCAGAATATAGCTAAAGTACATATACTGTAGATATAATAAACCCCCCTATACTTAAACTTTGTTATGCCCTCATAGCACTATATGATACAAGTTCATAGGTCCATTTAAATATAAAAAAATATATGGGAATTAAGGAGGGCTCCCCCTATACTTAGGTTAGACATAACCTAAGTATTGAGGCAAGGAAAGATGGGTAAAGAAAATCGCGGGGACTCGGGTCCCCCCTATACTTAGGCTAAGAATAGCCTAAGTATAAAGATTGAGATTTGATGCGGGGAGAGACCCGAGGTGAACGAAAGAAGATGGATGTATATACAAGTGAGTGGATGAATCTTCGGAGATCAATGGAGTATCTAAGGCTCATGGGAGGATGTCGGAGCAAACAAGGCTCAAACAAGCATGCAAAAAAAACCTTTTGATTCCCCAACTCACAATTAAACCAACAGGTGTTGGTTTATTATCTTGTCATTTTTATTGGTGATTAAAACATTCTATTTTACGCGAAAGAAAATGTCAAGTAGAATCACTGCTCCCAAAACAAGATTTTACTCCATTTTAGGTTGACTTGCAATTAACAGTCCCAATTATTTTGCTTAAGGTTATCACTAAATTAAGGTGAGCACATAAACCAAGCAATCATCGTCTACCGCTGACGATTCCGAAATCGCGGCTTTAAAAAGTGGTTTTTATCTATGTTTGTGCTTAAAGAATAGGATGCCGTTCGTTGTAGGCGGCGATCGGAACCAGTCAAGAAATAACCACAAATATTTAATAAATTTTTTATCGAGTGGTTTTATGTTTATTTTACTTGGGCAAGTCCCAAGGTCGATCACAAGGAGGCAAAGGAACAACCTAGAGTTGTGTTTATCAACAGTCTTCCACGATTTTCAAGGCGGTTTTTTTATTTTTAATGCGAATAAGGGATGCAAGATGCAATTTCGGCCTATTTTAAGGACTAAAATATAAATTATGATCAAACAATGTCCGGAAAATATAAAACTTGGCCACAATATAGATTATGATGAAATGAATGCACTATAATTTTTTGTAATTTTTGGATGCAATATGAATTTTTTATGAATTTTTAAATGCAAACAGAATGATTTTCAATATTTAATTATAATAAATATTAAACCTACTTATTTTTAAGAAATAAAATTATCTAAGATCTATCACTAAGTAATGGATCTCAGAAAAATCCTAGACCTCGAAAATGTGGGGTTTAATATCTATTAAAATATAAATACTAAAATATGCAAAATAATTTTTACAGAGCAAATTATGCATGCAAATGCAAATGTTTTTTAGCACAATGTCAAGCACAATTAACTCTACAATCTGTGATTTTTCGGGGATTTTAATAGCACCAGTTAATCAATTACAAAATTTAGAGCACAAACTGGATAAATTTTGCAATTTTCCACAGAATAATTGATTATTAATTAATCATTAATCATAAAAATATCCACAATATGTCCGGATATAGAGAATTAATTGCGAAATAAAATGACAATTTTTATAAATAAAATAATGCAATAAAGAGGTCTAAAACTGAGGGGATTACAGGGGTATGGATGCAAATAACAATAAAATAAAATGCAGAGAAGGGGCCTAAGATTAATTACCAAGAACTGATGGGGGAATTTGTGAAATTTTTCCAGAGGTCACGTGCCAGGCACGTGACCCTGGAGTGGCTGGACTGATCTGCGAATATGCGAAACTCCGGGGGTTTTCTTGCAATTTGCCCAAGGAGCACGTGCGGAGCACGTTACCCCTAGGCTGCCTGATGTGGTGCTGACATCCCCCTCGGACGCACGTGCCTCGCACGTGCGCGAGGGGTCTCGGGACGGAACCCCGACGCGCGAGGGAGGGGGAGTAAGGCGGAGGAGGCCTCGGAGGGGGGAGGCTTCTGGCGTAGCTCCGGTGGTCGACGGATGAAGGCTGGAGTGTTGGCGAAGACGCGGTGGAGGAGTCGATGCTGGAGGTGACCGTGGCGGATCAGTCGGTTGAGAATGCAACACGTGGCGAGGGGCGCAAGGAGGGGGTGCACGTGCGGAGCAAGTGTCTGGGAGACACGTGCGACGCACGTGCGTCCATTTTAAAAAAAATTTAATAAAACGAATATATAAAACACCCAAAAAACATTGACATGTGGCGGCCTCTGGGGCGGCCACGTGTCAGCACCAGAAAAATCTGTAAATAAAACCTTTGTAAAATCGACAAAAAATATCAAATGACCTCGGATCAAAAAAGTTTCTTCACAAAAATTACTCGTCTCGATGAGATCTACAACTTTCATGAAGACATCAAAGCCAAAATCGGTCAAATGTAAAAAGTGAATTTTTGGGGTATCCCGTGTACATAGAATACCTTGATTTTTGGGTTTTATAATTTTTTTATCATTTTTTAAATCAGATAAAAATCGGAAAAAATATGGAGAAATCAAAGATAAATAAAGACACCTAAATCTATTTTTTTGGATTTTTATTAATTAAAAAAATATGTACATAAAATATCAGGTCAAAAACCGCTAAAATATACAATGTACAAAAGAGACCCAAAACCCAACTTTCACATATGAGCTCCGATTCACTTGAACTTGGTCTTTTTTTGAAGGTAATTGAATGTGGATTAGTTCAAAAATGAGTAGGATCAAATCGGAACTGGATGGGGAAGATATGAGGCTTTTAGTCCGAAAATCCTGAAATTAGGGTTTGGGTTTTTGGTCCACTTATTTGGGTTAGTGATTTTTTATCTTTTTTATTTATTCTTGTTAGTGATATGTACACAGTGGAGTTGTTTTGTGTCATTCGGAGTTAGCATGAAGGAGTTAAAAATCAGGGAAGTTGGGCTATTTACAGGTCAAATTTGGCTTGGATTTTTTGGCTTCTTATTTTGTGCAGAAATTATGGATAAAATGCCATTCTTATGAAAACATGCATGAATGCTAATTATGCAGAATAGATGTAGATATGTTGTTGATTTTAAGGGAATTGAGCTTAATAAATGAGATTTAGAGTGATGAATCCGAGATTCATCATCCCCCTATACTTAAACCATGCTCGTCCCTGAGCATCAAAAAGACATGCCATGAAGTGAAATGAGATTGGGTTCCATACCAAGACCATGAACTGAAGATAAAAGTGAAATAAACTCAACCTTTGTATTATTTGTGTGTCGGAACTTCTGTGAGACTTAGAATTTTAAAATCAACAGCCCTCAAGTTCTACACATCATTGTCACAGTTTCGGCTCAGAAGTCATCTTAGATCAATACTCTTCCCAAAGTATACCCTATGAACATTGAACAACCGACTCATGTGTGTGAATGGTTTTAGCTCTTCCCATCCAGAATGCCGGACTACCATGCTCCTCTCCTCTCCAGTAACTCGTCCTCGGGGAGTCTGGTATTTCCTTCTAAGGTTTGTCGTGTTGTGTTCACAATCGAATTGGGGGAGAAGTTAGAAGAAGAAGAAGAAAAGAACTGGAGGGTGGCCAATGTAGTCACCTCTCCTTGTGAAGATGGCCAGTGTAGCCGAGTCTTCACCAAGATCTGCAGGTTTCTTGAAGCTTGGACTTTTTGGTCAAATTTTATTTGGTAGAATGCTTCTTTTGTATTTGGAATATTTGGTGGTTTCTGCTTGGATCTTGTTTTGCCCCTACGGATATAGAATCTTTTTATTCCGTACATTTTTTGGGGTCTTAGAAAAAATTGTGCCCAGCCGTCCATCTCTTTTCCGGAGCTTTATTTCAACCCGTACTCCAGTCTTTAGATTTCCACGCTACCAGAAAAGAGACTCACACAGTCTTCCAACATCCCGTCTGAGTTGAGCTAAGTGCATATTGTGAGAGTACAAATCAATTCCCTATTCCAGAGTTGTACCCAGAATGAAGAGATCAGGTTAGACACTAAGAGTCAAACGCTGCACATTGTCATGTGGAACTTAAAGAATTAAGTCAAAGGACCTAAAGCTCTTAAAATCCTATTTCTTTGTGAAGTTCCTCTGAAAATTAGGTGGATTAAGGTTAAGTCCAGACCACTCTCGGTTTCTGCTCACAACTCGGTTCAGAACCCAATGACTTTTCACAGATCCAGATGAATGCGAAGCTGGATGAAGTGAAGGTGTGTGAAATGCCGACACTTATTATTATTATTATTAATGCAAGAATGAATAAGAAGTCATTTTCAAAAAAAATGGGCAAAGTCAGTGCCACTAGCAAAATCCTTTTTCTTTTCTTTTCATTTTTTCAATGTTCATTTCATTTTTTTGATTACCCACCCTGTAAATACATATAGACTTACGCGAAAGTACGAGATATGGGTAAAATATATACAAAGTATATACATACCCCCTATACTTAGCGAGTGCTGTGTCCTCAGAGCACAAGAAGCATAATGAAAATATAGCTCGGGCTAAGCGTAAGAGAGTGGAAAATTATTATACAATTGTCCGCCCCCCTATACTTAGACTGTGAACAGTCTAAGTATAGAAGAAGAGCACAAAAGGAGGTGGTTAGGATATGTAAATGAGGAGAGGATGTACAGGTGGGTGTCGGTTCCCCCATACTTAGGCTTTGGTCAGCCTAAGTATAGAAGAAGGGTGGAGATGGAGTGATCGGGAGAAGGAGTGTGATGAGAGAAATGGTATATACAAATGGCATCGGTCCCCCCTATACTTAGGCCATGGCCTAAGTAGAGGAAGAAACTGTACAAGGGGATCGATGTGGTCGGGAGGGAGGGTGGGTTTGATCTGATGGATTTTCAATGGCCTCGTTCTACGTAAAATAGATGGCCTCAACTTGAACTATCGGCTCTTTAGGTGATTCAATATATGGCTTCAGCAACTGTCCGTTTACTGCGAAAGGTTGTGCATCCTCTTTGAGTTCGGTAATATCTACACTTCCATTGGTATGCACATCGATGACAATGTATGGCCCCGTCCATTTTGATTTTAATTTCCCATGAAAAATCTTTAACCGGGCATTAAACAACCATACTTTCTGTCCGGGGGTAAAGGTCTTGTCTCGAATGTGTCTATCATGCCATCTCTTGACCTTGTCCTTATAAATCACACTGTTGTCATATGCCCGATTTCAGATTTCAGTTAGCTCATTCAGATTTAGGTCTCGACATAATTTCCCAAGGTGACAACTCCAATTCAACTTTTTGGTCGCCCATTTAGATTTGTGGATCAATTCTGCAGTATATGGCATGGCTTGCCATAGATCATCCTAAAAGGTGAAGTATCGAGTGGGTCTTATAGGTTGTCCTATAGGCCCATAGAACTTGGTCCAATAGCATCGACCAATTCTTCCTATCTAGACGGACCAACTTCTGAAGAATACCCTTCACCTCTCTATTAGAAACCTCTGCCATGCCATTAGATTGTGGATGATATGGGTTGGCTATTCTATGCTCAAATTTGTACTCCTTAGCCAAAGATCTCATCTCCCTGTTCACAAAGTGGCTACCTCCATCAGAAATCAAAACTTTTGGTATCCCGAATCTTGCAATGATATTATCCTTGATGAATTTACAATCGGTTTTGCTATCTGCGGTTCGGGTTGGAATATCCTCTACCCATCTTGATAAATAGTCAACCACTAACAAGATGTACTCAAATCCATTGCTATTGGGAAAGGGACCCATAAAATCGATCCCCCATGCATCGAAAACATCACAGAAAATCATTGGTTGCATGGGCATTTTATCTCTATGACCGACAGTCCCTCCCATTCTTTGACAAACTGGGCATGACCGTACAAATTCATTAGCATCCTGAAATAAGGTCCGCCAGTAAAATCTACATTGGAGTACCTTGTGCGCGGTTCTCTTTCCCGAATGGTGTCCTCCAACCTCGAGAGAATGACAATGTGTGAGGACACTCTGATATTCCTCCTGAGGAATACATCTTCTCCAGACACAATCCGGTCCTTCATAAAAAAGGAAAGGATCGTCCCAATGGTATTTTCTTGAATCTGACTTTAATCGATCAATCATTCTCTTGGTCCAACCAAAGGGAACCTTCTTGGAGACAAGATAGTTCACTATGTCGGAATACCATGGGGTTGAATCAATGACGTAAACTGATTCGTCTGGAAAAGTCTCCTTAATTGGTCCGGTATCAGGATGATCGTTTTGCTTGATTCGGGAAAGGTGATCAGCAACAACATTCTTTATTTCAGGTTTATCCTCGATCTCCAAATTAAATTCCTGGATTAACAAGATCCATCTCAAAAGTTGTGCCTTGGCATCCTTCTTATCCATGAGATATCTGATTGTCGTGTGATCTGTGAAAATCGTCACCTTGGAGCCCAATATGTATGATCTGAATTTTTCAAGGGCCCAAACAACTGCGAGCATTTCTTTTTTAGTTACTGTGTAATTTCTTTGTGCAGGATCTAATACTTTGCTTGCGTAGTGAATCGCATAAGGAATTCCATCTCTTCTTTCTCCAAGTACCGCTCCGACAGCAAAACCCGATGCATCAGTCATGATCTCGAAGGGAAGAGACCAGTCGGGAGCTTGTAATATCGGCGATTCACATATTTTCTTCTTCAGAAGCTCGAAGGGCTCTAGACACCTGTGATTTACAATAAACTCGGTGTCTTTGCCTAAGAGCTGAGTCAGTGGGCGGGCGATCTTTGAAAAATCAGGGATGAATCTTCGATAAAATCCAACTATGCCCTAAGAAAGACCTCACTGACTTGACGTTGGTTGGTGGGTCAAGTTTCTTGATCACATCCACCTTGGCAGGGTCAACCTCCATTCCCTTTTTGGAGATTACATGCCCCAACACGATACCCTCAGTCACCATAAAGTGACTTTTCTCCCAGGAGAGTACCAAATTAACCTCCTTGCATCTCTGGAGGACTCAGTCCAAATGCGCTAAACATGTATGAAATGAATCACCATGAACCGAGAAGTCATCCATGAAGACTTCCAGGAAATCACCAACCATTTCGGCAAATACGGCAATCATGCACCACTGAAATGTGTTGGGGCATTACAAAGCCTGAATGGCATGCGCTTGAATGCGTAAGTACCGAAGGGACATGTGAAAGTGGTCTTTTACTTATCTTCAGGAGCGATAGCTACTTGATTGTAGCCTGAGTACCCATCAAGAAAACAGAAGAATGCTTTCCTTGCAAGTCTCTCCAAGATTTGATCCATAAATGGTAGTGGAAAGTAATCTTTCTTGGTCGCAGCATTCAGGCGCCTGTAATCGACACAGACACGCCACGACGTGGGCACTCGGGTCGTGATCTCTACCCCCTCCTCGTTGGTGACCATCTGGATTCCCGACTTCTTGGGGACGACATGAAGGGGGGCCACCCACTTGGAGTCAGAAATGGGATATATGAATCCTGCTTTGCACCATTTTTCTATCTCTTTCTTAACTACTTCCCAAATATTGGGGTTTAATCTTCTCTGAAATTCACGGGAAGGCCTTGCATTATTCTCAACATAGATTTGGTGTGAGCAGAGAGCGGGGTTTATTCCTACGAGATCTGACACAGTCCAACTGATGGCTTTTCGATTTCTCTCAAGGACTTCGAGTAGTCTAGACTCCTGATCCAGTGTTAAGGATGAGCTAATGATCACAGGGAATTTTTCTTTGGGTCCATTGAGAAATGCATACTTCAGCATGGGAGGTAGTGGTTTCAGCTCTGCTAATTATGAATCATCAATCAAGTCTGGTTGAATTATCTTTGTATCTGGCTCAGTGTCGGTTGGCGGTGAATCACTGTGTGAGATGCTGGCTACCAATTCTGAAGAAAGGTGAGTCGGATCGCTAAAGTAGAAAGGTAATTCGGCCAGAGCCACGTCTGACTCGTCATCGATATTTCTTGATTGTCCCAGAGATGATGAGATTGACAAATCCGAGAGGATTTCTGTGTCATCAAGAGTGTAATAATCTGGGTGTCTCGATATGTTTGGAAATATCTTACAAACTGCATTGTGCATTATTTCTTCTTCCGAGGATGTGCTTTCCATCTGTATGTCTGGCAGTTAGTCCTACGGCCCAGTGGTTTTGAGGAGATTGCATTATGATGTTTCGACATCTTCAGTGGTGGATTCGGAGTCTGGCCTCTGCCACTTTGTCTGTTTCATCTCCAAGTCTATTTCTCCGCCTGGAGAACGGAATTTCATCATGCCAGACCCGTAATCGAACACAACCTTAGTGGTTCTTAAGAATGGTCTTCCGAGAATGATTTGCGATTCTTTCCAATGGTTCGGAGTCTCCATATCAAGGACAGTGAAGTCCACTTTGTATTTTGTACCCTCGATAATGATGATGACATTCTTCACTTCTCCCTTAGGTCTTTTGGTGGATTTATCAGTAAATTGGAGTAAAGATGATGATTTCTTGAGAGGGCCTAACTCTAATCTATAATATAAGGCTAAGGGTAGAAGATTTATAGAAGAACTATTGTCGAGAAGTGTGCATGTGAACGCAATGCCGCCAATGCGACTCTCCACATAACGGGCGCCCAGATCCCTTTTCTTTCTTGGCAGATGTTGATTTTTGACACATTTGGTGGTGGCAACTGTCAAGATGTGAGTCTCTACAAATTGACTTGTTCTCTTTGTACGAGTCCTGGTGGGAGTGCATTTTGCCTTTAAATATTTCTGAAAGGCTGGATTACTGGCCACATACTGATCGAAGGGCACTTTGACTATGATATTTTGCTGACAGAACCTTTCCATTACTGGGTCATCCTGAATGTTTTTCTTTTGTTTTTCTTTCTTGAGAGTATGGGGAAAGGGAATGGAGGTATTTGAAACAGGAGATAGAGGGCCAGAATCATAAACAAGAGCATCTTTATTAGACTTGGAGTTTTTATTACAATCATAAGATTTTTGATAATAATCAAAATCAGGTTGCTGAAAAGATGACAAAGGTATTTTCGCAGTGACTAGAGGTTCAAGGTCCTCTACAAACTCCATAAATGCTTTCCCTTTCTCTTGTGCTGGGATCTTCAGGCGTCCTTCTTCATCCTCCTCGGAAGATTCCTCCGGCTGATCTTCCGAGTCTTCATCGTTTGGTTCCCTAGCCCGGTCAGGTACGACCACGGTCCTTCCGCTCCTGAGTGACATGGCATGGATATTGTCAAACGAAAGGATCTCATGTTCAGATGTGGAAAAATCTGAATAGTATACCTGGCCATTGTGTTGGGATGATTGAAATTTGTTCAAGCTATTGGGGTTAGCTTGAACTTGGACGGGAATGGTTGTGGCTGGAACAGTCTGCTCATCCTTCCATCGGGATAGACGATTAACATCCATCCGTAGATCATACATCTCATTTCAGAAGCTGCGCATTTCTTCAAGTATTTGTCTCTGGATATCAACCGGTTCTTCTGGAGGGTTGGATGATTGAGCTGATGGTTTGGGAGCTTGGTTTTGCTGACGGTATTGCTGAGGTTGGTTCTGGCGATTGTAGGGCTGCTGCTGCTTCGGATGCTAGGAAGATGCAATGTTATGAGGGTTCTGTGGAGGCTGAGGAAATGCGGCATTATATAAAGTGGGTGGACGTTGATAAGGCTGGCGGTCCCTTATACTACCCTGTCGGGTAGTGTCATGTGTGTACCAAATGCCGTTTATTTCGAATGTCAGGGGCAGGGCTTCTTTGACTGTTTCGGCCGGTGGGGGTGGCTGCTGGGAAGCTTGGGCATAGGATTGGTCATGTGCCCATGGTTACTGTTCTTCTGATCCTGGCTGCTCCTGGACATGGTGCACATGGGGTAGATCGGAACCGTTGGTGCAGTAGGCATCCCCATATTGGACATCTTCATAGTGAGCTCTTCCATCTGCTTTGGGAATTGAGAGATTCTGTTGTCGATGTCGCTCATTCTCTTATCCACTATTGTCGATTTATCAGCTATGAAATGCATGTTTGGAATCAAGTCTTCCGCTATTTCCGCGACCATCTGCTTCCCACCTTTGGCTTGAAGGGTGTTTAGGGAATCAATGTATGCTCTACTGGCAATCTGAGAACGGCTTGTTTCTGCCATCTGCTCCAGTATTTTCCAGACGGTCTCAGAAACTGGTGATGCGGGTCCTCATTTGATTGGTCCGACTCAAGGGGTAGAATTTCTTCAGAAATAGGTTTTTGAACCTCTCATAAGTAGTCACGGTCACCCCAAGTTTTTCACCCAGTAGTCTGCTTTCCCTTTCAAGGTGAAAGGTAGTGCAGTGAGATGAATGTAGTCTTGACTGACTTGTGGGTGCCTCAGATTAGAACATATCAGCTCCAGGTCCCGCAAGAATTCATATGGCTCCTCAGTCGTATTACCATGGAATTGAGGTAATTGACTTACAAAATGTGGCTTCAGTTCATAGTGGATCTCTGGTTGTGGTGGCTGCAAATAATTGCATACTCTGTACTGTCCAGGGTTGTATGCGGCTTCCATTGGTATTTCTTCCCCAGCATTCAACTGCTCAAGTTGTGCCCTCAGTAACTGTTGCTGCTCAGATGTAGCCAATCTTGCTAGAATCATTTGCATAGCATCATCATTGGTTTCATCTTCACGATCTTTCTTGAAAGACATCTTGGGTGACATCTCTTCTTCTTCACCTTCAGAATATAATGGGTTCGAGTTAATAGAGTGGAAAGAATTGATGTAACAGTTTTCCTCGATCTGTTTTGGTGAGAAAGAGACAGTGTGGGTCTGTCCTCCCTCTAGGAAGAAGAACGAATCGTAAGAATAAAGTTCTTGGGAAGGGTTTCCCGGGGGCCAAGAAGGTCCAGAGTAAGAGTCTCTCTGGCTTTTGAGATTGGAGAGTTTGTGGTAGTGAGAGAAGGGTTCACGGAGTTCGAACGAGAATTACCACAATCTTCCATTCTCGAGGTCAACAAGAGGTTTGCGGTTTATGATGTAGGCACAAGTGTGCGGTATTCATTGATTGCTTACTTTCTACGCACAATCCAAACACAATACAAAGATTTCTTTCATCAACTCACTCAGTGAAGGCCGTAAGAGTTCGGCCAATTATCTTGTCAATTTAATTGGTGAGAATTCAATTCTTGCAAGCCGTTTAAACGAGCTGTTAGGTGCCAATATTTCCTTAAAGACTATCCCGAGTTCGTACGACTAGTTGCATCCACTTTCAGCCAGTATAGGTGTAAGTACGGACCGTAAATGGCTACCCGTGTTACTTAAGGACGGAGCCTTGCGCAGTGTCCTTTAAACTACCCACTCTGCTAAGGAAGTCCGGACCGTAAAATGGCTACCCGTATTCCTCACTGAGAAGTAGCTAATCATTTTTAAAATTAGTAGTCTATATGAAAATCTTGGCTTGGCTCTATTCTAGTGTGCGTCTCTCTCCTCGCTGCAAGATAAAATCAAACAATGTCGAGGTTGCTCTCCCGCAGAAATTCTTGATTTTATGGGTACTTAAGATCGACTATATTTAGCGGACCCAATTTTAATGAGGTGATCACTGAAAAATTAGATGAGCACAAATATACGTCTACCGTCCAGTTCCAATTTCCTTTAAAATTATGTGATAAAACAAGAGGGAGGAATTCGGGAAAAGCCGATGCACGCGAAAATAATGATGTATGCTCAGTTAGAAGACTTGTAGTGCCTCCTCGCAATCTCCATGTAGGATGCAATACAGAATTGAAATTATTCTAAATGAATGCAAGCTGATGAAAACCGCACCCAAGCAGAAAGTTCTATTAGCGGGCAAGAATTGATTTAAATTTTTGGCTAAGTTGAACGATCTATGTGCGTCTCAGTTAAAGTGCAGTGTGGCCTTATATCCTACGAGCACAAGCAAAAATATAAATGCTCTGAGAGCTGTATGTGCAGGTCTATCCTAATCGCCACTCAAGTCGGGCCCCACCCTCACCGGAGAGTGAAACAGACCACGACACACCAAAGAAAAGTTCAAGGTCTTTTTTTACATGCGCGAGAGTCCAAACGGATACCGCTGTAAATGAGCAAGTAAATAAAATTGTAGAAATTAAAAAACTAGACTCTACGCTCTCTCACGACTCGACTCGATCTTAAATTATTTGCGGCTTTCTTGGATGTTGGTGAAGATGTTTCGATTTCTTGAAAAACCGCTCCACGTACGTCGGGAACCGCGCAAGAAAAATAAGAGAGAAAATGTAAGAGAGTGACTTGGAAAATCAATCAAAAAGAAAATAAGAGGAATAAATGCTGAAAAATAAATGTTGGAAATAAAATGGTATTCACAATGAAAAATTCGGGGGTCAGACTACCCGACTGCGGAAAACCGAACAAAAATTTTCAAAACATAAAACTAAGCCGTTTGCCTCCCCGGCAACGGCGCCATCTCACGATTCCGAAATCGTGGCTTTAAAAAGTGGTTTGATCTAAGTTTGTGCTTAAAGAATAGAATGTCGTTCGTTGTAGGCGGCGATCGGAATCAGTCAAGAAATAACCACAAATATTTAATAAACTTTTATCGAGTGGTTTTATGTTTATTTTACTTGGGCAAGTCCAAAGGTCGATCACAAGGAGGCAAAGGAACAACCTAAAGTTGTGTTTATCAACAGTCTTGTACAGTTTTCAAGGCGGTTTTTTTATTTTTAATGCGAATAAGAGATGCAAGATGCAATTTCAACCTATTTTAGGGACTAAAATGTAATTATGATCAAACAATGTTTGAAAAATATAAAACTTGGCCACAATGTAAATTATGATGAAATGAATGCACTATAATTTTTTTGTGCTTTTTGGATGCAATATGAATTTTTTTATGAATTTTTAAATGCAAATAGAATGATTTTCAATAATTATTTATAATAAATATTAAACCTACTTATTTTCAAGAAATAAAATTATCTAAGATCTATCACTAAGTGATGGATCTCAGAAAAATCATAGACCTCGAAAATGTGGGGTTTAATACCTATTAAAAATTAAATACTAAAATATGAAAAATAATTTTTACAGAGCAAATTATGCATGCAAATGCAAATCTTTTTGAGCACAATGTCAAGCACAATTAACTCTACAATCTGTGATTTTTCGGGGATTTTTAGACACTGGTTAATCAATTACAAAATTTAGAGCACAAACTGGGTAAACTTCGCAATTTTCCACAGAATAATTGATTATTAATTAACCATTAATCATAAAAATATCCACAATATGTCCGAATGTAGACAATTAATTGCGAAACAAAATGCCAATTTTTATAAATAAAATAATGCAATAAAGAGTCTAAAACTGAGGGGGGTTACAGGGGTATGGATGCAAATAACAATAAAATAAAATGCAGAGAAGGGGCCAAAGATTAATTACCAAGAACTGATGGGGGAATTTGTGAAATTTTTCCAGAGGTCGCGTGCCTGGAGTGGCTGGACTGATCTGCGAATAAGCGGAACTCCAGAATTTTCTTGCAATTTGCCCAAGGGGCACGTGCGGAGCACGTGACCTCTAGGCTGCCTGATGTGGTGCTGACGTCCCCCTCGGACGCACGTGCCTCGCACGTGCGCGAGGGGTCTCGGGACGGAGCCCCAGCGCGTGAGGGAAAGGGAGTAAAGCGGAGGAGGCTTCGACGGGGGGAGGCTTCTAGCGTAGCTCCGGTGGTCGACGGGTGAAGGCTGGAGCGTCGGCGAAGACGCGGCAGAGGAGTCGATGCTGGAGGTGACCGTGGCGGATGATGGTCGTCGGTGTCGGTGAAGCTGAGGCGAAGTCGATGATGGTGAAGGCAGAAGTAGCTGTCGATGAAGGTCGGTGAAGGTGTTGCCTTGTCGGAGACGGTGGCGATCGGAGCTTGGAGCTCCTGGCGGTCGATGACGAAGCGGGTGGAGGCAAACGCCGGAGAAGATGGTCGGTGGCTCGTCGAAAAGCTCGGAGTCGTAGGTGCCCGGTGGAGGAGGTGGGCGCTGACGAAGACGACGATCGTGGCGATGGACGATTGATGTCGTCGATGGAGAGCGCGAGGCAGAGATGGAGGCTCAAAGGCGGTGCTGTGGGGGAAGCTTGCGGTGTCGGAGTCGTGGAGGTTGAAGTGTTGATGATCGTCGGCGTGGAGTTGTAGGTTAAGCGGAGGTTGTCGGAGTCGGGGATGAGAGGCAGAGCTCCGAGCGAAGAGAAGCTCGGAGGCGGAGAGAGAGAGATAGAGAGAGGAAGAGGAAGAGAGTACCTGGGAGAGGAAGGGGGCTCGACGACGAGTGGCCGGAGCGGAGTAGCTTGCTGGAGGAGGAGGCTGCGACGAGGAAGGCATCCTCGGATCACACCGACGGCAAGGTCACCGCTTGACTGAGGAGACGGTGGATGGCTAGCGTCGGGGGTGTTGAAGTCCTTTAAATAGGAGAGGGAGGTGGAACGACCAGCGGGAGATGCAGAGGTGGTTGTGGGAGGCAGAGATAACGGAGAGGGCCGGCGGGCGTTGCGAGAGTTGCGGGGCGATTGCGAGGTCTTCTGGATGGCAGTGTGGGAGGTTGACAAAGGCGGAGAGACCGGGGGGCCGTTGGGGAAGACAATGCACCTCAGCCGCCCGATCGGCCGAGATCGGTCGGCTGAGAATACGACATGTGGTGAGGGGCGCAAGGAGGGGGCGCACGTGCGAAGCACGTGCCTGGGGGGCACGTGCGACGCACGTGCGTCCATTTTAATTTTTTTAATAAAATGAATATATAAAACACCCAAAAAACACTGACACGTGGCGGCCTCTGGGGCGGCCACATGTCAGCACCAGAAAAATCCACAAATAAAATTTTTGTAAAATCGATAAAAAAATAGCAAATGACCTCGGATCAAAAATGTTTCTTCACAAAAATTACTTGTCTCAATGAGATCTACAACTTTCATGAAGACATCAAAGCCAAAATCGGTCAAATGTAAAAAGTGAATTTTTGGGGTATCCCATGTACATAGAATACCTTGATTTTTGGGTTTTATAATTTTTTTTGTCATTTTTTAAATCAGATAAAAATTGGAAAAAATATAGAGAAATCAAAGATAAATAAAGACACCTAAATCTAATTTTTTTGGATTTTTATTAATTAAGAAAATATGTACAAAAAATATCAGGTCAAAAACCGCTAAAATATACAATGTACAAAAGAGGCCCAAACCCAACTTTCACATATGAGCTCCGATTCACTTGAACTTGGCCTTATTTTGAAGGTAATTGAATGTGGATTAGTTCAAAAGTGAGTAGGATCAAATCGGAACTGGATGGGGAAGATATGAGGCTTTTAGTCCGAAAATCCTGAAATTAGGGTTTGGGTTTTTGGTCCACTTATTTGGGTTAGTGATTTTTTGTCTTTTTCATTTATTCTTGTTAGTGATATGTACACAGTGGAGATTATTTTGTGTCATTTGGTGTTAGCATGAAGGAGTTAAAAATCCAAGAAGTTAGGCTATTTACAGGTCAAATTTGGCTTGGATTTTTTGGATTTTTTGGATTTTTATTTTGTGCAGAAATTATGGATAAAATGCCATTCTTATGAAAACATGCATGAATGCTAATTATGCAGAATAGATGCAGATACACTGTTGATTTTGAGGGAATTGAGCTTAATAAATGAGATTTAGAGTGACTAATCCGAGATTCATCAACCGCTCAATCCCATTTTCTATTAACCTACGTGATCGGTCTAGGAGGGGAAATCAAGGAAAGCTGTGTAATCGATAAAAAACCATGATCTAGGTTAAGCGAGAATGCATGCAGTGCCTTAGCAAAAATACGTGAAAACTTGGACTGTTTTGAAAATTAAAATAAGATATATGCAAGTCAATTGAAAGCCGCACCTAACATGATTCTATTAGGGGGGAAGAATATCTTTAATTTTGGCTAGGTGAAGCGATGCTATGTGCGTCTTTGTTTAAAGTGTGTCCTACTGATGAATCTGTGATTCATCACTCTTAAAGTTGAAAATAGAGTTTTGTTCCCAGGTACTTAGCAGCATATTTCCCCTTATCTTGCATAAATAGCATTCATGCATCAATCCACAATACATGCATTTTAGCATTCATATTTGCATGAAATAAGAAGCCAATTCATTTGTAAAATCCACTTATCAAATATCCACTAATAACTCACCTAATTATTTGTATTTTATATCCCCTCCAAAATGAAATAACACCTTCCTTATAATGTGTATATTATTAGTTAATAATATAAGGAAGAAGGCCAAAATCCCTATATTGTAAAATACCCAATAAAGCCCCAAACCCCTTGGACCTTAGAATGACAACATGCCTCTCTTACAAACTCTAAATTAGGTCTACTCACCTTCAGATTAATACACATCCACAGACCTTTAAAATGAGACCAATTTCATTCAATTCGGAGCTCGTAGGCAAAACTTGGGTTTTTGAGCCCCCTTGTATACTACATATACGTATATTTACTTTTGTATTTTTCTATCATATTTGACCTCATCTCTATTTTGGTCAACATGAAACTTGTAGATCTCATCGAGATCTACAACTTTTATGTTTTGAGTTTTTCCAAATTCGGCCTCCAACTCTCTCTAAATTTGCTTTCTTTCTCAGCCACTCAAAGATGGCCACGTCGCACCCTCTGATTACGCCACACGGCCCGCTCCTTTGCGCGCCACGTACCTGACCTTCCCAGCCGTCCGATCGCATTTTCTCCCTCTCCATCTGGGTCATTCAAGCCGCAATGCCTCCTGGCCCTTTGATCAGACCTTGGGCCTAATCTGGATCATCCCTTCGCCTCACATCCTGTGCACGCCACGTGGTGCATTAGGCTCCCTCCGATCATCGCCAGAAGCATCGCATCCTGGCCCTCCATCTCGCACGATATATGGGCCCTTCAATCGAAACCCCAGACTTCGTCTCCGCCGCATGTTAGCGCCTCGACCTGCGCCTGCTACGTGGTGCGCCCTGTGCTTTTGATCGCGCTCTGCCGATCTGATCCTCACCATCCGCTTCCACCTCTCTCCTGACCGTTGGATCGCTCGATCCAACGGTCTATGCTTCGTCGTCTACCTCCCGCGCACCCCGCGACCCACGTCTTCCACCGTGCGCAAGGGGCTGTTCCCTTTCTATTTTGGGCGCCACGCCAACAACCATCTCCGCCCCCTGACACCACCACTACACATCCCACTCTTCACTCATCCTCGCCAATCCCCTCGTTCGCCATAAAGGCCCTCAACCTCGCTCCACGATCCCCACCAACTCCACCTCTTCGCCATCTATGTTGTCATCTTCCTCCTATACATACATCGCCTCCGTCCACCTTCACTCCTATCCACCATCACGGAGAGAATCCCCGAGCTCCCACCTTCAAGTTGGTGACAGCAATTTGACGTGACGACGAGTGAAGACTGTGATCCTTCTTCGGCGAGATCCGTGGCCAACCCCGCCGTGCCACAGCTTCCCTCGTGAGCTGCAAGAGCTCAGGTCCCCTACCAGCCTTCGAGCGACGACCCGGAAGCTCCATCCGAGCTTCTGTCCCTAGGTAGACACCTCCACCTTCTCTCCGATCTTCTTCTTTATTTTCTTTCTTTTTCTCCGATTTTATTCGTCGTCCTCCCTTCACTCCCCACTCCTCCAACCATCCTCCAAGCTCCGCAAGGGAGCTCTGATCTTCACGCTACACTCCTTTCCCTCCGACGACGCACTTCACTTCTCACCAACGCCAGCTCCGCCACCTTAGCGGAGCTTGATCACCGGACCTCTATTTCACCACTCAGACCTTGCACCTCACTCCCGAGCACTCCACGTACACGTTGCACGCCTTGGCTATACTGCTAACCACCTGCAGGTACACCTACTTCGATTGGTCGGAACTTCATCGGAGCTGCCCTCGAGCTTCTCCGCCACCGCAACCCAGAGCCACTCAGCCACTTTTGAGACCGCCGGAGGATCCCCGACACCTCCATGATTCTTCCCAGCTACTTGGGAGCCTCCGACGAGCTTCACCGATGCCCAAAGGACGAGGAAGAGTCAGGCCCCCTTCGCCGGAGCATAGCCTTCTCCTCCGCAGGAGGCGGTGGGCCGGTTGAGTAAGAAGAACAGCAACCGTTCGATCTTCTTGATCGAACGGTCAGGAACACGCCATGTCGCCCACGTCCCACAACTGTAGGATCAGGCGGATCCTACTCATGTGAGCGAGCCACGTCACCGTTTCCCCCGTGCTCCAGATGTCGTTGGATCAATCTAGATCCAATGGTCATTGATCGTCCACGCCTTCATCTCAAGAGCGAATCACAGCCGTTGATCTTCATTGGATCCCACGGATCCAGACACGCCATGCACCAGCAGCTAGCTACGTTGGATCTTCACTGGATCCACGGTCCAGATCGAGCCACGTCGCCCGATCCGAGCCTCTTCCCCGACCACTAGGCTTGGATCCACCGAAGCTAGCCAAGCCTCCTTCTGAGCCAAGTCCGAGCCCCCATAAGCGCCCGAGCCTTGATTCAAGCCTCTGAAATCCACCAAGCCTGAGACTGCGCGTGATCTGCACATGCGGCCTGGGTAATTTGCAGCGAGTCCTCTGTAGGTTTCCATATTTGCATTCCAGTCCCTGCCAGGAGCCCCACGTGAGGAGCACGTGTTCTGTGGAAAATTTGCATCCACCCCCTCCACATTATAGGTAATTTGCATATTGGTCCATGTCAGCATGTTTTATTTTTATCAAATTTATTTCCTGTAATTGCATTTACACCACTGTCTTTGGACGTGTATTTAGGCACTCGTTTTAATTCATTTTTCAAATTTAAAAATTACATTGTATAGCTTAATTTGTCCTCTTTCATATGTGACACTTGGCATATTTTTGTGGAAGTAGTGATTATTATTATTAATTAATTGGTGGAATTTTGTTATATTTTGCCCATTTATGCCTTTTAATTCATAGTAATTTCTCTGTAACTCAAAAAATTCACATTATACCTAGGATAATTAGGTTCACATTGTGTAAAAAATCATCTCATTTGCACACATCTCGAGGCCTGAATAAATCATTTAGTGATTTACTTAATTAATTTTTAATAGGTACATTTCACTTGGAAATTTAGGTTGATTAATTTTCTTGGATTCTTAACAATTAGATCTATCTAGGAATTTTGATATGTGAAAATATTGTGATTTGATATTTATTAAAATTAATTTAGTCAAAATCACTTTTCATCCATTTTAAATTCATAGTAAATTCATACAGTGTCAAAAAATTCTAAAAAAATTAGTGTAGCTTAATTTCATCATATTTCACAATCTGGCCAAGTTTCATAATTTTTGGAATCAATTTGACCATATTTTTGAATTAACTTGTAAACTGGCCTGATTTTGCATGTGTCTTTTCCTTCTTGCATAAAAAATCGAAAAAGACTAAAAAAATCATCCCTTGGAAATCAAACTTTGGAACTTGCTTAAAATCTACCTAAGGAGACAACTGCCTCCCTGAATTCGACCTTGGGCTTGCCCAAGTAAAATAAATTTGCCACTCGTGATTAACTCGACATTAATTAAAAGTGGTTTTTGATCTACTCTGATTATCCGACTACAACGAACGACAACACATTAATTTGACCATTAATTTGGTCGAATTAACAAGGGTAGTAAGACACATTTCACCTACCTACGAGCAAGCACGTAAAAAAATGAAGGTGAAAGAAGCTTGAAGAGTCGTGTGCCTGGTCCTAGGTCGACACTCAAGTGGGGACGATCCCCACACAACCACATATAATTCGTTCATTTACAAGCGCGAGTCTTCGATCGAAGACAGCTGTAAAGACGATTATTACAAGAGATGAAATGATATGCAAAATAACACATTTTTTTCTTTCTTTTCGACTTGCTCCAAGAATGCTTTTACAGCTCCTCGCATCCGGGAAGCAGTTGCTCCTCGCCTCCTTGAAAATCAAGGGCCCTGCAACAAAATCAAAGGTTAGATATCAATCGAAAAGAAAAAAAATTTATAATGCAAGATAAATGGACAAATTGACCTATGTAAAAGAAACACTTAATTAAATAAATAAAAATCCAAACAAGACAAAAGACGAGTCGTGTCCCCAGCAACGGTACCATTTGACGATCCGAAAATTTAGCCCTTTAATAGTGTAAAATTAACACTTAGATTGTCATTACAGTCGGGCTAAATTTGGTCTGTCAAAAACCATCTAATTGATATGTCAATAAAATCAAATGGTTGTATTTATATTTTGTTTGGGCAATCCCAAGGTCGAACGCAAGGACACGAGCCTCTCTCGTAATATTTGGACTTAAATTAATTTAACTAAGTGTCCGAATGGTAAGTATAGGTCGATGAAATGCACGAAGACAAGGCAAGATGCATTAATTGATCATGGAACATGCATTTTTTTTACTTGATTTTTATGATGCAAATAGATGCAATGAAATGCAACACAAACATACGCCCGAATTACAAGAATACTTGAGCCATTTAATCATAGTCAAAATAGGGTCAATTAATGAAGCTATTTTCATTGATGTGAAAATCATGCATATTAATCATCACACTAGAGACACTTAGCCAATAAAATAATACATCAAACCCCAAAGTGTTAAATCTTAATTATAAGCATGCCATCAAGAAGACAATGAAAAGAGCTTCAAAACGCCACTAAAATCGACTCAATCGGAGCTATGATGCTCAAGATATGAGCGAGTAAAGTCAGTGGCATAAATGCGAGAAAACATGAAAGATAAATAGCAAACAGGTCCCTGGAAGGGACTAAAATATAAATAAAATAAAGCTCGGGACCTTCCCTGTAAATAGCCCACACGCGCGGGGGTATTTTTGCAATTATTCAAACCCGCGAGAGTATTAGTGCAAAATACCCCAGGCGCACGTGGTCGGCACGTGATCTCTGGACCTTTCTGCAAAACTAAAGAAGTTTGTGGGCCTCCCTACAATTTGAACAGGCCGCACGTGACCATGCACGTGCGCTCTAGGCTCGGTGAAGGTCCAAGCTCGGAGGAGGCTTGGGAGAGCTTCAGCTAGGCGTGGAATGTACGAGCCTCCAAGCTTGGGCTCGGATGAGGTTCGGAGAGGTTTGGAGGGTTGGCCTGGTGCTGAGGCTCGGAGAGGCTTGCGAGCTGACATGTGGACAAACGAAGGTCGTTTGATCATTGAAATCGGACGGTAGATGGAAGAGGCGCTATATGTCGTCGTGGTTGCTTCTGCTCCGTTAAAGGGAGGAGCATCCAACAGTGCATGTGCCTTCGTCCCCTGCTTTGACGGGCGGCGGAATTAGGACTCCGGCGAAGGGACCCAAACTCCGTCGCTCTTGCTCGGACACAGTGGATCTCCCTGGAGCGTCCTTGACGTTCATCGATGAATCTGGAAGCTTGGGCACGCTTCGACAAGGTCTGGAAGAGGCCGTCGACGCCTAGCTGTCGGAGGCGGAGTTCGTCAAGAAAGCTCCGGCCATGACTCCGACTATTGGCGAATGAGTACCTGCATGTGTTAATTTGATAGCCGAAGCTTCGTGCAGGGGGGGTTGAAGTGCGTGAGATGGTTGGCCGTGAGGAGGATGAAGAAGGCGGTAGCCGATTGATCTCCTCCGGCGAGCCTGGAGGAGTTGGGTCGGATGTGAACTGGGGTTATGGAGGAAGAATTGGATGATAGGAGCAAACACATGAATGAAGATAGTCTAGTGAATCTCACGAGGCGGTTAATGGAGGTTGTACTAGTGTGTAGGGTCCTAATTTATTCAAAGAAATAGGGAGAAAATACAAGGAAAGAATTTAGAGGCTTACCTGGTCGGAGATGGAGGTTGCGGTCTATGCTTGAGCTCCGAGGGGAGCTCGAGTCATCGCTGGACTCCATCGACCCCTCAGAGCAGCTAGGCGAGGTTGAGCCATAGCGAACCGGACAGGGGTCAACACCGGAGGAGATGGTTGTCTCCGCGCTCCATGTCGCCCTCTCGCTGTCACCGAGGGACGGAGGGTTGCTGGGCTACTCCCCGCGTAAAGGTGGACAATCATTATTAGGGGCAACGATGGCGTATTTGACGAGTTGGCGGAGGTGATTATGATGACGATGGACGTGCTTTGCGAGAAGGATATAGAGCGAGCGGAGGGGATTTGTGGAGTGAGTGGATGCTCGCGAGGATGGTGGACGACCGGTCTAAGTCATAGAGGTGTCGGGACATGGAGATGGTGGACGAAGACTCGGAGGAAAAGGGGAGGGGCAGGTGGTACTACAAGGTGGTGATCGTGGGTTAGAGGGCCAGCCGGAGGAAGGAGATGGGTTTCTGACCGTTGGATCTCGCGATCCAACGGTTGAGAAAGAGGCACGCTTGAGTGGTTCAGATTATATCAATGAGGTGCTTAATCGGCGGTTAAGGGGTTAGCCACGTGTCAAGCGGGTAGAGAGGCGCTCATGGAAGGCTGTGATGGAATCCAGTGCTCAATCGAAGGGCTGAAGATGTGAGGTATGCATGCGGCCATGATTTGAGGATTAAAAGTGGATCAAGCGGTTGATAAAGCCCACATGTGGCGAGTGGAGAGTGTGGCGGAAATGAATGGATGTGATGAAGGCCGGTCTTCGATCGAATGGCTAGGAAAGGGGGCGGGAACGAGCAACCAAAATGGCAGCTGCTAGAGGAGATCGAACGTCGTAGAACCGAGGCGGGAGATGCAAAGGCAGCGGGCCACGTAGCTCAATCAGAAGGAGCCATGTGGCCCAATCAGGTTATTACGAAGAAGAAAGTGATGTATGAGGGTGTAGATGGCCGAATTTGGAAAAACTCAAAACATAAAAGTTGTATATCTCGAAGCGATCTACGTGTTTCATGTTGACCAAAAACAGAGATGAGGCCGAACAAAGACAAAATATTTTTGGGGCGTTTTTAAGGTTAAAATACCATGAATTTTAATTTTGCTTTTTTTTGAATTTTTAGTTAATTCAATGACTCTGATATTTACAAGATTTTGTCTGATTTTTATTGAAACTTAGTCCAAGATAGGGGGTTAATTTCAACGAATTACAAGCATGAATCATGGTTTCATCAGTAACATGGTTCTAACCCTATTTTGCATAATTTTAAAGCATGGGTACTGTTTTTAATAAATGTAATTCAAGCATCAAAGTACATGAACTGAGAAGGCCATATTTGCAAATAAAATTAAAGACACGGCTCATGTGCGATTTTCCCAGAAATACACAACGTATATTTAAATGTGATGGACTAAAAATAAATACAAGAACCAATAAGGGTATTCCTACAATTTGCCATGCTCACATGGGACGACACATGAGCTGAGATGGAGTGGATCCATTTGCAATTTATAATAAGTTTAGGGGTCGACATGTAAAATTTCCACATTTATTTAAACTATGCATTTTATTTACAGGGTTAATAAACAAATACATAAGTATGGGGGAAGATATGCAATTTACCCCCCGCCACACGTGTATACCATCGTATGATTGATATGCGCCACTTATCCATGTGTCAGCTCTTGTGCAGTCGATGACATTTCGGTCGTGGACGCTCGAGATCAAAGCACAAGCTGAGATCGAGCGGTTAGGGATTGCGAGATCCAACGATGGGGGATGAATATGGGGCTTATCCCCAGATTGGACGGTAGTTGTTGCTCGCGAAAAACAAAGAAGAACAAGGCCTCTCCTGATCTTCGATCCGTGATTCCTCCTCCATCCAGTGGTCTTTGGCGATGGTTCTTAGCTCTACATGACCAGGGAGGCCTTCTGCAATGGCCAATACTCACAAAGTGGTCTGGAACCTAGTATCGGGATCATGGAGCTCAGTCGAAGTTAAAGCACCTGAGGATCCTCGTCCAGGTGTGATTGTGTCCCAAGAGGGAGCCTTTGTCCTTGGCACCTGTACGAAGAGATCCAATGGCTCGAGGCAAGTCACTTCAACCTATATTTGAAGTTGAATGCATGGGAAATGGATGGGATGAAAGGGGCTCTAGTGTACTGTGGAGGAGGAGCCCCGGTTTGCAGAACCACAAAAGTTCCGGTTGATCAAATGGGTATGGGAAATGGAGCAGGCATTGGGGAAGGAGTGTAGATAGTTGGCGATGTCGGAGACAGTCGGTAGATACGATGGGACACGATCGGAGATGGACTATTTGATCTAAGTTACGCTAAGTCATGAACTAAAAAGCAAACTTTATTACGGAGAATGAAAGATGAGGAATAAATCTACCTGGGAAACATAAAAGCGCTTCTCTTATACATGTTATGTTAATAGGGAGCAGGACAGGCTGGAGCACTACTGTGGATCGCCTCTCCTCCGTGCTCTGCCATCTCCAAGCTCAGAGAAGGCCTCAACTGTCACCTGGCCCCCGACACTCATGTAAGGATAGTATATGGGACTCCGAGAGGGATCAAGAGGCAAAGGAGGAGCGGGGGGTTTATCTATAGACAAAGCATCGATCCTTGTTGACATATGGTTTAAGAGAAATTTGGTCTTCATATAAGGGATTTATGGATTAGGCGATGATCAATGATAATTGAGGTGGATTGTGGCGTGAAGAAACGATGAAAAGTCTCGATGGATAAAATGAGAAAAATGGCAGAAAAGAGGGTAAAGATGCGCCTGACGAGTCAGAAGCATCAGGGGCTGAGTTGACTGAGATCAACAAATGGAGCGCCAGGATGGTCTACGCAAGAAAAACATTTCATTTTATTCGAATTTAATTTATTCAGTAAGTGATTTTATTAATTTTTTTATCATAAATAAAAAATTTTATTATTTTATGTAGTATTTTAATATGATTTTATTTACCTTTTGGGTTTATTTTTAGGGTACATTTATAGGTATGCTCATACATGTTTTGTGTATTTTATTTTTATTTTGTATTTTTGATTTTATTAGTTAATTATCTTATTTTATATATTTATAGCTTATTTTTATGTACACAATATATTTTTATTTTTATTTTTTGATGTTATTTGTACACTTAAATAAATATGGATATATATATATAATATAGGTATAACTACATGTATTTCATATATGTATTTATATATGCATATTTTATTTTTTGTTTTCTCCGTAGGTTTATTGTATTCTAAATATGTACATATACTATAAATAATATTCCCAAAATTATAAAGATAATAAAGAATAAATAAAATGAATATTTTAATCAGGTATAATATACAATAGATGTCCAAAACCTAACTTTTACACCTTTGCTCCAAAAAATATGAAACCACTTCATTAAATAGTTTATTAAAAGTTATATACAACTAAAGTGATTTCGATACATTTTGAGTTTTATTTAGGATGTATGGGTCTCGAAAGTTTTGGTTTTAGCTTTTTATTCTGAGTATCAAACATATATTGTATATTATTCTGCGTAGACTCAATTTTCTATTTCTAGATATTATTATCTACAGCTTTCATGTACAAAGATTATTGATTTGATTGATATGATAAATAATAAAATAGGTCCCAAAATTACATTTTTGATGGATTAATGAATAAGAATTTATTGGATTTATTGGCCATTATCTCCCTCTACTTTATACCATATCGACCCAGTCATCAAGATGCCTAGGCCTCGGGGTTCAGAGCTATAAAATACCTCCGACATTTTATTCTTTTTCTTTTCTTTCCTTTATTATGTAATTTTGGCATTAAAGATAATATTCTATATAAAATAAATGGAATAAATAACGGATGTTAATCGGTATAAAATAATGCTATTTACATGCATTAGCCAGGGTTTTTAAGGGCAAAATGATAGAATAAATGTGATGAAATGGAGACTCGTCACTCCCTATACTTGCCTTTGCTAGTCCCCAGCAAACACTTGTGCAATGAGGGTAAAAATAAAAAAGAAAAAGAAATAACTTGGAATAATTGTCGACTTTTAAACTAGACTTTAATAAAGTAAAAGTATGTGAGCTTGGAGGAATCCTTTGGATTAATGGTGTGTTCGGAACCACATAGAAGTCAAGAAGTGAGACATAACATCCCTCAGATTCCATACTCCTATCATCCGGTCCAATTCATAGACATGTTAGAACCATCCTCCCAGTCACATGCTCTTGCTACCTTGAAATGATAGAACCATGTGTGTGAATTTATTCAGCTCTTCCCATACAAAACCATTGAACCATGAAGGCGTCTCCTCTTTTGGTAACTCGTCCTCGTGGGGACAGATATTCCCTTCTAAGGTCAGATGCTTCTGGTATTTACTACATAATGGGAGAGAGAAGTTAGAAAAATGGGAAGAAAAGTAGTAATGGACAAGTGTAATCTTCATTCCCTTTTGAAGTCGGTCGATGTAACCAATTCTTCACCAACAAGCAGGACTTTTCTGAAGCTATGGTTTTTGTGGAATTTTTTGTATAGGCTATGGATATTTTCTTTGACTTTGTACAGCTTTTGCATTCTTGTTTTTGCCCCGGTGGATATAGCATTTTTTGCTCCACCATTATTTTGATGTCTTGGAAAAGTTGCGTCGATAGACCATTCCTCATCCAAAGAATTATCTCAATCCATCTCCAATATTTAGATATCATTGTTACAAAAAAGTGGGGTAAAGTGCTGGTGTCGGCAATCCCCGTGAACGGTTCCCGAGCCACCCTTGATGAAGCGGCATTGAATCGTCCCGACTTAGACTCCAAGATTTTTCAATAGTCTTTCTGGATTGAGCTAAGTGCTAGGTGTTAGGTTTCCAGTCAAGTCATTATCTCAAGAGTCGTACGGATGATACGAAGGGTTCTGTTTAAGCACATTGAAAACATAGTCGTATGGAACCTAAAGAATTAAGTCAAGGTGACCTAAAACATCTCCACTTCCAGTCCACAATGGGTTCCTATGAAATTAGGTGTATTAAGGTTTATTCCAAGTTCCATCTGCATACTTTATATCGACTTATTCAATTGTCTATAATATTTCGAAAAAAGGCGAATGCTATGTATAATGCAAGGAATATATTTTTGTGATGCCATTTTCTAATCTTGAACTTTTATAGATTTTTGAAAAAAGTTTTGCATTTTTATGCGAATTTTTTTGAAGAAGATTTTGCATATGTTTTTGGCATTTTTGAATTTTGCATTTTGTAAAGGATTTTTCAAAAACAAAAAAACTTTTGGCACAAAAAGAATGTATATATAGATATTCACACAGGCATGCCTCTTTTTATTTGCAAGAATCGAGCTTGGAGGCTTTACAAATTGAATGCTAGTTATTTTTGTAGGTATAGGTATACAGTTTAAATGATATATATATTCCTTAAATTTATTTGAAAATGGTTTTATAAAAAGTTTTGAAAATTATACCCCAAAACAATTTTTAAAAACATTTAAAAATCATTTTTCAAAGGTTTTTTAAACAATATATATATTTCAAATATTTTTGCAACCATTTCAAAACCACTTGCAAATAAGTTTTCAAAATATTTTTATTTCACAAAAGAAACTATTTTTTCACAAACCAAACATTTTACAAAGGTTGAAAATATTTTACAAAATATTTTTCAAATAGTTTTCAAAGGATTTTTCAAATAAATTTTCAAACTAGTTTCAAACATTTTGCATATTTTTTACCTGATTTACTAATCAGTATATAAAAAAGAATTTGAAGAATAATAGACATATTTTTATTAGTTGCCTTAATGAATTGTATATGTGTAGATATAATATGGTAGCCATATTTATTTTAAAAATATGAAGGTACGAGTTATGGCTAAAATATATATAGAGAGTATATATGACCCCCATATACTTAGCTTGAGTTATGTCCTAATAGATCAAAGAAACAAAGAGAAGACATAACTCGTATTGAGTATAGAAAAGTCTATACTGCAATGACTAAAGATAAATTAAGGAGAGAATGAGAAGTCGACCATCGCCCCTATACTTAGGATCAAATAATCCTAAGTATAGCATACTGCATTTACAAGTAGGGAGGGTCGAGGTGGGAATGAACGAACTCATGGTTCGCTTTGTCTCCACATATACTTAGGGTAAGATATCCCTAAGTATAGACATGAATATCAACAAAAGAGGAGACAAGTGATGAGACAATGAATGGACTAGTCACATCACTAATCCCCCCTATACTTAGGAAGAAGCATATCCTAAGTACAGAAGCAATGATTGAGGAAAACAAAGCAAAAGATAGAGAATACAACAGAAAAGAATAAAAGAAGAAAAGAAGAAAACTTAAAGGAAGAATTTTTGAGTGACATGATCTGAATCTTGTGATGATGCTAAGGTTGTGGATGCTTCTTCATTGCATATCACTTGGACAGAATCGACAACAACCAAGAAAGTTTCATGCTTGAGGTAAGGCTTCAGTAACTGACCGTTGACGATAAACGGTTGTGCGTCTAATATCACAATGCTTCCTTTTTCACACACTTTCTTGAACTCTGAATGGACTTGTCTATTCACTCTTTAGTTTGCCCCGGGAATATCTTCAACTATGCTTTAAATAGCCGCATTTTCTGTCCAGTGTAGAAGGTCTTTTATCTGATGTGTCGATCATGCAAGCATTTAACCATTAGGTTATCACCAAAGTTAATGTGAATACCAGTCAAACAAGCATCCTCTAGTGACCAGTCCCGATTCCATTAATATCCTAAGAGATAAATCAGAGGAATATCAATAAAAACCAATGTAGTCATGAAAACCATGATGCAAGATTGAGAGAAGAACTTACAGTGCCTACAACATTCTCCATGCATATGTAATACTGAATTTGAATTTATCACTTAATACATGCAAGTTGAAGAAACCACACCCTAAACATGATGCTATTAGCGGGAGAGAATTCCATTTAATTCGGATAATGAAGTGATGTACGTGCATCTTCTGAATTCTGTGTGTATTAACCTACGAAAGAAGCACAACTGAGAATTAAAGAGCTCGGAGAGATGTGTGCCTTGCCCTAGGTTGACATTAAAGTGAGCATCGCCCGTGTTAGGGGTGGGCTTCGCACACCACATGTAATGCTCAAGATCATATATACATACGCGAGCCCTCAATAAGGACTGTTAGAAATGCACATGATACATTTTTTTACACAACAAATGCATGGACAATATGGTGATTGGCCTCCCTGAATTCTCCTAAATTTCCTTTACGGTTGCTTACAGTGGGAGCTCCCAACTCCACGCCTCCATGTAGATCAGGCGTCCTCCATCTTCACAGGACCTGTCAAAAAGGAAAAAGTCAAGAAAAATATCAATAAATTTAATCAAGGAATGATGCACAAATAAACACAATGTGGAGATTTTTAATGGACTAAAAACTAATATAATAAAATCTAAAAAAATATAAAAAGATGAATCGTGTCCCCGACAACAACATCGTTTGATGATTCATGAATTTGCATCTTTAATATTTAAAAATTATAGTATATGAGACATATTTCGATTCATCAAAAAATAGAATCTTTGAATGTTGTGGAATATTTTTTCTTAACATGATACTAAGGTCGAACACATGGACACACGTCTTCTCGTCTATTTATCAAAAATTATCGATTAAATTGAGCAACTATATTCTCAGGACTAGGTCTTCATATGTAGATCGAATGCACAGATAATATGCAGAGAATGAATAATACAAAGGTTTATCCAGAGACAAAACAATATGATACACACATTTTTTATTTGATTTTATGCGATAAAAATGAGGTGCCATGCAATGATATGCAAGAGGATATAAGATGTACAAAAATGCCCCTGAATAAAGGTTAATTTCATAAACGAATTGAGCGATAAAATGGATTGATAACTTCACGGAATGGAGAGCAATTAACACAATAGTCTCAAAATATAACATGTGCATTTAAGTGTCACATTAGTAAATAAAATATGTTATTGTGAAGATAATAAAATTAACAACATAATGAAACTGAAATCAACTAAAATGGAGTTTACATGCTCAGGATATGCATAAATAGTGCAAGGGCATAGATGTAATAAAAATATGCAAAATAAAAAGATAGCTACTGCAAATAGGTCCTCGAAGGGAGTAAATGCAAAACTTGAAACCCGATGGGACTTCCTTATAATTTCTCGAAGTGTGTGATGAATCCACGATTCATCATCTCAATATCTTGATCTTAGCGAAATCCCCGAGTAAAAGCTCATAAAAATGTACATAAATTCATTAAATTAACAAAATATCTCTTGTAAATAAAACACACTAATTATTGTATATTAGATTGTACAAAATAAATTACACATAAAAAGCCGCAAAAATAAAGGAGTCTTATACATGTAAATAGTCCAAAACTTCATGTATTTTTAATAATTTCATATCAACTCCTTTTTGGCTAATTCTTTCTCCAACATGTTCATATCAATGTATATAAAAATACAAAAATACAAAACAAATTAAATGTCAAATAAATGCTCCTAGATCCCAATGGGAAAAAGCCGTAAAGACCAACTTTCAAGCTAAATTCCCGCTCCGTATGAACTCCAAATTCACCAAACTCACTTTTAAAGTTCAAGTTAGAAAATTATCTATCCAACGGAAGTGGTTTCATTAAAATCGGAGCTCATTTGCAAAAGTTGGATTTTGGGACCTAGATGTACATTGTATACCTTGTATATATTCATTCTTTCTTTAATTTTTATTGTATCTTTCATAATTACTAAAAATATAAAAATATCATGATTGTGTTGTATTTTAATTGTACTATTTTATTGTATTTTTCCGTTGTAAATATCTCTTATTAAAAAGACAAAAAAATACATATTAGAAAAGTAAAAAAATGTGTACATGGTGTTTTGTCTTCTTTTGTAAATTCTCCACTTTTTGTCTTCTCTTTTTAATTTATTGTATTTCAAGTAGACAATCTTATTTATTTTTTTATTTATTATTTAACTTCCATTCTCTACAATAACCACCAATTCAACTCCATTACTCCATTTTTTCTAACTTCTAATTCAACTCCACCATTTTATTAACCTCCATCCCACTCCATCTTAATTCTAACTTCCATTTTTTCCATCTCTTTATATACATTCCATCCTCCTCAATTTGCACTTGATCCATCTTTATGTGAGGAGAGCCAAGTTCCCAGAGTTGAATCGGTGACAGCGACGCAACCGCGGTCGAGCAACGACGGCCCTCTCTCCGATGTGATCCGTTGGCTTTTTGGCCAACATCGCAGCTGCAACCGCGCGCTGCTTGAGCTCATCGCACGCCGGCGATTCGAGCGAAGACCGTGCTCACGAAAGCACTTCATAGGCGACCGTATCATCATAGGTAAATTTTCCCTCCATTTTAGTTCATTTGGTCTTTTTGCAATTTTTTTAGTACACCACATATCATCCCTTCCACCACCACCATTACACCATTTTTCTTTCTCCCATTTGTTTACTTTATCATCTTCACCACCATCATCATAGTTTTTTTCCCACATCCTCTACTTCTTGTTTAAAGAAAACTTAAAAAATTATATAAACAAAATTAAAACAAAAAAAAGTCCCTTCCTATTACAGCAAAAAAAAGAATTAAAAAATTTAAAAAAAAACAAAAAAAAGCTGCAGCAACGGTGGGGGAGCACCCACCGCCGCCGCCCATTCTCATCAACGGCAGGCGGCTGCGTCGCCCCCCACTTCCGCCGCCCCTCCACCTCAGCCGCGCGGCCGCCTCCGCCGCGCCAGCCGAGCGGCCTTCTCCGCCCGCCACCGGCAGCCCGTCTCCACCTTCGCGCGCGGCCGCCCGCGAAGCCGCCCGCGCGGCCGTGCGCGAGCAGCTGCCTCCGCCCCATCAGCCGACCACGGCCCCTCCAGAAGCCAGCCGCGGCTCCGCCGACCCCCACGCGGCCTTCTCTGCCCTCCGCCGACCGCCCCTCCTCACCGCCTCCTCAGCGGCGCCGCCTCGCGCCGTCGACCACAGCCTTGGAGCCGCTGCCGACCAACCCCTCGTTTGGGTTCCTCCGCATCGTGCTCAAGGAAGAAGAAAGGTCATATTTGTTTATTATTTTTTATGTAAAAATTACAGTTTCTTTAGTTATAGTTTTTGTAATTACAAAGTAGTCCATGTATATAGTTTGCTTGTGAATGTTGTTTCCTGAAATTGCACACAGACCCCTGTATTCGCATTTTAATTTGTACATCATTGTTGCATCATTTTACTCAAAAAAAATATCATTATGTTGAGCAACTTATCCTCTGTCATGTGATTGTTTATTTGTATTTTTGTGAGATATGGGTAATTAACTAAAATTGTTCAACTGAAATTTTGCATAGTTTACCCAATCTGGACTCTTAAATTCATATCTAACTCACGTTTGCTCCAAAAAATGCACAAAAATTAGGAATGATGCCTGGAAATGAGATGAACTTACAGTCCAAATTTCATCTAAATTGGATTTGTCTTGTGCTTGGAATAATTTGTAGAGTGGATATAGTGTTTGATTTTTAATTAAATCTACATAAATCATTTTTGCGAAATTTCAACTCTCCTGGATTGCTATCTAAATATCTTTTTGAGATAATTTGCTCTCGGACTAATTTGATAACGTGGATTTAATAGGAATTAATTACTCATTTCCACTCTGTTTTCACTAAAACATTCATAAAAAATTCATAATTTGTCAGAAAAATCCAAAAAAATTACTAGTCTCCTTGCATCATGTTTTAGTTCCGGTAATTTTTTCATATTTTTTGCTTACTGTTTGTGTGATAAATTGCAAAAAAACCCATAAAAAGTGTGCATTTTTCCTTGTTGCATTTTAACACCTAAAATTCTAAAAAAATGTGTTTTGTGTTATCACTGGATTAGGACTTTAGAAAAAAATATAATTTGGCTGAATTGGATTAATTTAACATTAAAATTAATTTGGCCTATTGTATGATTTCTTAGTGTCTTGATTCATTTGCATTTGCATTCTTGTTGCATAAAAAAATATATAAAATACCGCATTGGAAATCTAAAACCTAATTTGCAAATTAACCCAAAGTTGTTCCTTTGCCTCCCTGTGTTCGACCCCGGACTTGCCCGGGATATAAATTAAGCCGAGACACTCTTCACGGAGATCTTCTCTCGGTTCTGACCGAATCACTAAGTACATGTATTACAACGTACATGAATTAAACATCGTATTTAGCGACTCGTCAGATGGCGCAGTTGCCGGGGAGGCAAACGGCTTAGGGATTAGTTTAAAAATTTGGATTTAGATTTCACTTACTCGGGTAGTCTGACCCCCGAGCCACTTTGTAGTTAATCCATTTTCTGTCATTTTTTCTCTTCAATATTTTTGTATATATTTTGTTGTTTATCTCTCTAATATAAATCTCATTTTCCTTGCGAGGGCTCGTTGGACTTGGAGTGCATCGGAGGTCGACGGACGCGACGCGTGCCGACTGCTGAAGAGCTTGGAGAATTTATTTATCTTCGAGAGAATTTTTGTAAATTGTTGTAATTATTTAGGTAGTTGCTCATTTATAGCGGCTCTTGTTTGAGACCTCGCGTGTGTAAAAAAGACTTGGACATTTGTGGTGTGTCGAGACCTGTTTCACTCTCCGGTGAGGGTGGGGCTCGACTTGAGTGGCGAAACTAAGGATTAGGCACACGGTAGCTTAGAATCAAATTTGTTTGTGCCCATCGTAAGTTAGGCCACACATATCTTAGAAGATTCACATATCTTATAAGACTCATAATGAGACGCACATAGACACGTACTACTTAGCTCAAATTAAATCAATTCTTCCCCGCTAATAGTATATTGTTTAGGTGTGGTTTTCTCGATCTGCATGCATTTAGTGTAAAATTTATAAATTCTGTTCTGCATAACGCATGAAGAGTGCTGGGATTCACTGTAAGTATACCTTCTTCTAAGCATGCATCATAGTTTCTCGTTTGCATTCTGATTTCCGATTCCCCTCTTATTTTATAACTTAAGGTCAAAAGGAAATTGGGACTGAACGGTAGACGTGCTTGTGTGTTCACATAAATTTCAAGTGATAACCTAACTCTAAAATTGGGACTGAATTGAGCAGGTTGATCTAATTAATTGGAATAAAAAGAACCCTTGTTCTCGGGTGCATAAAGCCCTCATTGTTTGTTTTAATTGCAAGTGAGAGAGAGACGACCCTAGGATAGAGCCAAGTCTGGATTTCTTACTTACTATTGGTTCTTTATTTTAAGGCGATTAGCTACTTTTCAGTGAGGAATACGGGTAGCCGTATTTATACGGTCCGGACTTCCTTAGCAGAGTGGGAGGTTTAGAGGACGCTTTAGTCCTCAAGGAACGGGCTTCGGCTTGTACTTACTCCTATACTGGCTGAAAGTAGGCCCAACTAGTCGTAAGAACCGGGTCAGTCTGTAGGAAAATACGGGCACCTAACAGCTCGTTAATCTTTCCAAGATTGTATTTCTCACCAACTAAAATTGACAAGATAATTCGGCCGAACTCTTACGGCCTTCACGTGTTGCGTTGGTGAAATCGAGGGTTTGGATTGTGTTTGTATTGTGTGAGTTTACTCCGCACATTTACGTGCACCGTAGAACTATCACCTCATTGAAATATCGTGTTCTAATCAGTTCTTTTGACATCGAAGATGACTGATTGGGGGGATAATTATTCGGACCTTGCGAATTTCTCGTTGAACCCTCCAAGAAGTATGTCTTCACAGGTCCATGCGCAACATGGACCAACCTGGACTCATGACCCTCTTGAGCCCAGGATCACCCACTCTCGGGATGGTTACTCTCAAACCATTCCCTTTCTCTCTTCCCACCTCACCGAGGAAGACCTTCGCCTCGATGAGAATATCTTGATTCATAAATCCTCTTCTAATCAAGAACACATTGCTGATTCAGGCCATATAGAAGACACAAGTAAAATGCCTCCAAAGAAGAAAGAAGAGGAAGAAGAGAACAATGAAGACCCAATGAAAATGATACTTGCCAGATTAGCTGCATCTGAGAAGCAACAAGCATTACTAAGAGCTCAGTTAGGACAGTTAAATGTTGGGGTCCAACTACCAATGGATGCGACGTATAACCCTGGACAATATCAAATTCATAACTACTTGAGTCCGGCCGAACCCACTGTTGACTTTAAATTGAAGCCGCATTTTCTGAACCTGCTGCTACATTTTGATGGGAATGCTTCTGAGGAGCCATATGCATTCCTAAGGGACTTTGAGCTCATCTGTGCTAACCTCAAACATAATAATGTTAGCCAGGATTATATTAGGCTCAAAGCCCTTCCATTTGCCTTGGGTGGCAAAGCTGATTACTGGGTAAAGAATCTTGGGATCGCTGTCACCACATATGCCCAGTTCAAGGACCTGTTTTTGAAGAAGTTCTACCCTTTGAGTAGAACTAACATGATGAGGACGCGCATTACGAGTTTTTCCCAATTACCCCATGAAGCTTTTTGTGATGCTTGGGAAAGATTCAAGGACATCATGCAGAAGTGTCCCTGTCATGGACTAAATGACAACATCTTGGTCCAATCCTTCTTCACTGGTCTCAACCCTGAGATGCGGGGTTTAGTGAGCGCTTCCTGTGGAGGCAGCTATACATCACGAGGAGCGGATACCGTCTGGAGGGTATTCGAGCAGATGGATGAAACTAGCCGCTCACAGATGGCCAGCAGGGCCTATACACCATCCCCCAGTTCACTCTCACTTGGAGGGGGAAAATCAGTTGTAGTTGATCTCTCTCAGGATGTGATCCCTAGCATGGGACTCCTTGCTGACAAGCTTACTGTAGTCAAGAGGATTGACAGGAGAATTGATGAATTAGACCGGAGTGTCTCCAAGATTCCAAAACAAATGGAGGAGTTGACTGATAGGGTATCTAAGATAAAGATACCTGCCGTGACTGCACCCTCTGCTCCCATATACCGAGTTCACCATGTTCAGGAGCAGTTGGTGTCAGGGCAACCCCAGCCGTGGGAGCAGGACCCATCCTACACCCACTCTTTCCAGCAGCCACCTCCATTAGCATAGACAGTTCAGGAGGAACCTCCACCGGTTTGGGAGATGAATGGAGTATGGTATACTCAGGACCCTGCCAGGCAGGGAAGTACGGGAGACCGACAGTCCTATCAGCGTCCCCCGACCTTTCACAACACCGCATTCACCTCCACACCACCTCCTTCACAGCAGAGCCCTGGATTCCAGCCACCCCAGCAGCAGAGGCAGCAGTACCAGCAGTATGGCCGACAGGGCCATTACCAGGCGGGCCAGCAGGGTCCACAACCCCAGCAGCAGCAGCAGAGGCAGTACTCTGGCCAGCAGGGCCAGTCTTCCCGTTCTTCTTCCCAGTCTTATCCACTTCCTTCTTCGTCAAGTTCCGTGGATATTCAGCAGCAGATACTCGACGAGCTACGTTCCTACAGGAACGAGATTCAAGACTTACGGGTGGATGTCAACCGCCTGTCCAGATGGCGAGACGAGCAGACTGCACCCTCTACCTCTATACCAGCCCAAGTTCAGGCTAACCCCAATAGCCTGAATAGATCTAGTTCTCAGCAGCACTTTGGTCAGGTATACTATTCAGCATCTCCTAGATCTGAACATGAGATTCTTTCGTGTGACGAGGCTAACCACATGTCACTCAGGAGCGGAAGGACCGTGACCGTACCTGACCGGGCAAGGGATACGAGGAGGGCCATATCTGGAGCTCTACCTGAGGAGTCTTCAGAGGACGAGGAGGAGAGCATCATATTTCGGAGCCCCATCAGCATCATTCGAGGATTTCTACTCAGGGAGCCAAGAGGAGAAGGAGAGCACGTATGCAGCATCGGCAGCATGGATACACTTCTGAGTCTACGGAGGACCTTGCATCTCCGGTTGTGGCGGATACCACTCCATCTTCTATTCCTCAACCTGTAGTAGATAGTTTAGATTTTGAGTCCATGTTGCATCACAAAGATTCATGTATGAAGAACTCTGTTTCCGTTAATGCAAAGAATGATCTTTTAGTTCATGATTCAGATTCTTCATCCTCTGTTTCCCTAGCTTCAATCCCTTTCCCCCGTACTCTTACGGCAGGAAAGCGCATCAAAAAGATTCAGAAAGATGACCCCGATATGGCACGGTTTTGTAGAGAAAATATCACAGTTAAGGTGCCATTTAATGAATATGTGTCTAACCATCATGCCTTCCAAAAATACCTTAAGGTGAGATGCACACCTTGAAGGGTTAGCAGGAAGAAAGATAATCGAAATATAAAGACACATGTCTTATCAGTAGCCACAACCTATTGTCTCAAGAATCAGACTCTGCCAAAGAAAAAGAGAGACATGGGTGCTCACTATGTGGAGAGTCGTATTGACGACATTGCATTTGCACGCACACTCTTAGATAACGGTTCTTCAATCAACTTACTTCCCTTAGCATTATATCAGAAATTGGAGTTGGGACCACTTCGCAAATCTAGAGCCTTACTCCAATTCGTTGATCGATCAGTGAAGAGACCTAAGGGAGAAGTGAAGAACGTAGTTATCTCGATTGAGGGGCAGAACTATCAGGTTGACTTCACAGTCTTGGACATGGAGACCCCCAATCATTGGAGAGAATCTCAGATCATTCTCGGACGACCCTTCCTTAGGACCGCAGGTGCAGCTTTCGATTATGGTACGGGAATGATGAAGTTCCGTTCTCCAAGTGGAGAAGTGAACCTTGAGATGAAGCAAACCAAGTGTCAGCGACCTGATTCGGAGAGTAGCACAGAGTACTCATCTTCAGAGGCAGATTGCAGTTTCATTAGCACAGTTGGGATTTGGGGCAGATTCCTTCAGGACAGAGAGAGACCCTTTCATCTGGAGAGGATATGGTGCATGATGTAGTTTGCCAGGTGTTGTCTGATCTTCCTAGAGATGCATCAACCTATTCTCATGATGACTTAGAGATCCATTCGGATCTGTCAGTTCCATCCTCTTCGGAACAATCATGGGACATAGATGACGAGTCGGACGTGGCTTTTGCCGATTGTTTGGATACTTTTGACGATCCGACTCCCGATACTTCTGATTTGGTGGCGAGTACTACTCAGCTTAGCCCACCTTCATGCAGCACGGAACCAAATTCAGATTCAGTTCAGCCAGATCTGCTTGATGATACCACATTGCCAGAACTGAAATCACTACCTCCTACACTTAAGTATGCCTTTCTTGCGGGACCCAAAGAGAAATATCCGGTCATCATTAGCTCAGACTTGACTTTAGAACAGGAGTCTAGGTTGTTAGAGGTCTTAGAGAGGAACCGCAAAGCAATAGGCTAGACAGTGTCGGATCTCGTGGGCATCAACCCCGCTCTCTACTCACACCACATTTTTACTGAGGATAATGTGAGACCTTCCCATGAGTTCCAAAGGAAACTTAACCCCAATCTACGGGAAGTGGTGAAGAAAGAGATTGAGAAATGGTGCAAAGCAGGGTTTATATACCCTATTTCTGACTCCAAGTGGGTGGCCCCACTCCATGTTGTCCCGAAGAAGTCGGGAATTCAGATGGTCACCAACGAGGAGGGGGTAGAGATCGCGACACGAGTACCTACGTCGTGGCGTGTCTGTGTTGACTACAGGCGCCTGAATGCTGCGACTAAGAAAGATCACTTTCCCTTGCCTTTTATTGATCAGATCTTGGAGAGACTAGCAGGGAAAGAGTTCTTCTGTTTTCTTGATGGGTACTCAGGCTACAACCAGGTGGCCATTGCCCCTGAGGACCAGGAAAATACCACATTTACTTGTCCATTCGGCACTTATGCTTTCAGGCGCATGCCATTCGGGCTCTGCAATGCCCTGGGCACATTTCAGCGGTGCATGATAGCCATATTTGCCGAGATGGTGGGAGATTTCCTGGAAGTATTCATGGATGACTTCTCGGTTCATGGTGATTCTTTTGATACATGTTTAGCGCACTTGGACCAAGTCCTCACGAGGTGTAGAGAGGTGAATCTGGTACTCTCCTGGGAGAAGAGTCACTTTATGGTGACGGAGGGTATCGTGTTGGGGCATGTCATCTCCAAAAGGGGAATGGAGGTTGATCCTGCCAAGGTGGAGGTGATCAAGAAACTCGATCCGCCTACCAGCGTGAAGTCAGTGCGGTCATTCTTAGGGCATGTCGGATTCTATAGAAGATTCATTCAGGATTTTTCAAAGATCGCCCGCCCACTGACTGAGCTCTTAGGGAAAGACACATAGTTCGTTGTAGATCACAGGTGTCTGGAGGCCTTTGAGCTCTTGAAGAGGAAGATTTGTGCCTCGCCTATCCTACAAGCTCCTGACTGGTCTCTTCCATTTGAGATCATGACTGATGCTTCAGATTTTGCTATAGGAGCTGTGTTAGGACAACGGCGAGAGGGGATTTCGTTTGCGATTCACTATGCGAGCAAAGTTTTAGATCCTACACAGAAAAATTATACAGTGACTGAAAAGGAAATGCTCGCAGTAGTATGGGCCCTCGAGAAGTTCAGATCATATATTTTGGGCTCTAAGGTGACAATTTATACAGATCGCAGAGCCATTCGATATTTAATGGAAAAGAAGGACGCGAAGGCGCGTCTTCTTAGGTGGATTTTACTCCTCCAGGAATTTGATTTGGAGATAAAAGATAAACCTGGAGTGAAGAATGTTGTGGCTGATCATCTTTCTCGGATTGAACTTAAGGATTCTCCTGATTATGAGCAGATTAGAGAGACCTTCCCAGATGAGTCAATTTGTGTTATTGACTCACTCCCGTGGTATGCCAACATGGTGAACTATCTTGTCTCCAAGCAGGTTCCCCATGGTTGGACTAGGAGCAGTATTGACTGACTGAAGTCGGATTCGAGGAGATACCACTGGGACGATCCTTTCCTTTTCTTCGAAGGACCGGATTGTGTTTGGAGAAGGTGTATTCCTCAGGAGGAATACCAGAGTGTCCTCACATATTGTCATTCACTTGAGGCTGGAGGACACCATTCGGGAAAGAGAACCGCTCACAAAGTACTTCAATGTGGATTGTATTGGCCGACCTTGTTTAGAGATGCTATTGATTTTGTACGGTCGTGCCCTATCTGTCCAAGGATGGGAGGGACAGTTGGACAGAGAGATGAGATGCCCATGCAACCGATGATTATTTGTGATGTTTTTGATGTATGGGGCATAGATTTTATGGGTCCCTTTCCCAACAGCCAAGGACATGAGTACATATTGTTGGCGGTTGACTATTTATCCAGGTGGGTGGAGGCTATCCCAACCCGAACCGCAGACAGTAAGACTGTCTGTAAGCTTGTGAGAGATCATATTATTGCTAGATTCGGGGTGCCAAAAGTTTTGATATCTGATGGGGGTAGCCATTTTGTGAACCGAGATATGAGATCTTTAGCTAAGGACTATGGATTTGAGCATAGAGTTACTAGTCCTTACCACCCACAGTCCAACGGCATGGCAGAGGTTTCGAACAGAGAGGTGAAGAGTATTTTGCAGAAATTGGTTCGTCCCGATAGGAAGAACTGGTCTCAGCTTTTGGACCAAGTTCTGTGGGCCTATAGGACAGCCTACAAGACACCATTGGGTACTTCACCATTTAGAATGATCTATGGCAAGCCATGCCATTTGCCCGCAGAATTGATTCATAAATCCGAATGGGAAATTAAGAAGATTAATTGGAGTTGTCACCTAGGGAAGCTTTGTCGAGACTTGAACTTGAACGAGCTCGTGGAAATCCGAAAGAGGGCATTTGACAACAGTTTGATTTATAAGGACAAAGTAAAGAGATGGCATGATCACCACATTAGGTGCAAAGACTTTGTCCCTGGGCAAAAGGTATGGTTGTTCAATGCCAGGTTGAAGATGTTCCATGGGAAGCTCAAATCTAAATGGACGGGTCCCTTTGTTGTTAAGAAAGTGCACGAGAATGGAAGTGTAGAGATAGCTGATCTCACAGATGGTGCACAATCTCATGTGGTAAATGGACAACTGTTGAAGCATTTTGTTGATTCAAAAGAGCAGTTAGTCCAAGTCGAGGTCATCAACTTCATGCAGAGTGAGCACAGAGCAGATACATCATATTACTCATCATGAAGATGCAGCATCAAGATTCAACATCTTAGAAGATTCATTCCTCTTGTACATTCGCCCTTCTTTGTATATTCTCCAGATCACATCGGTTCTTACACTTATTCTTGTCCTATACTTAGGCTTACCAAGAGCCTAAGTATAGGGCGAGCCGATGCCCTCCATATGTATACTCATCCATTTCTCTTTTTGACCTCGTCCGCCCCATTTTTGCTCTTCTTCTACACTTAGGTTGTCCAGAGCCTAAGTATGGGGGCGGATCGACTTCTATACTGTTGATTATTTTAGCCATCCTACGCTTAGCACGAGCTATGTCTTTTTCTCGCTTCTTGTGCCATGAGGACATAGCACATGCTAAGTATAGGGGGGGCGTGTATATATTACATATATACTTTACCCATAGCTCGTACTTTCACGTATTTTTGTATATATTATACAATAATTATGGGGTGGGTAAAAAAAACTTTTTCCTAAAAAAACTCTTTTTCCTTATTTGCTAAAAAAACTTTTCAAAAAAATCCTCTTTTTTAAAAAAACAAAACAAACTTTTTCAAAAAAAAAGTCTTTTCTTATTTACCTATCTTTTTCAAAAAAAACTCTTGAAAAAAAAACAAAACTTGTCTAACAAAAAAAATTCTTTGCCTTTGTTTGAAAAAAAACCTTTTTGAAAAAAAAAACTTTTTCTAAAACTTAAAAAAATCAATCAATCATCAAAAAAAACTAACTAATAAGTTGGTTTAGTCCCTGACACAATTCACTTTCACACAAGACTAGTGATGTTCAAGAACACTTGGTTTATGAGGTCTTGAGATTTTGAGTTAACCAGCCTTAGTCATTAGGGTCCTTGGATGTAATTATTAACATTTCCCTAGTTTGAAAGATTTGTATGCTATATTGCATGCTTAGTCTCTACCTTAAGAATATGATCAGCACCTCACATACACGACTGCAGTTATGATGAGATGAGTTGAAATTTCACTTGAGGATCTGGGATGAGGGATTTGAGTTTGGACTTGATTTAATGATGCTCGAGGATGGGATAAAATCAATGAAGGCTTCATGAAACCTGAGTGTCAGCATCTTTAGCCAGTATGAGAACATGGTTCTTGTACTATCTCTTGACATTTACCTATGTGCCAAGGTGTGATAAAATAAAAAAATGTTGATCAGTGTGCGCCAACTCTTGGTAAAAGCAGTGGAGCTAGCCAAAAATACTACAAATCAATGAAATGTCAAAGAAAAGCTCTCATTCCATACAAAGCCAAATATCAAAGAGCTTCCACTAAAGGCGAGCGCTCCCAACCATTTCAAAAGTGTCCACTTGGACCACCGCTATTAGGATCAGGAGTCGGGCTTGCACCAAAAAAGGGCTCTGCATCATAAATGCTACAAGTCTGGGTGTAGAAGGTATAATAGATACTCAAAAAAGACACACCCCGGTGTATTCCCAGGAAAACAAGTGCAGACGGCTCCAACTTCTCTTGACGGACGCACTGATCAACACCAAAAAATGCGTTGAGTAATAAGGCACTTGAGAGGATCCTTGTTCCAATGAGAGGGAGAGAAGAAATAACACAATCCTATGCCCTCCATCAACTGGCCTTCCATCTACACTTTTAAGTCTGACAACTAAAGAGACGGTGGATTGGATGCAAGAAATGATTTATTCCCTAGTGTTGAGGATCGGGTCCTTAGGAGAGTCTCTTGGACTGGAACCTTGGGTGACGTTGTGACTCTACTCTTGTAACTGCGGTCAACACTTAAAGTCATATCCCTACTATATATGTATACAAAGAGAGTCTGATGATTAGGGAAATTAGGTACCTTTTGACTAGAGCTTGGTTCAGCATAGAATTTTAGGATTTCTAAAACCGAGAGTTCTTGAACGGATCAAGTCTTGTATTCACATGCACAGTCAGGGGTTAATCCAACTTATTCATTCTTTATTTGCTCGAGGACTAGCAAAGTTTAAGTATAGGGGGGTGATGAATCCACGATTCATCATCTCAATATCATGATCTTAGCAAAATCTCCGAGTAAAAGCTCATAAAAATGTACATAAATTCATTAAATTAACAAAATATCTCTTGTAAACAAAACACACTAATTATTGTATATTAGATTGTACAAAATAAATTACACATAAAAAGCCGCAAAAATAAAGGAGTCTTATACATGTAAATAGCCCAAAACTTCATGTATTTTTAATAATTTCATATCAACTCCTTTTTGGCTAATTCTTTCTCCAACATGTTCATATCAATGTATATAAAAATACAAAAATACAAAACAAATTAAATGTCAAATAAATGCTCCTAGATCGCAATGGGAAAAAGCCGTAAAGACCAACTTTCAAGCTAAATTCCCGCTCCGTATGAACTCCAAATTCACCAAACTCACTTTTAAAGTTCAAGTTAGAAAATTATCTATCCAACGGAAGTGGTTTCATTAAAATCGGAGCTCATTTGCAAAAGTTGGGTTTTGGGACCTAGATGTACTTTGTATACCTTGTATATATTCATTATTTCTTTAATTTTTATTGTATCTTTCATAATTACTAAAAACACAAAAATATCATGATTGTGTTGTATTTTAATTGTACTATTTTATTGTATTTTCCGTTGTAAATATCTCTTATTAAAAAGACAAAAAATATATATATTAGAAAAGTAAAAAAAATGTGTACATGGTGTTTTGTCTTCTTTTGTAAATTCCCCACTTTTTGTCTTCTCTTTTTAATTTATTGTATTTAAAGTAGACAATCTTATTTATTTATTTATTTATTATTTAACTTCCATTCTCTACAATAACCACCAATTCAACTCCATTACTCCACCATTTTTTCTAACTTCTAATTTAACTCCAATTTTATTAACCTCCATCCCACTCCATCTTAATTCTAACTTCTATTTTTTCCATCTCTTTATATACATTCCATCCTCCTTAATTTGCACTTGATCCATCTTTATGTGAGGAGAGCCAAGTTCCCAGAGTTGAATCGGTGACAGCGACGCAACCGCGGTCGAGCAACAACGGCCCTCTCTCCGGTGTGATCCGTTGGCTTTTTGGCCAACATCGCAGCCGCAACCGCGCGCTGCTCGAGCTCATCGCATGCCGGCGATTCGAGCGAAGACCGTGCTCACGAAAGCAATTCATAGGCGACCGTATCATCGTAGGTAAATTTTCCCTTCATTTTAGTTCATTTGGTCTTTTTGCAATTTTTTTAGTACACAACATATCACCCCTTCCACCACCACCATCACACCATTTTTCTTTCTCCCATTTGTTTACTTTATCATCTTCACCACCATCATCATAGTTTTTTTTCCCACATCCTCTACTTCCTGTTTAAAGAAAACTTAAAAAAAATATATAAAACAAAATTAAAACAAAAAAAAGTCCCTTCCTATTACAGCAAAAAAAAGAATTAAAAAAATAAAAAAAAATAAAAAAAGCCGCAGCAGCGGTGGGGGAGCACCCACCGCCGCCGCCCATTCTCATCAACGGCAAGCGGTTGCGCCGCCCACTACTTCCGCCGCCCCTCCGCCTCAGCCGCGCGGCCGCCTCCGCCGCGCCAGCCGAGCGGCCTTCTCCGCCCGCCACCAGCGGCCTGTCTCCACCTTCGCGCGCGGCCGCCCGCGAAGCCGCCTGCGCGGCCGTGCGCGAGCAGCTGCCTCCGCCCCATCAGCCGACCGCGGCCCTCCAGAAGCCAATCGCAGCTCCGACGACCCCTACGCGGCCTTCTCCGCCCTCCGTCGACCGCCCCTCGCCGTCTCCTCAGCGGCGCCGCCTCGCGCCGTCGACCACAGCCTTGGAGCCGCCGCCGACCAACCCCTCATTTTGGTTCCTCCGCATCGTGCTCAAGGAAGAAGAAAGGTCATATTTGTTTATTATTTTTTATGTAAAAATTACAGTTTCTTTAGTTATAGTTTTTGTAATTACAAAGTAGTCCCTGTATATAGTTTGCTTGTGAATGTTGTTTCCTGAAATTGCACACAGACCCCTGTATTCGCATCTTAATTTGGACATCATTGTTGCATCATTTTACTCAAAAAAAATATCATTATGTTGAGCAACTTATCCTCTGTCATGTGATTATTTATTTGTATTTTTGTGATATATGGGTAATTAACTAAAATTGTTCAACTGAAATTTTGCATAGTTTACCCAATATGGACTCTTAAATTCATATCTAACTCACGGTTGCTCCAAAAAATGCACAAAAATTAGGAATGATGCCTGGAAATGTGATGAACGTAAATCCAAATTTCATCTAAATTGGAGTTGTCTTGTGCTTGGAATAATTTGTAGAGTGGATATAGTGTTTGATTTTTAATTAAATCTACATAAATCATTTTTGCGAAATTTCAACTCTCCTGGATTGCCTATCTAAATATCTTTTTGAGATAATTTGCTCTCGGACTAATTTGATAACGTGGATTTAATAGGAATTAATTACTCATTTCCACTCCGTTTTCACTAAAACATTCATAAAAAAATCATAATTTGTCAGAAAAATCCAAAAAAATTTACTGTAGTCTCCTTGCATCATGTTTTAGTTCCGGTAATTTTTTCATATTTTTTACTTACTGTTTGTGTGATAAATTGCAAAAAAAAACCCATAAAAAGTGTGCATTTTTCCTTGTTGCATTTTAACACCTAAAATTCTAAAAAAATGTGTTTTGTGTTATCACTGTATTAGGACTTTAGAAAAAAAATATAATTTGGCTGAATTGGATTAATTTAACATTAAAATTAATTTGGCCTATTGTATGATTTCTTAGTATCTTGATTCATTTGCATTTGCATTCTTGTTGCATAAAAAAATATAAAAAAATACCGCATTGGAAATCTAAAACCTAATTTGCAAATTAACCCAAAGTTGTTCCTATGCCTCCCTGTGTTCGACCCCGGACTTGCCCGGGATATAAATTAAGCCGAGACACTCTTCACGGAGATCTTCTCTCGGTTCTAACTGAATCGCTAAGTACACGTATTACAACGTACATGAATTAAACATCGTATTTAGCGACTCGTTAGATGGCGTCGTTGCCGGGGAGGCAAACGGCTTAGGGATTAGTTTAAAAATTTGGATTTAGATTTCACTTACTCTGGTAGTCTGACCCCCGAGCCACTTTGTAGTTAATCCATTTTCTGCATTTTTTCTCTTCAATATTTTTGTATATATTTTGTTGTTTATCTCTCTAATATAAATCTCATTTTCCTTGCGAGGGCCCGGTGGACTTGGAGTGCATCGGAGGTCGACGGACGCGACGCGCGCCGACTGCTGAAGAGCTTGGAGAATTTATTTATCTTCGAGAGAATTTTTGTAAATTGTTGTAATTATTTAGGTAGTTGCTCATTTATAGCGGCTCTTGTTTGAGAGCTCGCATGTGTAAAAAAGACTTGGACATTTGTGGTGTGTCGAGACCTGTTTCACTCTCCGGTGAGGATGGGGCTCGACTTGAGTGGCGAAACTAAGGATTAGGCACACGGTAGCTTATAATCAAATTTGTTTGTGCCCATCGTAAGTTAGGCCACACATATCTTAGAAGATTCACATATCTTATAAGATTCATAATGAGACGCACATAGACACGTACTACTTAGCTCAAATTAAATCAATTCTTCCCCGCTAATAGTATATTGTTTAGGTGTGGTTTTCTCGATCTGCATGCATTTAGTGTAACATTTATAAATTATGTTCTGCATAACGCACGAAGAGTGCTGGGATTCACTGTAAGTATACCTTCTTCTGAGCATGCATCATAGTTTCTCGTTTGCATTCTGATTTCCGATTCCCCTCTTGTTTTATAACTTAAGGTCAAAAGGAAATTGGGACTGAACGGTAGACGTGCTTGTGTGTTCACATAAATTTCAAGTGATAACCTAACTCTAAAATTGGGACTGAATTGAGCAGGTTGATCTAATTAATTGGAATAAAAAGAACCCTTGTTCTTGGGTGCATAAAGCCCTCATTGTTTGTTTTAATTGCAAGTGAGAGAGAGACGACCCTAGGATAGAGCCAAGTCTGGATTTCTTACTTACTACTGGCTCTTTATTTTCAGGCGATTAGCTACTTTTCAGTGAGGAATACGGGTAGCCGTATTTATACGGTCCGGACTTCCTTAGCAGAGTGGGAGGTTTAGAGGGCACTTTAGTCCTCAAGGAACGGGCTTCGGCTTGTACTTACTCCTATACTGGCTGAAAGTAGGCCCAACTAGTCGTAAGAACCGGGTCAGTCTGTAGGAAAATACGGGCACCTAACAGCTCGTTAATCTTTCCAAGATTGTATTTCTCACCAACTAAAATTGACAAGATAATTCGGCCGAACTCTTACGGCATTCACGTGTTGCGTTGGTGAAATTGAGGGTTTGGATTGCGTTTGTATTGTGTATGTTTACTCCGCACATTTACGTGCACCATAGAACTAGCACCTCATTGAAATATCGTGTTCTAATCGGTTTCTTTTGACATCGAAGATGACTGATTGGGGGGATAATTATTCGGACCTTGCGAATTTCCCGTTGAACCCTCCAAGAAGTATGTCTTCACAGGTCCATGCGCAACAAGGACCAACCTGGACTCATGACCCTCTTGAGCCCAGGATCACCCACTCTCGGGATGGTTACTCTCAAACCATTCCCTTTCTCTCTTCCCACCTCACCGAGGAAGACCTTCGTCTCGATGAGAATATCTTGATTCATAAATCCTCTTCTAATCAAGAACACATTGCTGATTCAAGCCATATAGAAGACACAAGTAAAATGCCTCCAAATAAGAAAGAAGAGGAAGAAGAGAACAATGAAGACCGAATGAAAATGATACTTGCCAGATTAGCTGCATCTGAGCAGCAACAAGCATTACTGAGAGCTCAGTTAGGACAGTTAAATGTTGGGGTCCAACTACCAATGGATGCGGCGTATAACCCCGGACAATATCAAATTCATAACTACTTGAGTCCGGCCGAACCCACTGTTGACTTTGAATTGAAGCTGCATTTTCTGAACCTGCTGCCACATTTTGATGGGAATGCTTCTGAGGAGCCATATGCATTCCTAATGGACTTTGAGCTCATCTGTGCCAACCTCAAACATAATAATATTAGCCAGGATTATATTAGGCTCAAAGCCCTTCCATTTGCCTTGGGTGGCAAAGCTGATTACTGGGTAAAGAATCTTGGGATCGCTGTCACCACATATGCCCAGTTCAAGGACCTGTTTTTGAAGAAGTTCTACCCTTTGAGTAGAACTAACATGATGAGGACGCGCATTACAAGTTTTTCCCAATTACCCCGTGAAGCTTTTTGTGATGCTTGGGAAAGATTCAAGGACATCCTACAGAAGTGTCCCTGTCATGGACTAAATGATAACATCTTGGTCCAATCCTTCTTCACTGGTTTCAACCCTGAGATGCAGGGTTTAGTGAGCGCTGCCTGTGGAGGCAGCTATACATCACGAGGAGCGGATACCGTCTGGAGGGTATTCGAGCAGATGGCTGAAACTAGCCGCTCATAGATGGCCAGCAGGGCCTATACACCATCCCCTAGTTCACTCTCGCTTGGAGGGGGAAAATCAGCTGTAGTTGATCTCTCTCAGGATGTGATCCCTAGCATGGGACTCCTTGCTGACAAGCTTACTGTAGTCGAGAGGATTGACAGGAGAATTGATGAATTAGACCGGAGTGTCTCCAAGATTCCAAAACAAATGGAGGAGTTGACTGATAGGGTATCTAAGATAAAGATACCTGCCGTGACTGCACCCTCTGCTCCCATATACCGAGTTCACCATGTTCAGGAGCAGTTGGTGTCAGGGCAACCCCAGCCGTGGGAGCAAGACCCATCCTACACCCACTCTTTCCAGCAGCCACCTCCATTAGCAGAGACAGTTCAGGAGGAACCTCCACCGGTTTGGGAGGTGAATGGAGTATGGTATACTCAGGACCCTGCCAGGCAGGGAAGTACGGGAGACCGACAGTCCTATCAGCGTCCCCCGACCTTTCACAACACCGCATTCACCTCCGCACCACCTCCTTCACAGCAGAGCCCTGGATTCCAGCCACCCCAGCAGCAGAGGCAGTAGTACCAGCAGTATGGCCGACAGGGCCATTACCAGGCGGGCCAGCAGGGTCCACAACCCCAGCAGCAGCAGCAGAGGCAGTACTCTGGCCAGCAGGGCCAGTCATCCCGTTCTTCTTCCCAGTCTTATCCACTTCCTTCTTCGTCTAGTTTTGTGGATATTCAGCAGCAGATACTCGACGAACTACGTTCCTACACGAACGAGATTCAAGACTTACGGGTGGATGTCAACCGCCTGTCCAGATGGCGAGACGAGCAGACTGCACCCTCTACCTCTATACCAGCCCAAGTTCAGGCTAACCCCAATAGCCTGAACAAATCTAGTTCTCAGCAGCACTTTGGTCAGGTATACTATTCAACATCTCCTAGATCTGAACATGAGATTCTTTCGTGTGACGAGGCTAACCACATGTCACTCAGGAGCGGAAGGACCGTGACCGTACCTGACCGGGCAAGGGATACGAGGAGGGGCATCTCTGGAACTCTACCTGAGGAGTCTTCAGAGGACGAGGAGGAGAGGCATCATATTTCAGAGCCCCATCAGCATCATTCGAGGATTTCTACTCAGGGAGCCGAGAGGAGAAGGAGAGCACGTATGCAGCATCGGCAGCATGGATACACTTCTGAGTCTACGGAGGACCTTGCATCTCCGGTTGTGGCGGATACCACTCCTGCTTCTATTCCACAACCTGTAGTAGATAGTTTAGATTTTGAGTCCATGTTGCATCACAAAGATTCATGTATGAAGAACTCTGTTTCCGTTAATGCAAAGAATGATCTTTCAGTTCATGATTCAGATTCTTCATCCTCTGTTTCCCTAGCTTCAATCCCTTTCCCCCGTGCTCTTACGGCAGGAAAGCGCATCAAAAAGATTCAGAAAGATGACCCCGATATGGCACGGTTTTGTAGAGAAAATATCACAGTTAAGATGCCATTTGATGAATATGTGGCTAACCATCCTGCCTTCCAAAAATACCTTAAGGTGAGATGCACACCTAGAAGGGTTAGCAGGAAGAAAGATAATCGAAATATAAAGACACATGTCTTATCAGTAGCCACAACCTATTGTCTCAAGAATCAGACTCTGCCAAAGAAAAAGAGAGACATGGGTGATCACTATGTGGAGAGTCGTATTGACGACATTGCGTTTGCACGCATACTCTTAGATAACGGTTCTTCAATCAACTTACTTCCCTTAGCATTATATCAAAAATTGGAGTTGGGACCACTTCACAAATCTAGAGCCTTACTCCAATTCGCTGATCGATCAGTGAAGAGACCTAAGGGAGAAGTGAAGAACGTAGTTATCTCGATTGAGGGGCAGAACTATCAGGTTGACTTCACAGTCTTTGACATGGAGACCCCCAATCATTGGAGAGAATCTCAGATCATTCTCGGACGGCCCTTCCTTAGGACCGCAGGCGCAGCTTTCGATTATGGTACGGGAATGATGAAGTTCCGTTCTCCTGGTGGAGAAGTGAACCTTGAGATGAAGCAAACCAAGTGTCAGCGACCTGATTCAGAGAGTAGCACAGAGTACTCATCTTCAGAGGCAGATTGCAGTTTCATTAGCACAGTTGGGATTTGGGGACAGATTCCTTCAGGACAGAGAGAGACCCTTTCATCTGGATGGGATATGGTGCATGATGTAGTTTGCCAGGTGTTGTCTGATCTTGCTAGAGATGCATCAACCTATTCTCATGATGACTTAGAGATCCATTCGGATCTGTCAGTTCCATCCTCTTCGGAACAATCATGGGACATAGATGACGAGTCGGACGTGGCTTTTGCCGATTGTTTGGATACTTTTGACTATCTGACTCCCGATACTTCTGATTTGGTGGCGAGTACTACTCAGCTTAGCCCACCTTCATGCAGCATAGAACCAAATTCAGATTCAGTTCAGCCAGATCTGCTTGATGATACCACATTGCCAGAACTGAAATCACTTCCTCCTACACTTACGTATGCCTTTCTTGCGGGAACCAAAGAGAGATATCATGTCATCATTAGCTCAGACTTGACTTTAGAACAGGAGTCTAGGTTGTTAGAGGTCTTAGAGAGGAATCGCAAAGCAATAGGCTGGACAGTGTCGGATCTCGTAGGCATCAACCCCGCTCTCTGCTCGCACCACATTTTTACTGAGGATAATGTGAGACCTTCCCGTGAGTTCCAAAGGAGACTTAACCCCAATCTACGGGAAGTGGTGAAGAAAGAGATTGAGAAATGGTGCAAAGAAGGGTTTATATACCCTATTTCTGACTCCAAGTGGGTGGCCCCACTCCATGTTGTCCCGAAGAAGTCGGGAATTCAGATGGTCACCAACGAGGAGGGGGTAGAGATCGCGACACGAGTACCTACGTCGTGGCGTGTCTGTGTTGACTACATGCGCCTGAATGCTGTGACTAAGAAATATCACTTTCCCTTGCCTTTTATTGATCAGATCTTGGAGAGACTAGCAGGGAAAGAGTTCTTCTGTTTTCTTGATGGGTACTCAGGCTACAACCAGGTGGCCATTGCCCCTGAGGACCAGGAAAAGACCACATTTACTTGTCCATTCGGCACTTATGCTTTCAGGCGCATGCCATTCGGGCTCTGCAATGCCCCAGGCACATTTCAGCGGTGCATGATAGCCATATTTGCCGAGATGGTGGGAGATTTTCTGGGAGTATTCATGGATGACTTCTCGGTTCATGGTGATTCTTTTGATACATGTTTAGCGCACTTGGACCGAGTCCTCACGAGGTGTAGAGAGGTGAATCTGGTACTCTACTGGGAGAAGAGTCACTTTATGGTGACGGAGGGTATCGTGTTGGGGCATGTCATCTCCAAAAGGGGAATGGAGGTTGATCCTGCCAAGGTGGAGGTGATCAAGAAACTCGATCCGCCTACCAACGTGAAGTCAGTGCGGTCATTCTTAAGGCATGTTGGATTCTATAGAAGGTTCATTCAGGATTTTTCAAAGATCGCCCGCCCACTGACTGAGCTCTTAGGGAAAGACACAGAGTTCGTTGTAGATCACAGGTGTCTGGAGGCCTTTGAGCTCTTGAAGAGGAAGATTTGTGCCTCGCCTATCCTACAAGATCCTGACTGGTCTCTTCCATTTGAGATCATGACTGATGCTTCAGATTTTGCTATAGGAGCTGTGTTAGGACAACGGTGAAAGGGGATTACGTTTGCGATTCACTATGCGAGCAAAGTTTTAGATCCTACACAGAAAAATTATACAGTGACTGAAAAGGAAATGCTCGCAGTAGTATGGGCCCTCGCAGAAAAGTTTTATGAAATTCGTCTACCCGCAGGGAAGCACGGGTTGAATCACTAGTGACATTTAATGATGAGGCTATTATTCTCTCTATATGTAAATTTAGAGAGTTGATGTAGGGAAAACATACAAGTGTGTGAAAAAATGTGATGTAAGATATGAAATATGCATGCAAAAATGCAAAGTTTTTTTTGGTGTGTCTCTCCCCGTACTTATGATTTGACATGCCCCCATGGTAAATGTAGATGGAATGAATGGGGTGAAGAATGATAAGAGGGAGGGTACGGGTAGACATTGGGTTTGGAGAAGGTTTCTTCTTCGTTTGTTTTTTCGTAAAGTCTCCTTCATGCTTATTTAATGCCTAGTTTTGGGATAATTGAGTTAGCATGAGAAGAACTTAGTCAAGCTAGGAAGAGTGTGATGGTTTTAACGACCCTAGCAGGGAACCAATGTTAGGTGTACCATGTATTCTTGTTAGCATGATATTTGTATTGGATAAACTATGATGATATTGTCCATGTGATTCTGTAATCATAGAAATGAATTGGACACCTAATTGAGTAATATTATGTGTGATATATTCAGTGAGATGATATATACGAAGGTGGAAGGTGGTGTCAGTATGATGAAGAATCGAGATTGAAAATAGTCTGGTCAAATTCCTTTACAGGATCTTCAAATTGATGTGATAGGTCGGGATCATGCTCGAATAAAAAATTGACGGTTCAATGTTCATTAAAAATTGTTGATCTACTAAGTAAGGCTTGTCTTTAAACATGGACGGGGAAACATATAAGGCTTGTCTTTAAACATGGATGGAGAAACGTATTCTCCCTTTAAATCATCATCCCAAATGATTTCTTTCATTGTAGATACCTCGTGATCGGATCATGCTAAGGTAGATCCTCTTCTACAGCTACCTCTGGAGGAAATATGACCATCGTGATCGGATCATGCTAAGGCACATCCTCTATGGTAAACGATCGATCCTCTCGAAATGATTTAAGGGTTTCCTTCATTTCGTTCCATGTATGATCGGCGATATATATTTTTTCCTTATGTAAAAGTTACTCGGTATTAGAAGAAGGGAATTGAAGATCAATTAATGATGACTTATCTCCCCATATGGATGCGGTACATATTCGCTTATCTAATTCTTGATCAAAGGTCAGTGTGGATTCTGCATTGGTCATATATCTCTCTTCGTTATTTCAATATCATCGTCAAGATTAAAAGATGACATCTCACTCTCAATAATATCATAATCATCTACAGGATCATCCAGAGTTTCTAAGTTAATGGGATTTGTCCGTTGATCTAAACAGATTAAGGAATGTTATCTGTGATCTTGCATTGATGACGGTGTGGCGCTCTCTCTCTTGCTCTCAAATGTTTGTACGTCTTGGGTGTATGCAGACGCGATAGTTTGTAATGGGGTAATTGTGATGTGACCAATTTATAGGTGAGCAACTTGGCAATTACATCATACTGTGTAGTTTGAGTATTGAGTTGTGGTGAGAGGATAATTGTGAGGAAATTTCAACAAATTATTTTTGGACCTCTTGAGTTTGAGCTACTTGTTGTATGATGTTGATCAAGTCATAGTAGTCTGATGCGATGCTTGGAGTTGGTTCTATAGCTTGATGTTTTTCTAATTGTTGAAGGAAAGCATCGTGTACTTCTTGTTGTTTTGCCATATGTTTTAATTGTTGTATGATAGCCACAAGCGAGTTTGGTTCTTCAGTCACGTGTTCTAATTGTTGTATGATAGTCACGAATGAGGTTGTTTCTGCAACCATATGTATGGTCTAAGAAGTAATCTTTGTTTAATTAAACAGGATAAATATGAGACTTTCATAGTGTCCACTTGTCAAAACACCAAACAAATTAGATTTTATTTAAGCCAACAAGAATCCAAACCTTTTCGTTTCCTATGAAATCTAGCCGTTCAAAACAGTTCTATGGTTACCATAATATCTTTCTTCTGATTTTGAGCCCAGTCAGAAGGTAAGTAGGCAACAAGCCTTTCTTAGATCAACTTGGATTTTCATCACTCTTAGTTAAACACCTCAGGGACACGTGTACATAGCAATGTGGGCTTTAAAGAATTATTAAGAACCTTGAGATTTAGACTCTGGTACTAGGGGTACTCATGCATGTGCAATTGTGAGAAGGGTAAACACACGAGTTTTCAAATATTTTTTCAATTTTATGGTTTTCATGTGACCGCTTTAATTTAGTCCAGCAAAGAAATATTTTTTTATCTATATAAGTCGGTACATAATTATTAAGTGATCTTTACATGCAAAGTGGGACTATAGGAGAAGAAATCCCAAGGAGATGCAATGCAAGACGGAAAAAGAAGTTGTTTTTTTAATATGTACAAACAAAGAAATAAAATATATCCTAATAATGCCTACAACAAAAGATGTTATCACGGTAGCGTTCCAAAAATTTTTAATTTCACTCTCATGATGAAGCGACTCATTTCCAATGTGACTTATCCCCAGCCAAAAAAGAAAGAAGATGACAAGTAGAATGTAAATTATATATACAAAGCAAGAATAGTTGCATGTCTCCGGCAACAACGCCAAGTTGTTAATGAGTATTCTCGAGGTTTAAGTACCTGATTATAAGATCGGATAGTCATTACGAACCCGTAAAAACATGGATCAAACAAATACATTATCGGACTTAGCTTATATTATGCCCAAAGCAAAGTAGAGGGTAAGTCAGGGTCGAATCTACGGGGTTAGGAAGATTCTACACTTTATTTTGAAAATAAAAATACTTTTATAGATTGAAGAGTTTGTTGCAAAATATTTGAATAACAAAAGTTAAAATGAAAATTGGCGAAAGCAATAGTGCAGGTCGGCAAATGCTGATCACTCTCATGCTATGCGGCAATCTCTAGTTGGACTTGTACGTAACCATGAGATCCCGTGTATCCCTTAACTCTTCACGAATATGGATTTCCTGACAAGGCAAGTTGGAAGTGGTTACCACCACAAATCGAGCTCAAACCTCGTGTCACGGTCCGATTCTCCATAAGTAAAAGATAATCTACGATAGATACGGATCATCACGATAATAACAATTGTCATCAATTTCCAAGGCATCCTTTGGCGTCAAAGATATTCGTTGTTTTGTTCCTATTAACGTTGATGCCTTGTCATGATAATGACAATTGCCATCAATCTCCAATCACACATTTGCTCGTGCAAATGTTTCCAACGACCTCTATTTATTTTTAGCCAATTGGTTATTCTAATTGCCTCCAACGCATGATACTTAGGGTTCGTTTGGTTGCAGGGTTGGTTAGGATTGGGTTGGACTGAGGTACCCTTGTGAATAGTAAACTGTGAGGAGGATTGGGATGTTTGGAAGGAGTGGTACCTCGGGTTGGGCCAACCCAACCCTGCCCAACCCTGCAACCAAATGAACCCTTAGGTTTATCTATGATATTTTCATGAAAAAATGAGATCACATATAGATGTTGATTTTACTAAATTAAAGATGATGGGATCTCATTATAGATAATATTTGGAGTGTAATTTTGGCATAAGTGTTTATAGCACTAATGGGGAAAGAATAGTAGTGAACTAGTGATGGACAACCTTTGCTAAGAGGTTATCCGTGTAGAAGGATACATGAAGTGATTGTTCTCTTTGGATTCAGAAACTTATAGAAAATTGCTATTGTGACCTTGTATTTTCATAAAGTTGATTATGCATACATCTTATTTCCTTTTCTCTTGATCGAGGTATAAATCAAGGTGGATCGAAGAGTAGTAGGTGACCGGCTATTTGAGTAGATTGACAAATGCATGTAATCCGGTATGCATGTAATGCCAACCCCTAGAATTCTTATACATCATAAAAAATAAGATTTATCTCATGGAATCGATTGATATTGATATAGTATTATAATGAATCATAGATTCATCAATTTTATATATACTTTACCCATAGCTTGTATTTTTACTTGATTATAAATAAATAATGGTTATGAGGTATATGGGTAAATTCTTGTAAAATATGTATACTTTTGTAAAACTTTTTATATTTGTACATAATATGTATTTTAGAAATTCTTTGTGAAAATTGGTATAACAAAATTTTGACAAAAGAATCCTTTTGTAAAAATAATAATTTTGACATAACAAAAATTTTCTAAGGTTTTGTTCCGGACACTTGCCCCTGCACATAAGACTTGTTGTACATTATCCTTTTGGATTCAAAGAACCCTCAACCTTCAGCCACAATCACTCTTGGTTGTTAATGTCATAGACTTAAAGTACCTGCCATGCTCGGATTGAGGTATACGTGATATATTACGTATAGAACCTCTATGTTTAAACTGAGTATGACCAACATCTCACTTGCACGATTGCTTGTATCTTTTGATGAGTCAAGATTTCACCTAAGGTCTAGGATTAGACTACTTGAACTGAAACCCGATCTTATGGAACTCGAGGATGGGAAGGTACTAGTAATCAACTCATGAGGCATCCGTGATAGCAACTAGCCACTATGGGGACAAGGATCCTTATAATATCTTGACTTAACCTAGGTGTAAGTGTTTAACAAAAACAAGAAAATTGCACATTAGTATGCGCCGGCTTGGTAAGAGAAGAGGAAGTAGGCAAATCTACTTTATTACCAAGAAATCTGAAAAAAAACTCAAATTCCAAGAAATTTCCACACAAAAAACTTGAGAATAGATGGCAAATGTTCTCATCCTTTTTAAGTGTTCACTTGGATCGAGAGGAAGTAGGCCACAATGTTGCATCTTTCCACTGTTATTGGGCCACCAAATACGAACCATGCGATCATGAAAAAGGGACCATGCATTATAAATACTAATTTGGGTGTAGAAGGTATACGAGATACTCAAAATAGACATACCTCGGTGCACCTCGGAAAAGCAGGTGATGATGGTTCGAACTTCTTGATGGATATATTGATCCACAGCAAAAAAATTTGTGTGTATGTGTTGGCACTAGGGATGAAAACGGTCGGATACAGATACGAATATAGATGTTACGATATCCTCATCCTTTTTTAAATCTGGATATAAATACGAATACGAATATCACACGAATGTGTAAAATATAAAATCATATCCTCAAGAATGCAAAACGAATATTGGGAATTCTGATACAGATATTTGATAAACGAATACGAATTAATATACGAATGTTATACATGTCCAAATTTACTTAAGAGCTATAAACATTTTAGGTTCATAACAATTTCCAATATATAAAAAGTATAATTAATAAGTTAATAGTGAAATATGTACATAAAAAATAACTAAATAATAAAAGAAAACGTAAAGATAAAACTAAATAATAAAAGAAAGTTTACCAAACTTACTTCTTTATGTACCATGTAAGTATTGATATCATCCAGAATTTGAACATTTGTATTTGTATTCGTATTCGTATTCGTATTCATATTCGTATCCTTCAAAAAAATGAATATTTGTATTCGTATCCTCAAAATTTTGAACATCTGTATTCACATTCGTATTCGTCAAAGTTGAGGATATTACATTCGTATTCGGCGAATGTTGAACATTTACATTCATGTTCGTATTCATTCACCAGATACAAGAAAATAGCATCCATATTTTATTTCTTTTAATTTTTTTGTAAATCCGAAAATAAGAGCAAAGATGAATAAAGAAATTTTTTTATTTTTTATTTTTTTTATTTTTATAGTGTTTTCCTGCAAAACAAACGTTAGAGAAAATAGAGAAACAATTTTTTTTTATCCTGCAAAACAAATGTTAGGCCTAAGGAAAATTTTTTATTTATCTACACATAGGAATATGGACGGGGATTCGGCGAAAATGGGAGAATGAATCCGATTCTCCGGCCACCGTACGTGGCCGGAGTTGATAGATCGTGAGAGATAGAAAATGAACGTGGAGAGATCGAGAAATGAGATGAAAATTCGGAATCGTCGGCGGATCAAAATCGTGATGACTAATTTTTTTATGATCTAGAAGAACAAAATGACGATAAAAAAATACGACAAAATAAAAAAACGATTAAACTAAGGAAATGCGAAGAAACATACGGATCTCACCTTAGGAGCGGAAAATAGACCGTGATCGCCTCGACAAGGCCGACTCGCTGTCACCGGACGACTTGGAGGCTAGGCAACTTCCTCGACGAAATTTCTCTCGGAGATCGGGCTCCTCTCTCTAAAGATTGATCAGGTTGGAATGAGGGAGATGGAGCCATATAAATAGAAAAGAGAGACATTTGAATTTTTGAAGAAGATAAGAGAGATTTTTGAATTTTTTTGGTGGGAGAGATAACATGAGAGATAAAATAGAAAGATAAAATTATTTACAAAATTCTCTAATTTTTTTGAATTTTCGTCACTTTATTTATTGGAATTTGAAAATGTTATTTTTTTTATTTTTTTATGATGGTTAGTTAAAAATTGCAACTATATACATATACTATACACATATATGACATTATATACAAGGATAAATGGAGAAATTAGCCTCTTTTTTTTGTTTTAAGAATTTTATTAATTTTTTTATTTTTATTTTTGTTTTAAGTAATAGTAAAAATATTTACAAATATATATACAAATACAATATACACAAAATACAAGGGAAAATTGCACAAACCACCCCAGAAAACCGACTTTTCAACCATAACTCCAAAAATTATAAAATCACAGCCATTTTGAAGATAATTTGATTTAGAACTCAATGGAAGTGAAATTGGTTTAATTTAATATCATATGGAGCAGGAATTGATCTTTCAATTAGTGCTTAGTGGCTTTTTCCAAGTGTGGCTACTTTTATTCCGTTCATGATTTAATTGTGCAATCAGTTTTATTAATTAGGCCGCATTTTTATTTAGAACTTTGGTTTTGAATGTTATTTGATTTGGGGTCAATTAAGGTACAAATAAATTAGTGTTAGTTTTATACAGATATACACAAAATAAGTGAGAAACACATTTTTTTGATTTTCTGGTTGAGGACCCTATCTCCCCCTACTTTATTCCTGGTCGATCAGGTCAAGTCTTGACCTTCTCTCGGGGTTCGGGTCAGCCTGTATACAGTCTTCCTTTTTTTTTCTTTTCTTTATTTTTCCTTTCTTTCTTTATTTATTTATTTTAGGTTAAAATTAGTAAGAAATGTACAATATTTACACACAAATGCAAGTTAGTAAGAATATGGAGTTAGCGTTATATGCAGGTGTTTTATAAGGGATTTTAAGCTAAAATAAATGAATAAAGATGACGAATCGCAGATTCATCATCCCCCTATGCTTTACCTTTGCTAGTCCCTTAGCAAACACTTATTTGAAAGAATAAGTGAAGAAGAAAAAGAAAGGGAAAATAAAGAAAGTAGGACAACATTGAGTATTAAACTTATCTTCATAAAATTGTAGTTTGGAGCTCTGTCGGACCTTTGGGTTATTTGTGTGTCGGAACTTCTGTGAGACTTAGAATTTTAAAACCAACAACCTTCAAGTTCTACACATCATTGTCACAGTTTTGGCCCAGAAGTCATCTTAGATCGATCCTCTTCCCAAAGCATACCCTATGAACATTGAATAATCGACTCATGTGTGTGAAAAATTTTAGCTCTTCCCATCCAGAATGCCGGACTACCATGCAAATCTCCTCTCCAATAACTCGTCCTCGGGGAGTCAGGTATTTCCTTCTAAGGTCTGTCGTGCTGTGTTCACAATCGAATTGGGGGAGAAGTTAGAAGAATGAGAAAAGAACTGGAGGGTGGTTTGGTGTGGTCACCTCTCCTTGTGAAGCTGGCCAGTGTAGCCGAGTCTCCACCAAGATCTGCAGGTTTTCTTGAAGCTTGGACCTTTTTGGTCAGATTTTTATTTGGTAGTAGCTTCTTTGTATTTGGAGTTTTGGTGGTTCTGCTTGGATCTTGTTTTCCCCCTACGGATATAGCATCTTTTTATTCCGTACATTTTTTGGGGTCTTAGAAAAAATTGTGCCCAGCCGTCCATCCCTTTTCCGAAGCTTTATTTCAACCCGTTACTCCGGTCTTTAGATTTCCACGCTACCAGAAAAGAAACTCATACAGTCTTCCAACATCCCGTCTGAGTTGAGCTAAGTGCATAGTGCAGGAGTACAAATTAATTCGCTATTCCAGAGTTGTACCCAGAATGAAGAGACCAGGTTAGACACTAAGGGTCAAATGCTGCACATTGTCATGTGGAACTCAAAGAATTAAGTCAAAGACCTGAAGCTTCTAAAATCCTATTTCTCGGTGAAGTTCCTCTTAGAATTAGGTGGATTAAGGTCCAACTAAGCTCCATTCTTCAATTTTATTCCAGACATAGTTTAAATATCAATACTATCCAGAAAAATGCACATGCAAATGCAGACTATGAACAATGCAGAGAGTTTTTTTTAAGGAATGATGCACATGTGAAAAGAACCATTTTTTTATACAATTTTCTAATTTTGAACTTTTTATGGATTTTTGGAGAAAAATGCAGGTGTGAAAAAAATTTTTTATGCAAATTTTTATGATTTTTTGGTTTTGTAGTTTTTTTAAGGAGAAAAGGTTAGTAATATATACAAGTATATACAAGAGACTTTTTTTATGTTTTTTTTTGTTGTTTTTTTTCTCTCTCTCTCTCTTCCCTTTTTTTTGTTTTGTTTGTTTGTTTTGTGTTTTTTTTGTTTGTTTTTTTTTTGTTTTTTTTTGTTTTTTTTTGTTTTTGTTTTGTTTTGTGAATTTTTTTGTTTGTTTGTTTTTTTTGTTTTTTTATTATTTTTGTTGTTGTTGTTTTTTTTGTGTTTTTGTTTTTGTTTTTGTTTTTGTTTTTTTATGCGATTTTATAAAATATACACATAACCCTCCAGATAAATATATTTAAAAGTACGAGTTATGTCTAAAGTATATATACAATATATACGACACCCCCCTATACTTAGCTCGAACTATGTCCTCATAGTGATCAGAGAGCGACAAAGGAAGACATAACTCGTGCTAAGCAAAGAAAGGTGAAAAGACTCCTATGCTACAACGACTCAAAGAAAAGATAAAAATGAAGAGAAGTTGGTGATCCCCCCCCCATACTTAGGATCAAGTAATCCTAAGTATAGTGGAATGTACAAAGGGGAAAACCGATGAAGAGAATGTACAAACTCACAGAGACACGATATGAACAACATCACCCCCCCTATACTTAGGGTAGAGTATCCCTAAGTATAGGCAACAACAACAAGGGTGATAAACAGGACGAATATGAACAACACAAATCCTTCACCCCCCCTATACTTAGGATAAAGCACATCCTAAGTATATCATATATACACACACACACGGAAAAGGGGTGAATGATAAAATGGGAGAAGACAGAGTGAAACGAAAGGATATACAAGAGGAGTGGATTTACAAAGGTTGAGAAGGTCGAAAACGAACCTTCTTGCGGGACCGCTGAGGTATGGATTTGACAAGATGTAGGTCGATATTGGGATTATCATTAGATATGAACTGAGTAGAATCGACCAAGAATGTATGCTCAGCGGTTTCAGATTGTGCAGGCCTAAACCGGTTATTGGAAGTAGTGTGATCATGTCCTGCCTTGGAAGTCTCGCAAACATCAAAGTAGAATGGCTCGAAATCATTATCAGAAAAAGTAGGATCAATTTCAGCCTGGCGAGCCTCTACTGGATCATCATCTTTATCAAAAGGCCCAAATTCCTTTATAAAAGCAATCAAATCAAATTTGGCCTGATCGGTCTCTTCTTTATCCGGGTGAGTAGGAACGGACTTATCAGTGAAAGTAGTCAAATCGTGTCCGTCCTGTCTAGTCTCAGAGTCTGCCTTCCGCTCTAGGGTGTCTATCGTGTAAATCCCGCGGATGTCATCAATGCATCGCCACGTACCAGAAGAGGGAACTCCAAGGTCTATGCTTTCCGAGTCATCCTCCTTGAAGAGGAATTCTCGGGTCTCAGTATCATCCATCATATAGCAAAAATCTCTGGTAGTATCATCATGATCAAAGTTCTTGGGGTTGTCTAACACGGGTGGGCTCTCATGGGATGCGGGTTTCTGGATGGTAGTGGGTGTAGTGATTAACACATCGCTCCCTACATCAGAACGGAAGCGAATCTCTCCTGAACCATAGTCAATAACGGCTCCTGCAGAGGCAAGGAAAGGCCGTCCCAGGATGATTGGAGGGTGCTCCACAGGGGTGGAGGTCTCCATGGGCATTACAACAAAATCCGAAGTAAAATCCATGCCCTGAATAAGAATGACAGCGTTTTCTAAAATACCCTTCGGCCTCTTGATAGATCCATCAGCAAATTGAACTATCATCCTGGTTTTCTTGAGAGGCCCAAGATGAAGAGACTGTACCATAGAGAAGGGTATTATGTTGATTGATGAACCGCCATCAAGGAGAGCGTTATCACAAGAATAGTCAGATATGGAGCAACTCACAAGAGGTGTGACCGTGTTCCCTTTCTTAAAATATGGACGGTGAGAGATGGCGTAGGCAGTGGCCATGGTCAAAATATGACGCTCAGATCTTCTCCTTCGCTTTCTTTTCTTGTGTTGAGGAGTAGATAAATCTGTCATGGCCTGTTGAAGTGGGGCTTTAATGATCTCATGAAGGGTGGCCACCACTTCAGGTTTAGTCAACATTTTTTTGAATTTTTGGACCTCATCCATACAAGGGAGGAGGTCGGAATCAGCATTTACATGAGGATTGCCAAGAGCAGTCTGTACAGTGGCATCCTCGGGATCTAGGTTGGGACAAGGCTGTGTGGGTAAATGATCGGGCATTTGGGTTCTTTTCTCACAAAATGAATCAATAATATGTCTCCCAGAATCTTTTTGTATTTTCAAAATTTTCTCATTTTTTTGTGTTTTGGATGATTTCAAGCTCTCATGATTATCCTCGAGTGAATCAATATCCTCAAACATTGGAGCAGCGTTCTGTCTCTCATTTATGTTAATAAAATTGGAAATCTTCGAATTCATATGCTCCACCATTTGATTCAATGTGTTAAGTGTGGAAATCATGAAAGGTGACTCCAAAATTCCAGGATCGGGTGGGTTGAATGAGGGTGGGTGAAAATCAAAGTCCTCCGTCTCCTGAAATAATGGGTTAGGCGGATATGCACAAACATCAGGAGGAAGATCCTCCTGGAAAAGGGAAGGTGGATCGTCTGGAGAGTACAAGGTATCTGCGAAGATCGGATTAGAATAACTCCAGTCGGCCATCTTCGAAACAAAAGATGGGAGAGCACGAGGGTCAAGCCAAAAGATATGGAGAAAAAGGCGCAAATGCACAGAAAAGATCTGGTATGCACACAAACAATCAAACGCAATACAGACCCCCAATTCACCAACTCAACGCAATGTGAAGACCGTGAAGGTTCGGTCTCTTAATCTTGTATGTTTTAGAGTTAGGTGATAATCACAAAGTTGTACAAACACTTAGGTTGAATTATGGGATTTGGGCACTAACCTTAGTGTGTACGTGAGCAAGTTAAAACGAATACAATGAGGGGGTTACTCTCCCCAAAACAATGATTTTTCCTTGTATTTTTTAGGGTCGAGTTTCCTTTAGCAGTCCCAAATTTTAGGCAGTTATCACTTGGTTAAGATATTTTCAAAGAATCGCCTACCGAGTGTCCAATTTCCTTTTTAACTTATGTGAGTGAAAACAAGGGAGGAGATCGGAAATGCCAATGCGCGATTAAAAACGATGATGCATGCAGGGGTTAGAGATGCGTACCTTGTCGCCAGCACTCTACATGCAAGTGATCCGCGCAGAATTTAAATACAGAAAATAAACTAACCTATATGCAATGCAAGTGAACCGTCCTAGATGATAACTTCTATTAACGGGCAAGAACAAGTTAATTTGACTAAGTCCAAATTACGATCTACTCTATAGGCACAGAAATTCTTGTTTAGGGTGTTTGGACCTAATTAATTACCTGGCTCAAGCAAATTAATTAAAGAAATCAATAGGTGGCTTTCGAAATCCGCGGAAAACAAAGAAAATAAAGGCGATGAAAACAAAACCGGTGAGGTCCCCCAAGTGCACCGGCACTTGGCGAAACAGACCCCGCAACAAATGAATGTCCGTTTACAAAGTTCAAATGCTAGAAAATAACAACTCTCTCTCTTTTTTTTTTCTTTTTCTCTCTCTTTTTTTTCGGCTCTTTCAATTTTCTTCTCCTCTTCTCATGCTATCCTACGGATTGGTGAAGAATCAAGCCGCCTCCACGTCGCTTGGGTGCTTCGGCTCTCCTAGGATTGCCTCCTTCGCTCCGCGGGCCCTCGCAAGAAAAAGAAAAGAGAATGTGTAAGAAACACAATTTTCAAATATGAGAAAATGATGAAATGAATGCAATGGATATGAACAATGGAATAATGTGGCAACCAGATATTTACAACCAAGAATAGCAGGTCAAAAGAGAAACCTAACTAACCTTTTCTCTTGTATATACTTGTATATATTACTAACCTTTTCTCCTTAAAAAAAACTACAAAACCAAAAAATCATAAAAATTTGCATAAAAAAATTTTTTCACACCTGCATTTTTCTCCAAAAATCCATAAAAAGTTCAAAATTAGAAAATTGTATAAAAAAAATGGTTCTTTTCACATGTGCATCATTCCTTAAAAAAACTCTCTGCATTGTTCATAGTCTGCATTTGCATGTGCATTTTTCTGGATAGTATTGATATTTAAACTATGTCTGGAATAAAATTGAAGAATGGAGCTTAGTTGGACCTTAATCCACCTAATTCTAAGAGGAACTTCACCGAGAAATAGGATTTTAGAAGCTTCAGGTCTTTGACTTAATTCTTTGAGTTCCACATGACAATGTGCAGCATTTGACCCTTAGTGTCTAACCTGGTCTCTTCATTCTGGGTACAACTCTGGAATAGCGAATTAATTTGTACTCCTGCACTATGCACTTAGCTCAACTCAGACGGGATGTTGGAAGACTGTATGAGTTTCTTTTCTGGTAGCGTGGAAATCTAAAGACCGGAGTAACGGGTTGAAATAAAGCTTCGGAAAAGGGATGGACGGCTGGGCACAATTTTTTCTAAGACCCCAAAAAATGTACGGAATAAAAAGATGCTATATCCGTAGGGGCAAAACAAGATCCAAGCAGAACCACCAAAACTCCAAATACAAAGAAGCTACTACCAAATAAAAATCTGACCAAAAAGGTCCAAGCTTCAAGAAAACCTGCAGATCTTGGTGGAGACTCGGCTACACTGGCCAGCTTCACAAGGAGAGGTGACCACACCAAACCACCCTCCAGTTCTTTTCTCATTCTTCTAACTTCTCCCCCAATTCGATTGTGAACACAGCACGACATACCTTAGAAGGAAATACCTGACTCCCCGAGGACGAGTTATTGGAGAGGAGATTTGCATGGTAGTCCGGCATTCTGGATGGGAAGAGCTAAAATTTTTCACACACATGAGTCGATTATTCAATGTTCATAGGGTATGCTTTGGGAAGAGGATCGATCTAAGATGACTTCTGGGCCAAAACTGTGACAATGATGTGTAGAACTTGAAGGTTGTTGGTTTTAAAATTCTAAGTCTCACAGAAGTTCCGACACACAAATAATCCAAAGGTCCGACAGAGCTCCAAACTACAATTTTATGAAGATAAGTTTAATACTCAATGTTGTCCTACTTTCTTTATTTTCCCTTTCTTTTTCTTCTTCACTTATTCTTTCAAATAAGTGTTTGCTAAGGGACTAGCAAAGGTAAAGCATAGGGGGATGATGAATCTGCGATTCGTCATCTTTATTCATTTATTTTAGTTTAAAATCCCTTATAAAACACCTGCATATAACGCTAACTCCATATTCTTACTAACTTGCATTTGTGTGTAAATATTGTACATTTCTTACTAATTTTAACCTAAAATAAATAAATAAATAAAGAAAGGAAAAATAAAGAAAAAAAAAGGAAGACTGTATACAGGCTGACCCGAACCCCGAGAGAAGGTCAAGACTTGACCTGATCGACCAGGAATAAAGTAGGGGGAGATAGGGTCCTCAACCAGAAAATCAAAAAAATGTGTTTCTCACTTATTTTGTGTATATTTGTATAAAACTAACACTAATTTATTTGTACCTTAATTGACCCCAAATCAAATAACATTCAAAACCAAAGTTCTAAATAAAAATGCGGCCTAATTAATAAAACTGATTGCACAATTAAATCATGAACGGAATAAAAGTAGCCACACTTGGAAAAAGCCACTAAGCACTAATTGAAAGATCAATTCCTGCTCCATATGATATTAAATTAAACCAATTTCACTTCCATTGAGTTCTAAATCAAATTATCTTCAAAATGGCTGTGATTTTATAATTTTTGGAGTTATGGTTGAAAAGTCGGTTTTCTGGGTGGTTTGTGCAATTTTCCCTTGTATTTTGTGTATATTGTATTTGTATATATATTTGTAAATATTTTTACTAATTACTTAAAACAAAAATAAAAATAAAAAAAATAATAAAATTCTTAAAACAAAAAAAAAGAGGCTAATTTCTCCATTTATCCTTGTATATAATGTCATATATGTGTATAGTATATGCATATAGTTGCAATTTTTAACTAACCATCATAAAAAATAAAAAAAATAACATTTTCAAATTCCAATAAATAAAGTGACGAAAATTCAAAAAAATTAGAGAATTTTGTAAATAATTTTATCTTTCTATTTTATCTCTCATGTTATCTCTCCCACCAAAAAAATTCAAAAATCTCTCTTATCTTCTTCAAAAATTCAAATGTCTCTCTTTTCTATTTATATGGCTCCATCTCCCTCATTCCAACCTGATCAATCTTTAGAGAGAGGAGCCCGATCTCCGAGAGAAATTTCGTCGAGGAAGTTGCCTAGCCTCCAAGCCGTCCGGTGACAGCGAGTCGGCCTTGTCGAGGCGATCACGGTCTATTTTCCGCTCCTAAGGTGAGATCCGTATGTTTCTTCGCATTTCCTTAGTTTAATCGTTTTTTTTATTTTGTCGCATTTTTTATCGTCATTTTGTTCTTCTAGATCATAAAAAAATTAGTCATCACGATTTTGATCCGCCGACGATTCCGAATTTTCATCTCATTTCTCGATCTCTCCACGTTCATTTTCTATCTCTCACGATCTATCAACTCCGGCCACGTACGGTGGCCGGAGAATCGGATTCATTCTCCCATTTTCGCCGAATCCCCGTCCATATTCCTATGTGTAGATAAATAAAAAATTTTCCTTAGGCCTAACATTTGTTTTGCAGGATAAAAAAAAATTGTTTCTCTATTTTCTCTAACGTTTGTTTTGCAGGAAAACACTATAAAAATAAAAAAAAAATATAAAATAAAAAAAATTCTTTATTCATCTTTGCTCTTATTTTCGGATTTACAAAAAAATTAAAAGAAAAAAAAGTTTTTTTTCCTTTTTTTATTCACTGTTTACATCTTAAATCAAAATTACAAAAAAAAATAATAAAAAAAATAAAGAAAATCAACACCAAGCGGCCGGGCCGTCACCCCCGCCGCCCGCACCTTCTTCCACATGATCGCCCGAAGCCGCGCCCCTCCAGCACCTGCTCGTCACCGCCGCGGCCCCGACCGCCGTCCTTTCTCCTTCTAAAGCCGCTCCACCGCAGGCCGCGGCGCCTCCAGCCCAGCGCGCCGCCGCCCCTCATCTTCAGACCGCCGACGCCCGCGCCCTGCTCGTCCAGCACCGACCCCCGTGCGCTCCCAGCACCGCCTCGCGTCAACCTCCTGTCACCGACGCCAGCCGCACGAGGCGGCGCTGCTCCCGCCGACCGACGTCGACCGACCTCCTGCGTGCGCCCTTCCGCCCCCTTCACCGCCGCTGGGCTGCGCCGCCTGAAGAGTCGCCAACCCCCGCGTGAAGAAGAAAGGGCGGCAGCCCTTTGATGCCCCCCTTGTTGGCGTCCCCTGCAAGTCACGAAGCCTAGGGCTCCTTTTGGTTCATTTTTAAAAAAAAGAAGGAAAAATTACAGTTTCGCCCCGGAGGATCTCAAATTGATAAAAAGGCCCTTACCAGAGCTAGAAGCCACATGCACATGGTATGCACATGTTTTAGTGGTAAAATTGCATCTTCTCTCTTATGCTTATCTTTATTATTTATTTGAAACAGAGAAACATTGCAACTTTATTTTATCAGTCAGAACCTTTCAAGTAATTACGATTTGGTCCCCGAACTGCAGAACAAAAACTTACTTGATCTTTTTATTGGAATAAAGGCTATTTGTGATCCAAAATTTTGAGAAAATTGTGCTATGCTCTTAATGTGATTCTTTTATTAGCATAAATTTTTCATTGCATTTTGACTCCATTTGGTATTATTAAAAAATCAAAAATAGTGTCTTTTTCATTGTTTGAAATTCGAAAATTCATAAAAATTCGAAAATAGCTCCAAAAATTCTAAAAAAAAATTAGAGTAGTTGTATTTCATTGTCTTTTAGTTTCAGATCAATTTTCATGTATTAATTATTTATAAAACTCAAAAAAATTGAAAAATATCAAAAATCTTCTAAAAATCATAAAAACTTCCACAAAAATCCAAAAATTGTGATTTCAGTTCCTGTTTGTGATATTTTCTTCTAGTTTGTCTTAAAAATAATTGCCAGGAATTTTGGACATTTAAAAGATTTTTAAATTGCAAATTACTCCAGGATGTCCACATTTTCTCATTTCTTCACTGTTTGATTCTTAGAAAAATACAAAAATATCTGAAAATTCCACAAAAATTCTTAAAAACATTTCAAAACTTTCAAAACACAAAAACATTTTCCTTGGATTTTTTTTCTGAGTTTCTTTGATTAATTGAAAATTGCAAAAAGAGTCGTGGTGTATTTAATCAATTTCGTGCATTGATTTCATTTATTTTTGAAAATAAAAAAAAATTGCAAAATCAAAATCACTAAAAATTTAAAAATCAGAAAATATAAAAAAATTAGAAATAAAAAAAATAAAAAAAATAAAAAGATAAAAATCACAAAAACCAAGGATAGTTGTCCTTTGAGATTCCTGTTTTCTTTTAATTAGTTTCTGATTAATTGAATAACCCTCGGGAATTGTAGCCTCCCTGAGTTCGACCCTGTCTGCTATACAGGTTAATAAGTAGCAAAAATCATAAAAAAAAATATTTTTTGTTGACGCGGGATTTTGGGGAAAATCAACGACACATATTTTTACAATTAATCACCAATCTCTGAAAATTCGCGTTCAACACCACCCCTTCGCACTCTTTTCCCAACCGTTGCATCGCAAGATCCAACGAAAAAGCTACCATCTCCTACCCCCAGCTCCCCCCCTTCTCTCCCATGTTCTCCATGTCGAATCACTCGCCCCCTTTACACGTCCTCCACCTTATCGATACCTCCCTTACCCCTCTGATCGTTCTCCATACAAGCCCTCTCCTCTGTCATCCTCACGGGTTGCGTGGCTCTGCACACCCCCCTCTCTATCGCTCCATATTCTGCTCGCCAACTTCGACTTCCACCGCCTGCACCACTTCTCGTTCTCCTTCATATACGTCTTCTCTGCTGTCATTCTGCCTTGTTCACCTTTACGTGGGTACAGACCTAGCACCTCTCCATCTTCTCGTGACAGGGGGAGGTCGGATTGAGGACGCGAAGATAGCCTCCGCCCCGATGAAGACCCATGGCCACAGTATGCCATGTTCTGGTGCCTTAGAGCACCATCGAGCTGATCCAAATGGTCACCGGAGTCCAGCAAAGACCGAATCTCCTCTTGGAGTTCAACCCACCCACCTCGTTCACCCTTGATCTCCAGGTAAGTTCCTCTGTTCTTCTCTCTTTTCCTTCCCGTTTCTCATAACTATTTAGGCGCTTGTACGTACTTTCACCCTCAATTAGTCACCCTACTAGCTCTGCCTCACCTCCACCATTTTCTCCATACCCTCTACCACCTCTCCTCCGTCAGAACCTCCAATCGCAACGCCCCCTACTCTTATTCACCTTGCCAGAGAAAACAACCAGGGATATCACCTTCTTCGCCCATATGGCCCTCAATTCACCTCATCTCACTCACACGTACAACATCTTCATGCTTCATCTAGACCCTCTAACAATTGTAGGTGTTCATCTTCATTGGTCAGAGCTTCGTCAGAGCTGACTTCTCACGCTCTACCTTCAGCGTGGGATCGTCGCCAACCTCCTCTAGGAAGTCCAGAGTCTTCCTCGTGCTACGAACGTGATCGCCATGCATCCAGGTCTCTTCCTGTATCTTCACCGAGCACGGGATACGATGGTGGAGCTCGTACAGTCCTGTTGGAGATCCAATAGTGCCGCCAATTATCGACGGAGGAGGAAGCTCTAGGAGTTCCAGGTATCGTTGGATGGCACCTCCCGGTGCTCATCCAATGGCCTACATTCAGCCACATTGACGCCTCCGAGGCATGGAGGTTTGGGTGGTCTAAGCCAGTACACGAAGCGCCAGATCTCTCCACATGCCCCGATCCTCTGCCCAAGCCTCCCGAGCCAAGCACCGAACCAGAGCCTCTTTCTGAGCCTAGCCCTCACGTGCTCTGGTCACGTGAGGGGTAGGCAAATTGCATTGGTGCCCCACCTTCTTCTCCAAATTGCAGACATGACCCTTAGAGTACGTGCACAGTATGTGCGTCTGGGTTTATTTGCACTCTAGCCCCTTCAGGTTTTAATAATTGCAATATAGCCCTCATGCGGATGGAATATTTACAGGGAAGGTCTCGCATTTTATTTTAATTATATTTATGCCCTTCCAGGGACCTGATTGTAATGTTTTTCTCATTTTTTTCATGTTGAATATTTCGAGCATATGATCAACGTTTAAGTTGATTTTGGTTTCATTTCGAAGCTTACTTAATTATCTATCCATAAACATGATTTGCTCCATGATTTGACATTTAAAATTTTGATGATAAATTCTAGTAATGTAAATGATTTCTCGTACCTTTTATTAGTTTATCTATTAAATTTGCTTCATGAATTGATCCTGAAATTTACTACATTTTTATTGCTTAATGATTTCAGCTAGGTAGGGCATATTTGCATATTTATACAATGTATCTCATTGCATTATAAAAACTAAATAAAAAGGTCTTCGTAGGTCTACATCATTTGTCCCAGTGTGTTGGTTTATTAGTTATTTATTAATCACTTGAGTCGAGTATTAGGAGTCTAAATAATCACTTAAGAGGCTTGTGTCCCTGAGTTCAACTTTGGTCTTACCCAAGTAAATAAATTTGACCAGTTATGTTAATTGAAAATTTGATTAAGTGTTTTTTGATTGGTCTGATTTTGCCCGACTGCAACGAAAATCGAATGTTAATTTGACATTATTAAGAGGGTGATTTTAGAGTTTATCAAATGGCATCGTTGTCGGGGACACGGCTCATCTTTTATTTTATTTAGATTTTTACTATTTGATCAAGTGATAATTTCTAACCTTTAGGTCAACTCGTTCATTTCACTCACATTATGTTGATAATTCTCTGCAATCCATCTAATGCTTGCTTATTGTGGTAGGGACCCCTTGGCGACCAAACGCTTGGAAGACATGGAGGCGAGGAATGGAAGCTCCCCCTGCAAGGAGCAACAAAAGAATCATTAGAAAATTAACAAGAATTAAGGTTTCTTGCATTTTTCATGCATTCATGTAATAATCATCTTTACGACAGTATTCATTTGAAGATCGGAATTGTAAATGAACGAAGGTCATTGTAGTTGTGCGGGGCCTGCCCCACTTGAGTGTCGACTTAGGATCAGGCACACAACTCTCTGAGCTATTTTTATTTTTTATCTTATGTGTTTGATCATAGGTAGGATAGACTAAATTGAGACTCACGTAGACATCGCTTCACTTATCCAAAATCAAATATGTTCTCTCCCTGCTAATAGAAGCAAGCTAGGTGTGGATTTTCATCAACTTGCATACATTGAGTATTTGATTTTAATTCAATCTTGTTTTTCACGAAGAAATCTAAAGACACTGAGAGCTTTTCTCCTTAGCGTAGATCGTGATTTTATCGTATGCATCGGCTTTTTCTCGACTTCTCTTCCTGGATTGATCGCCTGGGATTTAAATGGAGATTGGTAATGGTTGTTAGACAATGTTTTCTTGACTTGTATCACACTAAATCAGTGATAACCTTGAAACTAAAATTGGGACTGTTAATGCAAGTCGATCAAATAAAATGGAGTAAAATCATTTTTTGGGAGAGCAACACCTTCTTTACGTAGGATATTCTGATTTGATGTATCATTAAGCCTTGTGTATATGAGAATAAATTTGTATACCAATAAAAATGAAAAGATAAAGAACCAACAGTTGTTGGTTTCATGTGTAAGTTGGTGAATCAATGGTGTTGCTTGGTTGATTGAGCCTTGTTTGTGAATTTTTCCAAACCCTTCCATAGATATTCGGTACTACATCCGTCTCCAAAGATTCATTCATTCATGTGTAAATCCATCCTAATCTCTCTGTTCTACTCAGGTCTCCCCAAGTCAACTTACCCATGTCTTTACTTAGGCTATTCGTAGCCTAAGTACAGGGGGCATCAGTCCCTGTGAATTCCAGACTCATTTATCCTTCTCTCTGACACTTAGGTTATTTTAACTTAAGTGTAGGGGGTATCCTCCTTAGTTCCAGTATCTCTTCTTATATCTCAGCTTGAGCTATGGCTTTGTATAACTTAGTGCTATGAGGACATAGAAAAAGTTAAGTATAGGGGGGTATACCATATATATACTTTATCCATAGCTCTATTTTGAAAATTTTGAAAAAAAATAAAACTTTTTGGGCTAGAGTATACATTTTTTTGAACTAAGTTGGATAAAATGTTTTCAAAGTTTGAAATTTTTTCTCGACTATGTTACATTATTTTGAAGAAAATATTTTGAAAATGGTTTGAAAAATGGGTTTTACTTGTTTTGAAAAATCATTTGAAAATGTTTGTAAAATTTATATATATGTGACGTTGTTTGGAAAATATTTTCAAAAATCTTTTTCAAAAAGAAGGGTATAAATGAGACTAACTTGTGTTTGTAAATATTGTCTTTAAAAAAATATATGGAGTTGGATTGATCCATGACGCTTCCACATTCACACAAGATTAGTGAAGTTCAAGAACACTTGGTTTATGAGGTCTTAAGATTTTAAGTTAACCAGCCTTAATCATTAGGGTCTTTTGACTTAAATATCCACATTTTTCCTAGTTTGAAAGATTTGTGTGCTATATCGCATGTTTAGTCTCTACTTTAAGAATATGATCAGCATGTTACATACACAACTGTAGTTATAATGAGATGAGTTGAAATTTCACTTGAGGAACTGGGATGAGGGATTTGAGTTTGGACCTAATTTGATGATGCTCGAGGATGGGATAAAATCAATGAAGGCTTCATGAAACCTGAGTGTCAGCACCTTTAGCCGGTATGAGAATATGGTTCTTGTGTTATCTCTTGGCATTTACCTACATGCCAGGGTGTAATGAAATCTAAAAATGTTAATAAGTGTGCACCAACTCTTGGTAAAAGCACTGGAGCTAGCCAAAAAAAAGCAAAGAAAAGAGTAAGAAATGTTGAAAGAAAAGCTCTCATCATACAAAGTCAAATATCAATGAGCTTCCACCAAAGGCGAGCGTTCCCAACCATTTCAAAGTGTCCACTTGGACCACTGTTATCATGACCATGAGTTAGGCTAGCACCAAAAAGGGCTCTGCATCGTAAATGCTACAAGTCTTGGTGAGAAGGTATATTAGATACTTAAAAAGGCACACCCCGATGTACTCCCGAGAAAACAAGTGCGGACAACTCCAACTTCTCTTGACGAACACATTGATCAACAATAAAAATATGTGTTGAGTTAATAAGACATTCGAGAGAATCCTTATTCCAACGAGAGGGAGAGAAGAAATGACACAATCCTATGCCCTCCATCAACTGGCCTTCCATCTACTTTTTTAAGTTTGACAACTAAAGACACGGTAGATTGGATGCAATATTTGATTTATTCTCTAGTATTGAGGAGTGGTTTCTTAGGAGAGTCTCTTGGACAGGAACCTTGGGTGACGTTGCTACTCTACTCTTGTGACTGCAGTCAACACTTAATGTCATATCCTTATCTTATATGTAAATAGAGAGAGTCTGATAATTAGAGAAATTGGATACCTCTTGATTAGAGCTTGGTTCAACTTTGAAATTTTGGATCTCTAAAATCGAGAGTTCTTGAATGGACCAGGTCTTGTATTCACATGCACAATCAGGGATTAAATCCAACTTATTCATGTTTATGATGCTCGAGGACGAGCATAGTTTAAGTATATGGGGATAATGAACCTTGGTTTCATCATGCTAATTTATATATTTTAATCTCCTTGCTTAAAATCTTGTTAATAAAAACCAAACTAAATATTGTATATATCTTGGTTTTAAAATAAATTAAAATACAAAAATTATAAAATCAGAAAAATACAGTGTTTTATACCTTTAAAATTCTCCCAAAAATATTTCTCCCTTTGTTTGACTTATTTGTTGTTTTTGGTCAACATGAAACTTGTAGATCTCATCAAAATCTACAACTTTCATGTTTTATTTTTCCAAATTCAATTTTCCTTCTATTTCTTTTCGATTATTTCTTTCATTTTTACTTCTGAATAATTCCCATTGGGCCACGTGGCACCTTCTGGTTGAGCCATGCAGCCAGCGCCCCTTGCGCCACGTGCTTCCCCTTCGCACCATCCGATCTTCTTTTGGAGCCTCCATCTCCACCGCTCGTCCCTTTTCCATTCTCCACCCTTCGATCTGTCTACGGATTTCATCTGGAGCGTCCTTCACCACTCACTCCTCGATCGTTGGATCACTAGATCCAATGACACACGCGCCTCGCCCATATCCTGTCGATGCGACCTGATCGATTAGATTAGGATATCCCCTTCATGCTCTTTGCCCAACCATTGGATCGCAAGATCCAACGGTTAAGCTACCATCTCCAACCCCCAACAACCACCCCCCCCCCTCTCCCACATTCTCCACATCTAATCACTCGCCCCCTTCCTATTTCTTCCACCTTCTCGATACCTCACTTGCCCCTCTGATCGTGCTCAGTCCAACCCCTCTCCTCCGTTATCCTCACGGGCCCCATGGCTCTGCATGTCGCCCTCTCTCTCTCTCTCTCTCTCTCTCTCTCTCTCTCTCTCTCTCTCTCTCCATATTCCGCTCGCCAACCTCGACTTCACCACCTGCACCACTTCTTGTTCTCCTTCAAATACGCCTTTTCCGTTGTCATTCCTCCTTGTCCACCTTTACACGGTAGAGACCCGGCACCTCTCCATCTCCCCGTGAAAGGGGGAGGACATATTGAGGACGCGAAGACAGTCTCCACCCTGGTGAAGACCCATGGCCATGGTAGGCCATGTTCTGATGCCTTAAAGAACCATCGAGCTGCTCCAAATGGTCATCGGAGTCCATCGTAGACTGGAGCTCCTCTTGGAGTTCAGCCCAGGCCACCTCGTTCGCCCTTGATTCCAGGTAAGTTCCTCTGTTCTTCTCTCTTTTCCTTCTCGTTTATTGTAATTATTTAGGCTCTTCTACACACATTGACCCTCAATTAGTCACCCTACTAGCTTCACATCACCTCCACCATTTTTTCCATCACTCGCATGTACAGCATCTGCACTCTTCATTGGTCGGAGCTTCGTTGGAGCTGACTTCTCAAGTTCTGCCTTCGGCGTGGGGTCGTCGCCAGCCTCCTCCAAGCAGTCCAGAGTCTTCCACGTGCTACAAACGTGGTCGCTATGCGTCCAGGTCTCTTCCTAGATCTTCACCGAGCACAGGAGATGGCAGTGGAGCTCATGCAGGCCTTCTGGAGATCCAATAGCACCGCCAACTATCGAGGGAGGAGGAAGCTCCAGGAGTTGCAGGTGTCGTTGGATGGCACCTCCCGGTGCTCATCCAATGGCCCACATTCATCCATGTAGATGCCTCCAAGGCTTGGAGGTTTGGGAGGTTCAATCCAATGCACGAAGAGCCAGATCTCCATGTGTCCCGAGCCTCCGCCCGAGACTCCCAAGCCAAGCACTGAACCAGAGCCTCTTTCTAAGCCTAGTCCTCATGTGCTCTGGTCACGTAAGGAGTGTCCAAATTGCATTGGTACCCGACCTTCTTTTCCAAATTGCAGACAAGTCCCTCGGAGCACGTACATAGCATGCGCGAATGGGGTTATTTGCACTTTAACCCCTCTGAATTTTCATAATCGCAATATAGCCCCCAAGCGCATGGAATTTTTACATGGAAGGTGATGAGCGACCAATCAACTAGGGTCAAGTAGAAATATACATCAGAGGTCGTTGTGCCCCCAATCAATCAGCAGGGCTCATCGAGAAAATAAACCACTCAACGAATAAATCAAGCAATCAAAGAATGTAAGCGGTTCGCTATTTTTATTTACCTTATATAGCCACCAGGGTCGAACACAAGGAGCATGATTAAAGAACTAAGTAGTCGAATTTTAGATATAAAATATTTTTTAGTGGTTTTTTATTTTTCAAATTTTTAGTTTTTAAATAAAGGTAAGCAAGCACAAAATCAAGAAAACAAGCACAACAATCTTTTTGGATTTTTCTATAAGGCTAAAAGTACTCACAAAAAACTAAAAATATTTTTGGGTTTTTATTTTAAATGGTTTTAGTAATTTTTATGGGCTTTTTAAATATTTTTGCGATTTTATAAAAATCAAACAAGGGTAAAAAATCTAAACAATGGAGATAAAAATCTACAATTATCTGATAAAATATTTAAAGTGACAAAGGTCCTATTAAGCAATTATCTGATAAAATGGAGATAAAAATCTACAAACAACAACTGGAAATGGAATTTTTCAAATTTTCTTTGATATTCTATTATTTTTATAAACTTTTGTTTTTTTAGATTTTTAGGGTTTTTACAGTGAACTTTCAAACAAAATTAAAACTGGAGGTAAAGCAAGCAAAAAAGCACACAAAGAACTTTTTGTGCAATTTTTAAACTATTTTTCTATTTTTTATCATTTTTATAAGGCAAATAGGGGTATTTTTAAGAGTTTTTTAATTTTCAAAAATAGAAAATGCAATCAAACTAATCCAAAAAAATCACACTAAAACTAACCCTAGCAGGAGCTAATCGTGATTTTTTAGTGATTTTTCAAATTAATTTGAGATTTATTAAGCCTAAACAATGCATGTAATTAATCACAGTTTACAGGGACCTCTTTGTAAATACTTTAAGTTTCTGGACCCATTGGATAACGCAATATAAAAGTCCCAAGGTGATTCCGCAAAATGCCCACTCAATTCACGCACATGCTCAATACTGAACACACAGGGGTATAAATGTAATTTCAAAAAAATTTACATTCATTCAATCATAGCAGATAAGTCCAGGGTAGAAAATGCAAATAACCTAAGATACACATGAGCACACACGTGCTTCAAACTCAAGAGGACTAAAGTGCAATTACCATAAAGTCTGAGGTTCAAACTGTAAAAGTACTCAACTATACAATTTATTTGGAAGACTAAATATAAAAGCAAAAACATGCAAGGTAAAATGTGAAATATACCCAGGGCAAGGGCACGTGGCATGCGCTGAAGCTGACACTGGCGTATGGTTCTTATCCACCGCAGCTGCAGGATCTGACGGTGTAGGGAATGTCCAGGACGTGCGGGGCAAATGCGTCAGATGCTCTGATCCAACGGCCAAAAGGCTACGAATGTTGGGTGGCTTAGATTAGATCTGGCAGAGGCTGGAAGATCCGACAGCTAAGAGGGGGTCTACAAGAACACTCTCTCAACGAACTTCAATCGAGCATCGGAGGTGATCCGATAACCCGATGAAGGCTCTAAGAGATCCGACATGATCGCAGGGGTGTTCCACGTCGGACGAGGGGCTTCAATGAGGGCGATGACGGTCAGATGGACATGGCAGTACATGTCACCTGGAGCTGCTCCGCTTGGGCAGCTGGGGGTCCAAAATGGGCGTCTGGCATGCATGGGTTCCTACAATGGGTAGATGGGACTCGAGGCTATGCTTCGGTCCTGGTTATTACTAGTGGAGATAAGAGAAGCGACGGGGGTGGTGTTTTGGGTCTCCGACGAAGGCGGGGGATGGAGACATGACCTAATCTTGACCCGATGGTCGATCCTCAGGGTGATCAGACTGCGTGAGAAGGTGCAAGGCAAGCATGGGGTCGATCGGAAATGATGGAAGTGGGTCACGGGGCTCCGACCAGTTGGTCGGAGCAGAGGTGATGGCGGCAGCACTAAATGGAAAGGATCAATAGAAATTGGAAATGCGGAAGGAAGGATAGATACTGGAAGATTTGGATTGGTTCCTGAGCTCCAGGCGAATGTGAGCATCGAGGTCTTAGCCTCAACCGAGCTGCGGCTGGCTGGGATGCTTCATACGGCGGAGCTCCAGCCACGTCATGAGCTAAGAGTCTCCAGGCACCTCCGGATGGTCCTAAGGCACTCCTCCAACGGATGTCACTACGATGAAGATGGCTCAAGGTTTGTGGTGGTCGAGGGACGAGCTGAGGCATTGTGGAGGTTGGAGGAGAATATTTATAGGCTGCCAAGGATCTAAGAAGATCAGAGGCATACACAGAATCCTAACCAGATCTAGTTGCGCCTAAGGATCCGCGAGGATCATGGATCATGAGGCTTCAATCGGGTGCAGGAATCAATCCAGAAGGAGGTCACCTTCGGGTTTGAGAATTCAGAGAAAATGCTCCGACGAAAGGAACTCGACCCGACTCGGTTGGGAAGGGGATGTTGACCGGGGTCAACAATTCTTACTGGACCAATCAGAATCAAGGATGTATAAAATTCAAAGAAAATAGGATAAAAATAGTAAATGAATTTAAAATAAAAAATTTATAAAAATGATTATTATTTATTAAATTATTTTTCTGTGATTTTAATTATTTTTATGAAAAATAAAATAATGTATATACAGTTTGTAGCATTATATATAGGTATATTATACATATGTGTTATGTACATGTATTTTTATTTTATTGTTTTTATAATACTTTTATTTTATATTTTATTTATTTAGAACAGGATTTTAGGAGTAGTAAATAATTTTTATTTTATTTTTATAAATTATTTACGGGTATAAAATAAATAGTGAGTGTGGTGTGTATATGTGTATTTTGCACAAAGAGTTGGTGATTTTATTTTTATTTTTGTTTTATTTTGTTTATTTTTATGTTATTATTATATTATTCTAATGCTATATACAAGGTTGTAAAAGAATAATTTAATTTTATTCTGTCAAAAAAAAGTAGATAACTATTATGTACAACTATAAAGGATTTGTACAGTACATAGTGAGCCCTATCTCTCTCTATTTATTTTTATTTACGATCAGGTCAATTTTTGACTTTCTCTTGGGGTTTGGGTTACTCTATATTTATTCTAAATACATCATTCTTTTTCTTTTCTCTTTATTATTCTATTTATACATATTAGGTATAAATTATGCATTATTATCACAGGCGTGCAAAATGCTAAGTTATTGTATTTACAAGTATTTACAGGTGTTTTTGCTAGAAAGAAGAGCTAACATAAAAAAATAAAGAATGAGAATCATATATTCATCATCCCCTTATATTTTACCTTTGCTAGTCCCTTAGCAAACACTTATTTGAGAAAGAAGTGAAAACAAAAAGAAACGAAAAGAAAAAGAATCAAGGTTGATTATTAAACTTATCTTCATTAAATTGGAATATGGAGCTCGGTCAGACCTTTGGATTATTAGTTTGTCGGAACCTTGTTGGGAAATAGGTTTAAAACTCAACAGCCTTCAAGTTCCACAATTCTATGGTCAAGACTCCTTAATAAAACCATGTCAGAACAAGTCTACATACACAAACTCTAACGACTATGAATCTTTCCTTGTATTGTGTAAGCGGTCTGTAGCTCCCCACCTCAGAAATGACAAAGAAACATCCTCCCTCAACAAGATAAATCTAATTCCCTAGTCTAGCAGCTCTTTCCTCGAGGAGCGGGGTATTCCCTTCTTTGTTTAAGTTCAACCAACTCAAGAAGAGGGGAAAAGAAGATAATGGACCGTGACCAGTGTAGACGCGTATCCCTTGGAGCCAAACCAGTGTAGCTAAGTCTCCCACTGCAAGCTTCATGAGGTGAGCAGGTGTAATACATAAGCTTTGTTTTATTGACTATATACACTCTGGTGGGCATTTTATTTTCAATCATGCATGTCTACTTTTTTGGAGTTTTTCTTGATTTTGCATTTTTTGATGTGCATATGTACAACATATCTACATGGTGCAGCATATACATAAGGAGTTTTTCTTCTTGATCCAATAGATTATCCCTCTTTTGAAGCATTATTGCAACCCATAGACTCCTGTCTTTAGACCTCAATGCCACTAGACCAAGTTGAGATGCACATCCCTCCCTAGAGGAACGAGAGGTTCGGCCTAGAAGTACTACCCTCGTATGATACCCCAAGCCAAAGAATTTTGCCAAATCACCACCTCATCCGTGTTGAGCTATGTGTAAGGTGTGTGTCCAAGTTAAGCCATTGTCTCTGAGAGTCATGTGTTCATTGTTAAGTGTTCTACTTAAGCTCATCAATATGATATGTGAACATAACCTAGTGGACTCAAAGAATTAAGTCATTAATGGATCAGAAAAGTCTTAACTGCAATTATAAGGTCCCTCTGAAGTTAGGTGGATTATGTCTTAACCAAGCTCCATTTTTAAATTTAATTCCAAACTAGTTTAAATGTCAACTATGATTCAGAAGAATAAGCAAGAAAATATGTACAAAAACTCTTTTTGAAACATTTTTCAAAATATGCAAGTTTTTATGAAAATTTTTGAATGCAGAGAGAAAAGGGTTTTGCAAACATATTTACAAAAGGTCATTTACAACCCTTTATATATAGGAAAAAATTAAAATTTTTGTGATTTTTATACTTATGATTTTTAGTCATTTTATTTTATTAGCGCACTCACACAAAGTACAAGTTATGGCTAAAGCATATATACAATATATACGACGCCCCCTATACTTAGCTCGAACCATGTCCTCAGAGTGATCAAAGAGCGATGAAAGGGAGACATTACTTGTGATGAGTATTGGGAAGTGAAAAAAATGTTATACTACAATGACGAATAAAAGAATGTAATGAATCGAGATCGGTGATCCCCCTATATTTAGGATCAACTAATCATAAGTATATAAGACTGTACACAAGGAAAAAATGAGGTATAGAATGTACAAGGTTCACCTCCCCTACACTTAGGGTAAGATATCCCTAAGTATAGGCAACAAAATGAAGGTAAAAAGAATCAAATGAATAATCAATGTCAGATCCCCCCCCATACTTAGGGTGTAGTGCACCCTAAGTATAGCATGATCATAAGATGAAGATAGGGTATCAGACTCAAAGAATGTATGATATGGACAATCTAGATCTATACAGCTGCGGGGAATAAGTGATAATCATGTAAATGTTGTGAGTCAAAGATCACATCTCATACAAAATGAATAGGGGCAACTTCAACGATCAACGGATCATAATCAAGATATGGCTTCTAGCATTGACTGTTAACTTGAAAGGTGGAGTTAGATAACAACTCAGATACATCAATGCTTCCGTTATCGTGCACCTTTCTAACCAAGTCTGGTCCCTTCCATTTGCTTTGTAACTTCCCTGGAAATAATCTCAATCTAGCATCAAATATCCATACTCTCTGGTTGGGCTCAAACTGTTTATGGCTGATATGAGAATCATGCCATATCTTCACTCTCTCCTTATATTGTAGGCTACTCGAGAAGACTGTATCTCTCAACTTCTCCAAGGCTGCCAACTCTGCTTACCTCTGATCTCCTATACTCTTGGGATCCAATAATAACTCAGTTACTGGCCAAAGTGACTTGTGCTTGATCTCCACAGGCAAGTGGCATGGCTTTCCATAAACGAGACGAAAGGGAGAAGTACCCAAAGGTGTATTGAAGGAAGTCCGATAGGCCCACAAGATCGAGTCCAAAAGCTGTAACCAATCCTTTCGATCTAGGAAGACAACCTTCTGCAATTTCGTTTTGATCTTCCTGTTTGATACTTAAGAAAGACCGTTAATATGAGGGTGATATGGAGTGGCAACTCGATGGTCAATGCTGAACTCGTTAGCAAGGGCCCTTACCTTGTCATTAACAAAGTGAGTTCCCCCATCAGATATCAGAACTCTAGGTACCCTGAACCTTGAAATGATATTTTCCTCAAAAATCTGCATACGATTTTAGCATCTACGGCTCGGGCAGGAATGGCCTCAACCCAACGACTCATATAATCTACATCGAGCATAATGTACTCAAATCCCTGACTCTTAGGTAATGGACACATGAAATCGATGCCCCATGCATCAAAAACTTCACAGAAGTGAATGGGTTGCATTGACACCATATTATGTTGCCCACAAGTGCTCATAATCTGACAGGCTATACACGTCTTCACGAATTCATCAGAATCCTTGAAGAGGGTAGGCCACCATAGGCTGTATTGGAGCACATTTTGTGTTGTCCTCCTCCCAAAATGATGTCCTCCTACCTCAAGCTTGTAGCAGTAAGTGAGGACGGTGTGATGCTCCTCCTGAGGAATGCACTGATGCTAGACATTATCCCATTTTCATGATAAAGGGTGGGATCCTCCCAATGGTACGACTTGGCCTTCGCAAGGAAGGTCTCAAGTCATTGTCTGGGCCAACCTTGTGGAACTTTCTTGGTGACAAGATAGTTCACAATGTCGGCGTACCATGGGAGCGAGGTGATAACAAGAATCGCCTTGTCTAGAAGGTCTCTGTGATAGGTGTAATATGATCTGAATCCTCAATGTTCTCTAAATGGGAGAGGTGATCCGCTACCACGTTCTTGACTCCAGGTTAATCCTTAATCTTAATATCAAACTCCTGCAGTAGAAGGATCCATCTGGTCAATCTGCCTTTGGCATCCCTCTTAGCCATAAGGTATCGGATGGTGGTGTGGTCTGTAAAGATAATCGCTCTAGTTCCAAGAATATATGATCTGAACTTATCCAAAGCAAAGACTACGGCTAGCATATCCTTCTCAATCATATTATAGTTGCGTTGAGCGGCATCCAAAGTCCGGCTAGCGTAGTGAATGGCATACTACAATCCATCCCTCCTCTGTCCTAGCATAGCCCCTATGGTAAAATCAGAAGCATCCATCATGATCTCGAATGGGAGAGACCAATCGGGTGGCTGAAGGACAAGAGCCTGAACAACAAGTCCTTTGAGAGTCTCAAATGATTCTAGGCACTTATCATCTACAATGAACTCGATGTCTTTCGTTAGCATATCATTAAGCGGTCGAGCAATACGACTGAAATCCTAAATGAATTATTGGTAGAAACCGACATGCCCTAGAAAAGACCACAACTGTCGCAAATTAGACGGTGGATTGAGTTTCTTGATGATATCCACCTTTGTCGTATCAACCTCCATGCACATGTTGGAGATAATATGACCAAGTACCATCCCTTGAGTCATCATGAAATGACTCTTCTCCCAAGATAATACTAGGTTGACCTCAATGCAGCGTTGAAGTACATGGTCTAGGCATTCAATACAATCATCAAAACCATTTTCATAGATCGAAAAGTCATCCATGAAGACCTCTAAACAGTCACCACCATATTCGAGAAGATGCAAAGCATGCACCTTTGGAATGTAGCCGGGGCATTACATAAACCAAAGGGAATCCGTATAAAGGCATACGTCCCAAACAGACAGGCGAATGTCATTTTCTCCTGGTCTTCGGGTGCCATGGCCACCTGATTGTATCGGAGTACCTCTCAAGGAAATAGTAATGACTCTTCCCAGCTAGCATCTCGATAATCTAATCAATAAATGGAAGCAAGAAATGATTCTTCTTGGTGGCCTGATTCAATCGTCTATAGTCGACACAGACCCTCAAAGAAGTGGGTACCCGGGTAGCTATCTCTTCTCTAGACTCGCTCAAAATTGTGGTGATACCCGTTTTCTTGGGTACCACATGCAATGAACTAACCACTTGGAGTCCAAGATGGGGTAGATAAAATCGGTGCTCCACCACTTTGATATTTCCTTCATGACCACATCTCGAAGATTCGGGTTCAGTCATCGCTGGAACTCATGTGATCGCTTAGCGTCCTCTTCAAGATATATGTGGTGGGAGCACATGGCCAGACTTATCCCTTGGAGATCAGCTACGCTCCATCCAATCGCCTTGCAGTTTCTCTCAAGAACCTCCATCAAACGAGATTTTTGATCTCCAGTCAAATCCGCTGAGATAATGACTGGGAACATCTCTGACTCACTCGCAAGGAATCTGTACTTCATACTCTGTGGCCAGGTCTTCAGTTATGGACACGTGGGAGCTGGCTGATTTGGCTTCTGAAATTTTTGAGTGAAAGCTACCAGATCTGCGTGTGAGAACTCTCACTACATATGTGAATCTGGCAAAGATGGCCCTACTAGTGTATATGTCATCTATACTGGCTCGCTCTTCACCCTCGCAGTCGGCTCTGTAGGAATCCACATGGCAAATAGTCTTCAAAGTCCTCCCAATCAATGTCTAAATCCGAGGGATCTGAATCGGAAGAACATGAAATATATTCTGCTTCGCTATCCTGATCACGGTCATCGACCTCAAATGTGTCCGGTGTCAAGAGTATGCTCTCCGAACTCTCGTCTGCCAAAATATATAAATCTACAGTATCTAAAGGCGTGACAAGGGCTCATGCTGCTGGGTCTGACCAAACTGCTTCATCATCTCTGGTCACAAAGTCGTGCTCTTGGTAAACGTCTTACTCCGCATATGTCATCTGCTCTAATTCGCTCGACTGCACGGAACAGGCTGGATCTATTACTCTCGTCGCTTCGATTGTCTCTATTTGTAGACTTTCACCCTCGATGCAAAAGTATACCTTCCCTTTATCATGATCGGATACCGCCTTGGTCATGGCCAAGAATGGGCATCCTAGCATGATGGGGGTATCAGTTACAAACTCAGAGATCTCCATGTCCAATACAATAGAGTCCACGGGGAATTTTAGGCCCTGAATTGTGATGACCACATCCTTTGGTAACCCCTTCAGTCGCTTGACAGATCTATTAGCAAACAGGAGGATTATCATGCTCTGTCGAAGAGGTCCAAACTCGAATCAGTTGAGTAAGGCTACCGAAAGAAGGTTAATTGAAGAGTCATTGTCCAATAGGGTACGATCGAACCACTGCTCATGGATATGGCATCTGACATATGGATCCCCTACATCAGGTCTCTTAGCTGGTAATCTGTTCTGAATGGTGAAGCACATGGCACAAGTATGCACATGGATCTGTGCATTGTGGTTACTTCTCTTCCTGTGGATGGTTGTCTTATCTCTCAAGTTCTTCTGGAAGAGAGGGATGTGCTCTAGTACCTCCTGTAGAGTAAGATGTAACTGGAATCGATCAATCATCTGCTGGCAGAACTCTAATTGGTGACTCTTTTTAGTATTTTCATTTTTGGTCCCCTTTCCTAAGTGGAGCACTTGAGGGAAGGGGACGGAAGGACCCTCTCTAGAGAGGTGAGGGTCAGGAATAGGTTCCTGAGCATGTAGTAGACTAGAATCCATAACAAGAAGATCATGCAACACAGATGGACTCACATGAGATACAGAAACCCCCTTTCCTTTATTCATATTTGTGTTCTTTTCTATTTTTCCATTTTTTGTAATTTTCTATCTTGAGATACAAAGTGACATGACACAATTAAAGGAGATATGGTGGCATCAGTACCACCCACGACATTTGTCTTTACGACATCAACACCGCACTCTGGCCAAGCATTTCTGGTAAAGGTAGCATCAGCACCACCGTCTGCAACTAGAATCACGACGGCCTTAGTACCTCGGCTGGATCATCATCCTTGGTGGCTTCAGCACCACCGTCAACATCATCATCATCATGAGCGGCATCAGCACCGCTACCGTCTCATATGGCGCTCCAAAATCTGCATGGGATCGTCGCTCAGACGAGGCACCGCCGACTGGCATTCTACCGCTCCTAAATGTTACAAAATTAGCATCAAATAAATAGGAAGAATTATCACCCAAAGTATCATTAGGAGTGGTAGTCTCTATAAATTGTACCTGCTCAGATTTCCTCTTCAAATTATTCGGGTTAGGTTCAATCTGAGCAGGTATGGCAACCTTGCCCTTGATAATCTCCCTCATCTCCTACCAGAACTCGCCCATCTCTCGCTGGAAAGATGCTTGCTGGTCAGAAAGTAGGCAGGCAAGGTCGTCAAGGGCTGGGTTCTCATACACAAGTGCATGAGAACCGGACGGGTTGCCTCGTTGGAAATGAGGATAAGAATGATGCTGATGCTGGTAGTGAGGGGGAGGTTGTGAATATTGTTGAGGTTGTTGATGATGCCTTCATTGTTGTTTCTAATGGTAGGGACGAGGACTGTGCTATCGTTACTGCTGCTGGTAGTGATGGAGTTGTTGTTGTTTCTAGATAGAAGTGCATACCTGACTCCAGCACTCCGCATGAAGGGTGATCGGTGCATAAAAGTAAAGATAGGAAATAAAATATCAATATGATGCATGAGGAAACCGGTCTTAGAGGAGCAACTTCTATTATGTGAAGCACAAGAGTTAGCTAATCAATTATAAGATCGGAGTCCGATCTTGGGAGTCACTCGGTGCCCGCCACAACGGGTCTTGCTAGCGTTGTATGTGACTCCTCACGGCACGTGGTCTAATATCCAATCGAGCCAACTTCTTTAATTTTATTTTAGCCAAGTCCAATTACGGTCTATAGGAACAGATAGGCAATTAGGTGTGGGACCTTAGCTAATTACGTCACAATCAACAAAAGTCCTGAATCTAAGGGATAAAACCTCATGAATCAAATAGAAATAAAAGCGAGAAAAAAAACCGCAAAAAACCACGGTGAGGACCCCCGAGTACACCGGTACTCGGCGAAATAGACCCTAAAGTCCGTGTCCAACAACTATCTCAGAGACTAATTATTATAGTAATAAAATGGTAAAATAACTATCTGTCTACTATAACTAAGTCATCCTGCTCTTCTGCACTTACGGGCTCCTCCAACATAAAGCCGAAGCGTCCCTCGGGGGTTCCTCGCATGAAAAGTAAAACGAAAGAGATGTCAGAAATAGTTATAACAAATAGATAAATTATGGGCAAAATTGAAATAAGACCACTAAGTCGTGCTCCCGAGCAAGGGCACCATTCTGGTAAGTGACCAATCAACGAGGATTAAGTAGAAATATATATATCAGAGGTCATTGTGACCCTAATCAATCAGTCGGGCTCAATCGAGAAAATAAGCCACTCAACGGATAAATCAAGCAATCAAAGAATGTAAGCGGTTTACTATTTTTATTACCTAGTATAGCCACAAGGGTCGAACACAAGGAGCACGATTATAGAACTAAGTAGTCAAATTTCAGAGATAAAATAATTTTTAATGGTTTTATTAATTTTCAAAGTTTTAGTTTTTAAATAAAGGCAAGCAAGCACAAAATAAAGAAAACAAGCACAACAATCTTTTTGGATTTTTCTATAAGGCTAAAAATGCTCAGAAAATAGAAGTAAAAATATTTTTTGGGTTTTCTAATTTTTAAAGTATTTTGGTAATTTTTATGGGATTTTTAAATGTTTTTATGATTTTATAGAAATCAAACAACGGTAAAAAAATATGAACAGTGCACAATCAGGACTAAATTGCAATTTAAAAACATTTAAATGCCCCAAGGTCCTAATTAGCAATTTTATGAAAAAATATAGATAAAAAAGCTACAAACAAGAACTAGAAATGGAATTTTTGGAATTCTCTTTGATTTTCTATGATTTTTATAAGATTATGGTAGTTTTATACTTTTTAGAGTTTTTATAGTGAATTTTCAAAGAAAATGAAAACTGGAGGTAAAGCAAGCAAAAAGTAGAAATTTTTGTGGAATTTTTAAACTACTTTCTCACATTTTTATAATTTTGTAAGGCAAATAGGGGCATTTTTAGGAGTTTTTTATTTTTCAAAAAAAATGCAATCAAATTAATCCAACAAAATCACAGTAAAAACTACACCCTAGCAGGATCTAATCGGGATTTTTGAGCGATTTTTCGAACTAATTTGATATTTATTAAGTCCTAAACAAATCATGCAATTAATAATAGTTTATAGGGACCTCTATGTAAATACTTTAAGTTTCAGGACCCATTGGATAACACAATATAAAAGTCTCAAGGTGATTCCGTAAAAAGCTCACTCAATTCATGCATATGCTTAATACTGAATGCACAGGGGTATAAATGCAATTTATAAAAAGTTAAATCATTTGGTAACAACAGATAAGTCCAAGGTAGAAAATGCAAATAATCTAAAATACATGTGAGCACGCACGTTCTTCAAACTCAGGAGGACTAAAGTACAATTACCATAAAGTCTGAGGTTCAAACTATAGATATACTCAACTACACATTTTGTTTTAGAGGATTGAATATAAAAGCAAAAAATGTAGTATAAAATGTGAAATATACTCAGGGAAGAGGCACGTGGCACACGTTAGAGCTGACACTAGCATGCGGCTCTAATCCACCGCAGCTGCAGGATCTGACGGTGCAGGGAATGTCTGGGATGTACGGGGCAGATGCGTCAGATGCTCTGATCCAACGGCCAAAAGGCTGCAGATGTCGGTTGGATCAGATTAGATCTGGCAGAGGCTATAATATCCTATGGCTGAGAGGGGGTCTACAAGAACACTTCCCCAGTGAACTTCAATCGAGCATCAGAGGTGATCCAATGAGCTGATGAAGGCTCTGAGAGGTCCGGTAGGATCATAGGGGTGTTCCGCATCGGATGAGAGGCTCTGATGAGTGCGACGATGGTCGGATGGACGTGGCGATATGGGTCTCCTGAAGCTGCTCCGCCTGAGCAGCTGGGGGTCTAAAATGGGCTCCTGACATGCATGGGTTCCTGCAATGGGTAGAGAGGACTCGGGGCTATGCTCCGATCTTGGTTATTACTGCTGGAGATAAGAGAAGCGACAAGGGAGGTGTTTTGGATCTTCGATGAAGGAGGGGGATGGAGACCCGATCTAATCTCGACCAGATGGTTGAGCCTCAGGGTGATCAGATTGTGTGAGAAGGTGCGAGGCAAGCAGGGGGGTCAATCGGAAAGGATGGAAGTGGGTAACGGGGCTCCGACCAGTTAGTCGAAGCAGAGGTGATGGCGATAGCACTAAATGGAAAGGATCGATCGAACTGGAAATGTGGAAGGAAGGATAGATACATGAAGATCCGAATGGATTCCTGAGATATATGCGAAGGTGAGCGTCGAGGTCTTAGCCTCAACTGAGCTGTGGGTGGCTGGGAGGCTTCACGCGGTGGAGCTCAGGCCACGACGTGAGCTACGAGTCTCCAGGCATCTCGGGATGGTCCTAAGGAACTCCTCCAATGGTTTTCACTACGAGGAAGATGGCTCAAGGACTATGGTGGCATGAGGGATGAGTTGAGGTGCCGTGGAGGCTGGAGGAGAATATTTATAGGCTGCCAAGGGTCCAAGAAGATCGGAGGCATACACGGAACGCTAAGCATAGTTGTTTATGCCTAGATATTCATGAGGATCATGGATCATGAGGCTTCAATCGGGTGTAGGAATCAATCCAAGAGGAGGTTGGGTTCGATTCGAAAGGAACTCGACCTGACCCTGCTGGGAAGGGGACGTTGACCGGGGTCAACAATCCTAGTTTGACCAATCAGAATCAAGGATGTACAAAAATCGAAGAAAATAGGATGAAAATATAATTGAATTTAAAATAAAAATGTATAAAATAAAAAAATGTTTATTATTTATTAAACTATTTTTCTATGATTTTTTATTATTTTTATGAAAAATAAAATAATGTATATACAGTTTGTAGTATTATACAGGTATATTATTCTTATGTGTTATGTACAAGTATTTTATATTATTATTTTTACAAAAATACTTTTATTTTATTATTTATTTATCTAAAAAATAGTTTTATAAGTATGAAATTTTTTATTTTATTTTTATAAATTATTTAGGGGTAAAAATAAATAGTGAGTGTGGTGTGTATATGCGTATTAGGTGCAAAGGGTTGGTGATTTTATTTTTATTTTGTTTTATTTTTCTGATTTTTATTTTATTTTTATATTATTTCTAATTCTATATATAAGGTTGTAGAAGAATAATTTAACTTTATTTTGTCAAAAACAAGTAGATAAATATTATGTACATGTATATAGGATATGTACGATATATAGTAAGCCATATCTCTCTCTACTTATTTTATTTTGCGATCAGGTCAATTTTTAACCTTCTCTTGGGGTTTAGGTCACTCTGTATTTATTTTAAATACATCATTCTTTTTCTTTTCTCTTTATTCTTTTATTTTACATAAATAAGGTATTAATGATGCACTATTATCACAGGCATGCAAAACGCTAAGTTATTGTATTTACAAGTATTTACAAGTGTTTTTGTTGGAAAGAAGAGCTAAAATAAAAGAATAAAGAATGAGAATCGTAGATTCGTCAGAAGGCATTGTGCTTTATTTTAGTTACATTTATGTGCTTCCAGGGACCTGGTTGTAATGTTTTTCCCATTATTTTCATGTTTTCTTTATATTTATTCCCCTGGACTCTTTTGCAAATATCTTGAGCATATGATCTCCATTTAAGTTGATTTCAATTTCGTTTCGAAGCTTTAATTATTTCTCGTGCCTTTTATTAGTTTATCAATTTAATTTACTTTATGAATTGATCCTGAAATTGAATACATTTTTATTGCTCAATGATTTCAACTAGGTAGGGCATATTTGCATATTTATATGGTGTATCTCATTGCATTATATAAATCAAAGAAAAAGTGTCCTCATCTGTCTGCATCATTTGTCATGGTGTGTTGGCCTATAAGTTATTTATTAATCACTTGAGCTGAGTATTAGGAATCTAAATAATCACTTAAGAGGCTTGTGTCCCTGAGTTTGACCTTGGTCTTACCAAAGTAAATAAATTTGATCACTTATGTTTAATTGAAAAATTGATTAAGTGATTTTTTACCGATCCGATTTTGCCCGATTGCAACGAAATTCCAATGTTAATTTGTTATTAAGAGTATGATTTTAGGGTTCATCAACTCTCCCTATACTTAGCATGTGTTATGTCCTCATGGCACTAGGTGACAAAAAGACATAGCTCGTACTAAGCATAAGTGTGTGAAAAGAATAGAAGAGAAGAAGAATATAAGAGCGTGGGAGAATACACAATAGGTAGCGGCCCCCATATATGTAGGCTCTGGTCAACCTAAGCATTGGAGAGAATACAAGACCAGGGGACCAATGAGGGTGGGAAAGAATATAGAAGAAGAAATGGAGCAACTCGGGTCACTCACTCCCTATACTTAGTATCTAGTCATCCTAAGTATAGCCACAAAATGAAAACGATACAAAATTGGGGCGAATGATGTGAATCACATGAGTATTGAGAATACACAAGGATCAAGAAGGTTTGTGACTGACCTTCTTGCGCGAGCGAGGGGCTGGGTAGTATACACATGTATCGTTGTTAGAGTCATCCTTAGAGGAATAATAGTGAGGGGTAGGGAACGTCCAACGAGGGTCGACACATGGTTGTTTCCTCAAATTTAGCTTAAGAACAACCGAACTGAGCTTACTCATATAGATCACCTCATCCGGACCTGATGAGGACTCCTCAGAAAATGCCTTCTCTGGTATGTCGAAGGCAATTTTCTCAGTCGGTTTTCTAAAACCGGAAGCATCAAGAGGAAGAGGAGAGTGATACGACTTGAAGAGTTCGGGGGAACACCTTGAGGAATAAATACTCTTTTTCTTCTCACCAAATTATCGACTAGAGGATGGAGCAACCGATTTATCGAGATTGGTCAATTTGATCCCAGTTGTCTCTTTTGGTGTAGGTCCTGGATGTAGTAAGGTGCTGACTAGAGGTTCATCATAAGATGAGTCACCATATGTATTGTAATACTCCTACAGGGTCAGCACATGTCTCTAGTATGGCATAGTGCTCTCAGTTGGCTTGGCATTGGTCGGCTCGTGCGTCAGATCATCTAAATCATCAAGAAAGTCAGAAATGATCGTGTCCGACTTAGGGGAAACTTCTGGTTGTGAGTCCTGTCTAGAAGTTGTCACGATGGTGGTGATGCAAGCAGTGGGTGGTGTGGAAGTGTAGGGAGTCTCTGATCTAATGGTCGTCTAGACAGTCGGTATCTCAGGTGTATTAGAGAGACAGGACTCAACTGTCTCTCCGAGGTCACGGTTGTCTGCGACTTTACAGGTTACCTTAGAATATCGTGTGTCCTTAAAGATTGGGTGAGGTCGAAGTGCTCCCAATGCAGTGAAATGATCTCCCGAGTATCGCAATCTATAATTGCCTTAGACAAGGCTAAGAGCGGCTTCTCGAGAATGATCGGAGACTGGGTGAACTATCCTCGATGCTCAATGTCAGTGATCGTGAAGTCTACCTGCAGAAGAGCACCTTGGAAAGTAATGATGACTGAAATGATTCCTCTCGATTGTTTAATGGACTAATCAGCCAACTGATCGATCTCTCTCGACTTCTTGGTAAATCTGAGTTTGAGCGTGGCAAACACGGAAGTCGGGAGGATATTAATCAGTGAGTCATCATCAATTCTTGCATGGGTGAAGGTAGTGTCTTTGATTTCACAATCGACCCTAGGCAACTGCTTTACTCTACGGCTCTTAGTTTTCTCCCTATCACTAAAGAGGTGGACATAGACACTATATGCTTCTCAGTCCTTGTCCTCTTATTGCCTGACCTTTTAGGCGTCAATTTACTTCTCACAAATCTTTTGAGGCCAGGAAAGTGTTTAATGGACATTATTAGGGAAGCTCAAAAATCAACTCTCTATCAATCTCTTCCCTAACTACAGGGTCCATTTTTTAGGTCTTTTTCTTTTTCAATTTTTATAGTATTTTTGGGTTTTTTAAATTTTTGGGTCTTTTTGATATGTGAAGGAGGAGTGGGAGAATGTTGATGCTCTAGTTTGGAGGGAAAGTGGTTAGTAGGAGAGAGAGGTAGAAGGAACTCCAGTTGTACATGATGTGTGTTTAATCATGTGTCTTCCCGATTTTCAAAATTCAATCCACAAAATCCATGATCCACTTTCATACCTGGACTCTTGATCGTTCTATAAATGCCATCCTCTAATAAGGTCTCATGAGTTATCATGAGAGAAGTCTCCTCAGTCGGAAGATACTAATGAGAACTCAAGCTCTTATACTCAACACACCTTGAATCAGGCGTGTAATACTGGGTTGAGTATGGCCCATCTGTATGGCAGATGTTGGTCAGAGCCTCATAAGGTGGAGTCGTTATATATGGGGTCTGTAAATTGATTGCATGAATCCAATCCCCTGTATATGTAGGCTCTTTGAATGGGTGATATGAAGGCTGGTCAATGTGGACTTGATCGCTCAAGTCAATCAAGTCAAGAAGATCGTATGGTGCAAGTCTCTCCATTTGGTTTGTTTGGTCAACCATGTTGTACCCTATGGTCAAGTCGGGATGTGTATAGGTCAATTGTTGTCTGGTCCCAACTTGAGGTGAGAATGAGCTCTGTGGGGGCAACTATTTCTACCAATCATTCATCTCAACAGTGACTTTATCTTCGATTTGTTCCTTGATTCCAGAAGGAGACGAGAATATGGTGAGTCAATCCAGGGTGGATGTGTGTCAGGGGTGTAAGAATGTGGGGTTGGTGAGAAGGACGAAGAAGTGGGGAAGTCAGTCGGAGTTCTGACTTCGTGGTCAGGGTAGGGGTATGAGGAAGAGTAAGAGGGTGGATATGATCGAAATATGGTCGAGCAAGGGTGACATGGATACGATGACCAATATTCCAACATCTTTGAAGAGATGGGAGAATGAAAAAGATAGAGGAAGAAAGTGTGCAAGTGCACCGAATAACACACAAAACAAACAAACACAAGAGCAAACCTTAGTTTCACCAACTCAACAAAATGATGGTCGCACAGGTCCGATCGTTTATCTTTTCAGTTTTAGTTGGTGATAAATACAATCTTCCTCCTAGGGCACGATGGGGATGGGGAGAAGACAGACGGCAGGATGACATAGCCCACGCGAATGGAGCGTGGTGGCTCATGGAGGAGGGTAGACGGTGGTACGTGGCTGCTGGAAGATCGAAGATCGTGTGATTTGGAGAGCGATGGTGCGGGCTCGTACGCGGTGGGCAGGGCTACCGTAGAGAAGTTCGGAGATGGCGTCGTCGCTAGCGGCAGTGACTGGAAGGGAGGGTGCAATAGTCCTGGTGGGCGGCTATGGCTCCCTCCAGGTTTTTTTATTTTTATTTTTAAAATTTATTTTTTTTTTATTTTTTAATTTTCTTAGACAGTGAATGAATCAAAGATGAGATGATTTGGTGGTGAAGGCTATAGTGGTATGACAAAAGTGGTAAATGGTGAGGAAGATGATGTGGTGGTGTGATATAAAAAACAAGGGAAAACAAATGCTAGATAAAATAAAATAACAAAGGAAATGAGACGGAATACTTACTTGAGGTTCATCGGATTTGCAGAGTAGCTACGTTGGACTCCTGTCATGGTCTCGATCCGATTGGCAAAATAAAAATCGGAGAAGCTATGCGAGCTTGATGGGAAGCTCGGACACGGTAACGATGGTCGCCATGGATCTCACCTGAAGGAGGTTGTCGCTTAAGGAAGATGATAGGTCGCTGTCACCGACACCACATTCCAAGCTCTCTCCTTTTTCTCTTAGAATGGCAGATGGGGAAAATGAGGATGAGGAGAAGAATATAAAGAAGAAGAATGAGAAGTTGGAGAAAATGAAGGTGGGGGAGATGGAGTGGAATGGAGGTTATTGGAAGATAATGGAGTTGAATGGAAATTGGTGGTAGAATGAGAGGTTAGAGTAGAGAAAATTAAAAAAATAGTAAGAAATTAAAAGTTGGCTATTAAAAATAAAATAAAAAGAAAATAGAATGAAGAATTTGCGAAATAAGACAAATCATATGTATATGTTTTTTTACTTCTCTCATTTTAGATTTTTTTGTATTTTTAATAAAAGATATTTACAACATAAAAATAAATAAAATACTAAAAATAAAATACAACACAACATTGATTTTTTTGGATTTTTATTAATTAAGAAAATCAAATAAAAATGAAGAAAGAATGAATATTTACATAATATACAATGTACACCTAGGTCTCAAAATCCATATTTTGCAAACGAGCTCCGATTTAATGAAAACACATTCATTGGATAGATAATTTTCTAACTTAAACTTTAAAAGTAAGTTTGGTGAATTTGGAATACATCTTTTTCTCTTTGAGATATAGAAGTATCTATTTGAGGTGAAATTTATTTTGTATTTTTGTATTTATATATATATATTTATATTTATATTTATAAATAAGTCAGAGAAAGAATTAACTGAAATTATTAAAAATACATGAAGTTTTTGGCTACTTATAAGTGAAGAAACTCCTTTATTTTGTGGATTTTTGTTATTAATTTATTTTGTACAATATAATATACAATAGTTAGTGTATTTTATTTACAAGTCGTTTTATTAATTTATTGATTTTATGGACATTTATTTGAGATTTTACTTAGGGATTTTGCTAAGATCAATATATTGAGATGATGAATTGTGGATTCATCATTGACTCCTCCGTGGTTAGCGTGGCTTCATGTTGACTGCGATCATCTTTTTGGTCATTTTAACTTTTGTTTGTTTTTTTTTCTTTTTGTTGGCAGAGACAGTGGTGGGTGAAGCTGGTATGACTCCTCCTCCTTCTTCTTCCTCACTTGAACCTATAGCTAACGCAGTTGATGCAGAATATGATGATTCACCTAACAAATCTTTATCCTTCCCTTTGCTTGTGGCATATGGAGGGAATGTCCTACAGTTCCTAAGAGTAGAAACATTAGATAAAATAAAATTATGATCATATGACTCTACATGCACAGATTGGACATCACATTCTACATGCTCTTTACTCTTGAAATTATTGGGATTTGCTTCGACCTGAGCCAGGATATGAGTTTTGGTGGTTGTCAGGTCGTCTAGCTTTTTGGTCATTTCTGCTAGACCCTTTACTAGTTGGGCCAAGAAATCTAGGTTGGGGTTCATGGGAGCTACCTCGGGAGATTCAACGTGTTGTCCATGTTGTGACTGCAGGGGGGAGGCCAAGGCCGGGAGTGCTGATGTTACAGTGGAGGAGGAGGAAGCTAATATTGTTGGTATGGAGGAGGGGGTATTGTTGTTGTCCAGTTGCATACTTATGGTACAACTGTGGATGATGGAACAACGACTGTGGGTAATGCTGAGACTGTCTCTAATTGCTTTGGTATTGTGGAGATAGGTGGTGTTGGTACTGAGGCTGAGGCTTGAAGGACGGTGCAAACGACCACCTGAGGTTGGTAGTAAAGCTGATTGGATGGTGGTTGGGCCTATTGTTGTCCCACATGGAACATCAGTTGTGCATCATTATTGGATCAGGAGATGGGAGGTAGTCCGACTGGTAAATCACCATCTGTTGCTGCGGCGAGGCCTGCTTGGGTGCCTGCACATAGTATACGTGCTGGATAGCTGGCTGTTGCGGACTCGACTAAGGCTGCTATGGTGGTGATGGCTCATCCTTCTTCTCAACAGGAGTCTTTGATGATGGTGTTGTCAAGTGACATGAACTGATGGTGCTCACCAACAGCTCCAACTTCATGGTGATTTGGTCCATCTTATCCAAGTTTTACATCCTTTGTTCGATAACAACGAGCTTCTCAAGATTCTGTGATCGTTTCTCGATAATATCAAACTTTGAGAGATGGCCCCCAATGATGCTGAGGTTGTAGCTCGCATCTCTTTCTGCATCTCAATGCGCTTCCATGTGAACTGACTTCTGTAGGACCTGAGGTTGTCTCTGATAAGCACGTGATGAAGATAGGGCGGCCTCTCCCTCAGCCAAATCTTCCACACCACATCTTCATCCTTGTTAAAATGGGACCTATGCATGTAGTGTCCACTAGTCTCTGACTTTCTACATTCAGGCCACTGAAGAAGTGTTGGAACGAACTGGTCCTCGGTTTGTCTTGGTGGGGTCATTTCCCCTGCAGGTTTGTAAGTCGCTCCTAGGCTTCATGGATAGACTTGTAGGTAGCCTGGGAGAAGTTGTTGATCGTAGCTCGCATCTAATTGAGCTGACCGAGAGGGTAGAACTTGTGAAGGAATGCAGATTTGAGTTCTTCCTGGGTCATCACAACCTTTCCCAAATAATTGACCCAATAGAGGGCCTTGTCATGTAAGTTGAAGGGGAATGCAGTCATTTTCGCTAATCTCAACGAGATGTTAGGCTAGTGGGTAGTCCTACAGATGTGAGAACTGTTAAGTAAATGTACGACTCCATGTTGGTGTTCCCATAAAATGATGGAAGGATCGCATGAAACTGGGGCTTGATCTCGAAGTGAGCATGGATCGGTGGAATACGGATCCATTATGTAATCTGGATGTCTCCAGGATTATATGTTTCTTTAGAGACGGTTTTGGATTCACATCCCCTACTCCCTCCTCCTGGTCTAGATCGTCACAGGGTGTTTCTCCACCACATCCTCCTCCTGATGGTATGTTCATCACATCATTTAGCATATCTTAAAATGTAGATATCCGAGTGCCTGCTCAGTCGGTTGCTGGTATGGCCTAGATGGAAGCCAACAACTAAGCATTCAACTAATTCTAATAGGACATCTGATTCTATTCTGGTTGGAGCGACTGTTGCCCCTTTCCCTTCCCTTGGGGAGCCATCTCTCGGTCTGAGTATGAGGAAATGAGTTCTGGATTGGGATCCAGGATGGACTTCTATCTGCAATATGAGAGAATCCCAATTAGACCATTTGAAATTGAATTTTGGTTTCCATAATGATTCTAGAATTAGGGTCACTCCCAGATGGTTGTGAATGGAGTAAAGACGTAGACTGTAATTGACCTCCATGCACAACGAGTGGAAGGGGGGCAAGAGTGGTTTGCAAGATTCGAACTGGGTTCTCGGGAATCGCCTCAAATTATTGGTGATGCTGAGTTCATGGAATCGATATGGGTGTAAGCAGAGTCCTGACTAAACCATCTACTGATCGACATTGTGGAGCAAAATAAGATCGATGCAGGAAGAATGATACTTTGGTTGACGAGGAATAAAATCGGAGTGCCAAACAGTAGAATGACTCAAAACGAGTAGGGGGTCAAGGAGAAGACATATATGACAAAATTTACGCAAATGTGCGGGACTTGATGTTTAAAGTTTGAACCTTAATTTAGATCCATACAAACACAATACAAAATTGGGTTCATGATGAATCTCCATTTCATCACCTTTATTATATCGTTTTGGCCTTAAAAACCCGAGCTAATGCATGTACATAGCCTCAATTGTACAAAATAACATCATTATTTATAGCATTTATTTTGTAAATAATGTGGTTTTTAATGCCAAAATTAAAGAATAAATGGAATAAAAGAAAAAGAATAAAATATTGAAGATATTTTATGATCCTAAACCCCAATACCAAGTCAAGAATTGAATTGGTCGACAAGGAATTAAGTAAGGGGATAAGGGCCAAAATACAATAAAAATCCATTTTATTTATTCATTATTTATTCACTTTTTGACACTCATTTTATTTTTTATTATTTATTCATCAAATAAAGAAACTTTGTACATAAAACTGTAGATAATAATGTAAATAAATACAAAATTGAGTTTGTACAAAAATAATGCACAGTGTACCTTTTATACACAAAATAAAAACCTAAAACCCCAACTTCACAGGCCCATATCTTTCAAATAAAAACTCAAAATATATAAAAATTACCACTAATTTTATATAACTTTTCATAAGCTATTTAATGGAGGTGGTTTCATATTGTTTGAAGTTACTGTTTAAAAGTTAGGGTTTGGATCCTCATTGTATAGTAGACCTGAATAAAATATTCAATTTATTCATCTTTCATTATTTTTACAAATTCATATTTTTGTAATTTTGTAACTATCATTTATAACATATGTACATATTGAAATCAGAATAAAACTAAAAAGAAAATGTAAAATAAAATAAGTCTATATCAATACATAGACAAAATACATATAATAATACTTGTATATAAATAAAAGGAGGAAACATTCGTTTATTCTTTATTTTTTTATATTTTTTATAAGCTTAAAATATTTTATTAAAATATAAAACCAAAATAAAACCCAATAAAATACATTAAAATAAAATAATATATATCATGGACGAAATACTTTTAAGTATACCTACATATTACACATACCTATTTATTTAAGTGTGCAAATAATATCATAAAAATAAAATAAAATATATTTGAGTACATAAAACTAAGTTGTAAATATATAAAATAAAAGAATAAAATAATAAAATAAAATAAATAAAATAAAAATAAAAATGTATAAAACATAGATGAATATACCTATAAATAAACATTTAAAAATTAACAGCTAATAAATAAAGTCAAAAATAAATAAATATCATAATAAAATACTAAATAAAATAATAAACATTTTTATTTTATACATAAAAATTAATAAATCAAATAATATTATAAATAATTATTTTATAATAAAACAACATGTTTTGTCCTTATTCGGGCAGAGCTGGACTAATTAGGTCCCTCTGTTCGCTGACTCCGAGTCAACTCTCCCACCAGAATTATGAATTGTCACGACCTATCATCTCCCCCATTTTTTCGCCATTTTTCACGGTTGATACATCCATCCATCGTCGTTGATTCCTTCAGAGAAAATGGTCATTGATTATTGTACATACACGTCATCTCCTTGGAACTCTTGTGCATAGCGTTAATTCATCGCATTCCACCAATAAATAAGGGTGTGTCTCGCATACATAAATAATACTTCCTTCTTCCATTTTCAAATTTGGTCATCTCCAATCCCTAAATCCTCCGCATTTCATCCAAAGAGTGTATCCTCGTGACAGGGGGAGTCCCCTGAGGTGTTGGGAGCTTTGCGGAGGAGGAGGTGCACCCAAGGCCGACATCACTGACGACCTCTGCTCTCGGCCCCTCCGACTAAGAGCTGGGAATTTACTTTGTTTAGTTAGTTTTTAATTCTTGCAAATTAATCCTACATTTAGGTTAGATGTTAGACCCTATGCGTAGCCCTAAATACTAGATTCATAGTTTATCAGAGCTCCGCTCCGGCAAACCCTTTCCATTGTGCCTCTCCCGTCGACCGCCCAGATGACCACCTTCATTATGTTCCCCTACTCCTTCTGAACGCCCCGCACACCTTCGCTCTCCAAGATCGACACCCGATCTGGAGATCATCTCCTTCACCTCCGCCGCTCGCCGGAGGAGCTTCACCCCCACACCACCACCACCCATTTCACCACCAATGAGAGACCCTGAGCCCCTATTTTCTTGCTTGAATTTTATTGTAGGTGCTGGAGGCCAAAAGACTCCACTGGGAGTCGATCTTGAAGAGAGAAGAGGTTCATGGAGCTCTATTTTCTCCAGAGCTCAGTCGATGTCATCTGAGCTCCGGCAAATCTCCTAGCAACATCGTTAGAAGTGGGGAAGCCCAGGCTTTGTTTTGCCCCTAACCCGAGCCTTCTGGACGGCCAGAGCAGCCTAGGAAGTTGGATCGAAGCCCGCCCCATGCGAGTTCTTGACATGTTCCTCCTGGTCGTTCTCCCGTCGTTCGATCTGCTAGCCGCTCCAGATTACGCCACAGTCGTTGGACGTAGAGCCCTAGAACCATCAGATCTCGCCACGAGATCTCATCTCATCCGTCCAAGGAAAATCTTCATCGCGTGCCCACAGTCCAATGCATGGCAAGTGGATGAAGTTTGACCGCCGGATCCGCATATATATTGGGGTAATTGCATATTTAACCCCACATATCTTTGTATTTAATAATTAGTCCTGTAAATAAAATATAACTGTAAAATAAAATGGAAATTTTTCAACAAGGCCCATGTACTTTCCGTAATTACATATAGGTCCATTCCACGTCACCTCATGTGGTGTGCCACATGAGATGGAAAAAATACTTGTATACCCCTAGCATTTTTTAATTGTAAAATAGTCAATAAAAATTAAATAAATGTTCTTTTATGTTGGCAAATTTGCAGTTGAGTCACTGACGTTTATTTTTATTGCAAAAAATGCCCCTACCAAGATACATAATTTTTTTGAGCTCTTTATCTATTTATGAAAAATACCTATTGTATTCCTAAAAATTTGCATAAATAGGATTAAATGCTTCATGCCATGTACTTAGACGCTGTGATTTTTAATTTGCATTTTTTGCATTTAATCTATTTATTAAAAATGAAATGGAGCATATTTATTCCCTGTTTAACTTAGAAAATACCAAAAATATTAAAATATGTCTAAAAATTCCAAATATATATAGTATATTTTATCATATTTTAATTAAAGACCAAAAATCACCAAAAATAGAAAAAGAAAAGGCTTAAAAATTGAAAACCCCCAAAATCTTTTATAAAAATCTAAAAATTCATTTAAAAAATATATTTTTCTATTTTATAGTTTTATTTATTTAAATATTTATATTTAAAATTGATTTGGATAATTTTATAACTTTTTGATATTTTTTATATTCAAATCAATTTCAGATTATTAATTAATTCCTTATTTGGGATAATTTTGACTTTAAAAATACATAAAAATTAGCATAAAGTCAAGAAAATTATGAAAACATTAGAAAAATATGAAAAATCCAAAAATAATATATTTTCTTTATTTTATCTATATTTATTAGTGTTTATAAATATTTTACTCTATATCATATATATATATAAAGCCTTATATGTGCTATATTAATATAAAAGAAAAGGAAATATAATAATATAATAATATAACAATAGAAAATTAAAAAATAAAATATAAAAATATAAAACAAAAATAAAATATAAAAATACAAAAATAAAAACCCACAAAAACAATAAAATGGACAAAAGATAAACGACGATTTTTTTAGCATTATTTTTGCCTCCTCTTATCGTTTGATCCTTGAGTTCGACCTCAACACATATTCACACCTATACATATTTTGCTCTAGGGTTATAATAAATTTTAACTCCACATTTTTTATATTAATTGATGTATTCTTGTTGTAGGTTAATTGTTGATTGAACTGGGGTCTTCGTTGGTCGCCTCGACGACTGTGCTTCTGCCTTGTGTAGAACACACGACTGATAAATATTTTTGGTTTATCAAATGGCATCGTTGTCGGAGAGCAACGTCGCATAGTTGGAGATTATTTTATTTTTCCTATATCTCTTGTTCAACTATTTATTTCTTGCATTTATTTATTATTATTTTATTTCGTATTGATTGTGACGGTTCTGACCACTCATCTCTATTTGACTTTGTTGCAAGGGACCGCTGCATGAGGGAGGACCTCCTAGGAGGACCGGTGCACCCAAGCAAGTCAGAGATGGCTTTCAGACCTAACCGATAGGAGAGAGCATCAGGGGGAACGGAGGAGAATTTTTGCAGAACAATCCATTATTTTTGTACTATCATTATTGCGTAATTTATGTGAGAGAGTGAACCTTATATGTGATAATTTGAACTCTCACATGTACATCTACTTCACGAGGTCCAGTGCCTGAGGGATTGTTCCCTTGGGTACCTCGTCGTGTTTTCTCGCGTTTTTATCGCTTTATTTTATTTGTTTTCCACTTTTTGTTTTATTTATTTTGTGTGAATGAGCCTTAGTTTAGGAATTGCTCGCTCGATATATTAAGGTCCAAAGCCGATAATATATTTGCTTGCACCTATAGATTTGCTTCTAAACTTAGTTAAATGATAAATGTTGACTATTTAGAGTCGAATCCCCGCACAGCGAGAGACATCATACATCGCTAGCAGGACCTGTTGTGGCGGGCACCAAGATGTCTCCAAGACCGGACCATAGGGTTTGTTTCCAAATAACTAGCATATTGTGCTTCACGATAATAGCAATTTCTCACCTAGGTGATTTCATCGGATTGCATCTCATATAGCATAGTTTTCAATTCTATCTTGCATCTCGCACGGAGAGAGCTTGGAAGCATTGTAAGTCTTCTAACTTTGCATGCATCATCAATTTCTAACTTGCATGACTTTTTCGACCCTCTCCCTCTAATTTTGCCCACCTTGGATGCTAAATGGAATCGAAAATATCGTTAGGCGTGTGCATTGAAAATTAACCAAAAAAGTGAAGTGACAACCTAAATAAAATTAGGATTGCTAATTCTATTGGACTTTAAAATAAAATGGTAATGGATTCATTGCTTTGGGGACAGCAACCCCTCCTTGTTTGCATATTTTATTCATACGTACACACTAAGGATTAGTGCCCAAATCTCAACTCCATCTTCGGTGTATACAACTTTTTGACGATCACCTAACTCTAAAATCGATAAGATAAAAAGACCACATCTTGGTCTTCATTGTGTCGAGTAGGTGAATTGGGGGTTTGCTTTGTACATTGATCGTGCTTTGAGTCCATATGCATTTTCATCCCTTCCGTGAGTTTGTGGTTTCATATATGTGAGCATCATTTTTTATCATTGAGTTTTTCTACCTCTCTTATACATATTTCCTCATTTGCATTCGAGTTGTGATATTAGGTCTTACGCTTCATCTTCGCTAGATTTTGTAGCTTTTCTCCTTGCCCATATCACCCATATCTAGTCCGGTTCAAGGACACCCTCTCCTTGAACCACAATTTTGTTTGTGTCCACCTTCATCTCGCACACCCTCCTTGTCCCCTCTGTATCATCCCTTCTTCTATCTGGGACTATTGCGCTTGTAGGAATAGCTCGCGTCGAGGTTTATGACTTCAATTGATTATTAGAGTAAGTCGAACAAGTTTTGAGGATGATGAGATTGATATGCTACTTTTGGGTGGATCTGATTCTGACATGTGCATAGAGATTATTGAGGACTTTGATGATTACACGATTACTAGGTGTGATGCTTATTTTGGGATTTTTTATCATGCACACTGGATTGAGGATGTGATGCAGTCCCCCTAGAACGCCACCTTCTGTGAAGGAGGCGACCCTTCGCAACGTACAGTTACCATTGCATTAAACCCCATCGGCATTAATCCTATGGTCTAGAGTGCCCCCGCACCTTGCCCCAACCCTCAGAGCCTCGATGAACCCAAGCCTTATCCGAGGCGTAGCAAAGAGCCACATGGCTCAAGTCACGCAGTGCCCGAGCTTTTGCCCTCACGTGCCTCACGCACGTGATTGGAGAGATTATAGAGCCCAACCCTAGAGTCTGTTTTTGTCTCCTATCTGTGGGAGCATGGAGCCGTCTTCTAACTATTCTGTGATCTTTAACTCATCTGAGTCTGCTTACCTTGAGGATACCTCGCAGGGTTGAGCCACGTATTGTGGTGTTCGGTGTATTCCTGTGACCTTATGACCACCGGATATCCTGTGACCTTATGACCACGCAGGGTTGAGCCATGTATTGAGGATTCTTGGTTTAGTTTTCGATTTGTTTCCCCCGGTAGCTAACACACACTTGATTGTATACACTGTTGTCTTTTTGTTGTTTGTCTGCATCACTGTTCTCACAGGGAGGCGATGACGAGGGCACGATATTCACGTATCAGATGCCATCTCGTACTTCACCATTCTTTATTAGTTGTATATATGTGTTGTGTATTCTATTCCTTATTTCTCCCATAAGTCGTGTGTACTCCAGATCTTTTTCCATATCTGTGTGTCTATACTTAGGACGTACCTTGTTCTAAGTGTGGGGGGGTACACATCGTGTTGATCTTTCTTCGTTCTTATTCATTACTCTTGTTGTTGCTTCTACTTAGGGATCTTTTACCCTAAGTATGGGGGGTTGGTGTGTATATATTACATATATACTTTTAGCCATGGAAGGCTGTATCGATATCAATATCGTTTTGGTCCACCCGGAAATGGATATATCGGGATATATCGACGATATCAGTGGAAATGTCGAAAATGGCGCAAAAAAGCCAATTTTTTGGCATTTGTTTCAGAAATTAAGGTCATCCAAGATATTAAAACAACAAATAACGTACAAATACACACGTATATCACACATATCGGTCCATTTATAGACCATATATTGTATATATCGGTATCGTACATATCTGTCATATCGAACATATCGATATAAGTATTGCTTCTTGACTTATAAATATTGGAAATGGATTTCATTCAAGTTCTTATAACATGAAATAATACAAATATACACCTAGGAAATACATATAGATCATTTATGAGGACTGTGATCCTTATAGTGCACATATCGGTCATATCGAACATATCGTTGATAATGTTAGTTGTTGACATACTATATATATATATATATTGAAAATGGATTATATCCAAGTACTTTGATCACTAAATAATTTACAAATGCACTCTTACTCTCTTAGATAACACATATCGATCATCTATGAACCTTATATTGCATATATCGATATGGTTGTACTGTTAGTTGTTGACCTATATATATAAATATAAATATATATATATATTGAAAATGGAGTTTATCCAAGTTCTTAGATCACTAAATAACTTTTAAATATACTCTTAGATCACACATATCGATCATCTATAAAGCTTATATTACATATATCGATAATTTCGAACATACCGATATTAGTGTTGATTCATGAATTATAGATTTTTTTTGAAGAATTGACTTATAGATATTGGAAATGGATTTCATTCAAGTTTTACAATATGAAATAATTTGTAAATATACACCAAGTTGCAGAACCATTATATGCACCCTTCTGTCGCACCATACCATACCAGTACGGTATATAAATCGTAGATTGTTTTAATACTAGGTGTAGTTTGATAGGTAGTGGAATCAAGCTTGCATGAATAATAACATTCATATATAGGGATATCGGCGATATTGGTCCATATCTTGTATTTTTTGTACTGAATCCATTCATTTCTGACCAATATGAGCCGACACGGCGATATATCGCCGATATCCCTATAAAAAGATATACATTCCGTTTTCGATACCCCCAACCTCTCGATACTGATATCGGTGATATATCGCCGATATATCATCGATACGGCCTTCCATGCTTTTAGCTCGCACTTTCACGTATTTTTTACTATACAATAAAAGCGAGAGGTGCCCTAGAGCTCCTGGCTTTCCATTGGTGACAGAAATTGAGGGCGAAATCTAGCGACGACAGGACTCCACCTCTGGCGAGATCCACGGGAAAACTCCGTTGTGTCGCTGCTCCTCCAACGAATTGCACGAGCTCGAGATGCTACTGACCCTTGAGCGATGACCAGGAAGTTCCTCACCGAGCTTCTGACCCCAGGTAGACTCCTCCATCTTCTCCGATCTCCATTTTCTTCTTCCCTGCTTTTCTCATATTTTATTCCGCCCCATTGATCATCGTCCCGCTTCTCCGACCATCCACCGAGCTCCACCTCGGAGCTCCCACCTTCGCGTGCCACTCTTTTCACTCAAACAACACCTCGCGCCTCCCTTCGACCAAAGCTCCACTACCACAGAGGAGGAGGAGTCACCGGACCACCCTCACTTTGCTCCAGGCCTCTCACTGCACTCACACTCACCTCACGAGCACATTGCACATGTTCCCTTACACAAACTAACCTTGCAGGTACCTTCGTCTTCATAGGCTGGACCCCATGCAAGAGCAGCTTCGAGCTTCACCTCCACCGGCCTCCGGTTGACTCCAACCGCTTCCAGACCCTCCGACAGACCCCTTACATTCCCACGATCATCATGAGCTATCCAGGGGTCGCCGGCGATCTTCATTGACCACACACGAAGGAGGCGGAGCAAGGAGCCCATCGTCGGAGCCCCGCCAAGTGCACCGCAGGAGGCGCCTAATCGAAGAAGACGACACACAAATACCGTTGGATCTTCCTGATCCGACGGCCCTGATCAAGACACGTCACTCGCTTCCCACCACTGTTGGATCAGGAGGATCCCACGGCCATTACACTATCACATCACCACTGCCTTCGACCTCCAGCCACCATCAGATCTCGCAAGGATCTGACGCCTTGCATCACGCCACATCGACTTCATCACCACCGTTGGACCATCTCGATCTGACGGTCCCTAGGTGCGCCATGATAGCAGCTCCAGCCGCCGTTGGATACAGCTTGATCCAGCGCCCTGCATCGCACCACGTTGCGAGCTCCGAGCCTCTTCCCCGACCCTAGGCTCGGAGCACCCGAAGCTGATCCGAAGCAAGCCGAGCCTTAGAAGCCATCCGAGCCTCTACCCGAGCCTCCAACTCCGTCTGAGCCTAACCCCCCTCACGTGTCCATCACGTGAGGGCTGGGTAAATTACACAGAGACCCCGGAAAGTATTCAAAATTGTAAATTGGTCCCTATCAGGAATGTCAAGCGAGGAGCGTGTGTCTGTGGGAATTTTGCATCCACCCCTTCCGCATTATAGGTGATTGCATTTAAGTCCATGTCAGCACGTTTATTTTTAAATTTCATTTTTTGTATTTGCATTTTGCCCCCTATCTTTGCACGCATAATTATGTGTCCATTTATCATCATTTTTAAATTATAAAAATTGCATGTTGTAATTTAACTTGGCCTCTACTTTGTGTGACACTTGTTTTATTTTATGAATGATCTGGACTTTAATAATATTAAATTGGTGAAATTTTCTATTTTTTTCCCACTGTGTGCCTTTTAATTCATATTAAATTCCTTGTTGCTCCAAAAATTACCAGAAAATCACATTAGACCTACTACTCTAAGATATACCCAAAAATCATTGCATTTACACGCATCACGAGGAATGAATAAATCAAGCAGTAATTTGCTTAATTGATTTTTAATAGGTCCAATTCACATAGAATTTTAGGTTTATTAATTTTTCTAGATTCATCATATTTAGATCCATCTAGGATAATTTTATATCTAGAAATAATGTGTTTTGGTATTTATTAAAATTGATTTTGTGAAAATTACCTTGCATTAATATTTTATTCATAGTTAGTTCATGTAGAGTTTGAAAATTCTAAATTGGCCTGAAATTGCATTGTTTTTACTTTATTGCATAAAAATTTATAAAAAAAAGACCAAAAATATTCTTCTGAAAATCTGACCTCAAAATTAACTGAAAATTTACCTAAGGAGACTGCTGCCTCCCTGAGTTCGACCTTGGGCTTGCCCAAGTAAAATCAATCTACCGCTTGAACTTTATATTCCATTAGATTTGAGTGGTTTTTGACGAAGTCTCGTTTACCCGACTGCAATGAACCTAACTTTTAATTTGACCGTTAACTCGCTCGAATTAACAAGGGAAGATGGAGATCGGAGAAGATGATGGAGGATTCTACCTGGGGACAGAAGCTCGGAGAGGAACTTTCTGGTCTTCGCTCAAGGGTCGGTAGTGTCCCGAGCTCATGGAGCTCATCGGAGGAGCTGCGACACGGCAGAGTTTTGCTGTGGATCTCGCCGGAAGTGGAGTACTGTCGTCGCTCGATTTCGCCCTCAATTTCTGTCACCAATGGGAAGCCAAGATCTCTAGGGCACCTCTCGCTATGGCGCATGAGGTGGAAAATGGATGGTGGTGAAGTATTTAAAGGGAGAAGGTGGAGGTGGGGGTGATGAGGCGACGAGGTTTGTGAAGGTCGTAGAGCGACAAGGACGGGCTTTATGGAGATCATGGAAGCTAGCTAGGATAAGGGAGGTAGGGGCTACGAAGTAGAGGTGCTAGAGGGCGGAGATGGTCACTGGAGTGGCATCAGAAATAGAAAGGTGGCGGAGCCATCGTGAGGTGGAGATCGTGGGAAAGAGAGAGGGCCGGAGGTAGGAGACGACTTCTCAGTCATCGAATCTAGTAATCGAACGTCCAGGAGTCGGGCGCAAGGCGATGGTCCAGATCAGATCAGGGCGATGCAATCAGAGGGATGTGATGTAACCATGTGGCATCCTAGAAGCGTGGCGCTGAAGAATGGTCCAGATTATATCTGGAGGGCGATCGAATGGTGGAGAACTCGCCATGTGGAACCCTTAGAATGAGGCGCTAAAGGAGGGCCATGATTTCATCTGGCTTTTGATCGGATGGTTATGATAGGGTAGGGATTGAACGGGTGAGATCTAATCCTTAAGATGATGATCCAATGGCCATGAGCGTGCTACGTGGAGGGCTATGGATGAGGCGGGCGTTAATGGCCGGGATGAGATCTGGGGGGATGATCGAACGGCTGAAGGATGAAATGGAATGAAGGGCCCAGATCTGAAGGCAGTGAGGGCGATCTGACGACCCAGAGAGGATGCGCGTGACAGGCGATGGAGTGGGTTGCATGATGCAAGCAGAGGGCGCCACGTGGCCCAATCTGGATGGCTGAAAAAGAAAGTGAGATAAGGGGGAGAAGATGGCCAAATGTGGAAAAATTCAAAACATGAATGTTGACCAAAAACAGAAATGAGGTCAAATAAAATAATAAAATATGAGGATACAAATATACATACATATAGTGTACAATGGGGTCCCAAAACCCAAGTTTTGCATACGAGCTCCGATTTAAATGAAATTGGTCTCATTTTAAAGGTCTCTGAATGTGTATTAATTTAAAAGTGAATACACCTAGATCGGAGGTTGTATGAGAGAGATATGCTCATTCTAAAGTCCCTGACTTCAAACTTGGTTTGGTGTTTTATTGGGCAATTATTCAAGTTAGCAATTTTTGGTATTTTCCTTGTATTATTTGTCAGAAATATATACAGTATAGAGTTGGTTTTATTGGTTTTGGAGTGAGTATATATACAAATAGGTGAAATTTGGTGAATATACAAGTGACTTTTACAAGTGAATTTGGCTTCTTATTTAATGCAAATACAAATGCTAAGATGCAGATGTTATCAATGCATGCATGAATGCTAATTGTGCAATTTTTGTGGAAATATGCTTCTAATTACTCGGGAACAATTCTCTATTTTCAACTATAAGAGTGATGAATCACATATTCATCAGGGGATGAAGTGTATATTCTCTACAATATTTTCATCCATTGTTATCTATCTTTTCTTATTTTTCTTCTTTTCCTTTTCATTTTTTATTCTCTACATAAAAGGTGTCGCCCCTTTTTTGTTAGTTTTTTGTACTTAGGATGTACTTTGTCCTAAGTATGTGGGCACAGTACGAATTCTTTCATTCTTTGATCCTCTCCACTGTCTCCTCTCTCATTGATTTACTCTACTAAACTTAGGGATATCTTACCCTAAGTATAGGGGAGACAGACCGAGCTGTGATTTGTTTATGCCTACCCTTGACCCTCCCTGCTTTGTGTACAGTTTGCTATACTCAGGACTATTTGATCATAAGTATAGGGGGGACGGCCAACTTCTTATTCTTTCATTCACTCGTTCTAGTATAGGCTTTTCTATACTCAGTACATGTTATTTCTTCTCTATTTCTCTTCGATCTATGACGACATAGCTCATGCTAAGTATAGGGGGATCATATATACTCTGTATATACTCTAGCCATAACTCGTACTTTCGTATTATTATTAATAAATATGGATAAAAATACTTCAATAAAACCAATTAGGTATATATTTATTGAAGGATATGGAGAAATCCTCAAGCGCATCACGGAAGCATGATCGTCGTATCGAATACGACGAAGAACGACTAGTCGTACTAGTTGTTCGGTGCAGCGGAATTTAAAAAAAATTTAAACCGATGAAACCACATGATCCGAGAACCATTCTCAAATCGTTTCATCTATAACCACAGCAAGTATAATGCAATACCTCTTGAAGCGTGGTTGATCAAGTCTCTACGAAAAGAGACCTCCTGTCTCAAGTCCGATCGTCGGAGTAACGGCTTGCGAGCGCGGAGATGAGTCGTGGTGTCCTCACAATCCAAGTTGATCCAAGCGCGGTTGCTCCTGATCTCGTCGCACGAGATCAAACATCTCCTTCGTGAGTGAAGCACTCCAAGAAGACAAAGAACCACAGAGAGTCGAAGCGGCAGCACGATGGCGCGGGCGTCGACGATTCTCTCCACCAAGGTGGACGGCCACCAAGAAGAGAGGGAGAGAGAGGGCTGTCGTGTATGAGAAAGAGAAAGAGAGTTTTTGCTACAATAGCATGTGTGAAGAGAGAGCCAAGTATGCCTCTCTATTTATAGGGTTTTGGGATCCATGGATCTCAATCCATGGGACACATAAAATCAATGGATGAGATTGATTTATGTTTATCCAATGGCTAAGATTGTTGTTGTCAAAGACAACAAATTTAGGTTAAAATATGATTGACAAAATCAAATATAATTCATTCCTAAATCAACCCAACAAATAAGGAGAGAAGATACATGGAGATTTCATCTCCATGTGCCTTCCAAGTGGGCGCCCACCCATTCCATATAGGAATGGTGTGCCGCCCATGAGATTGCATGGAGATTGCAATCTCATGGAAATCCATGAGATTGCATATCTCCTTGCAATCTCTCTTATTTATTATGCAACAAATTTATTGGGTTTTTATTCTTCAAAAATAATTCACAATTATCTTTGAGAATATTGCAATCTTGCCATGGAAAAATTGTGAATCATATTCACAACCCAAAACAACATGTAATTCATATTGTTAATTAATTACACAATGTGTATCCAATATACATCATAATTAATCAACACATATAAATTATAATCAACTCTCTCTAATACATTATAAATCACATTTATAATATATTATGAATAATTGGATATTTCTATCCACATTATTCTTATCCAAAATAATTAAATCACAGTGAATCATATTGGATAATTTCTCATACGTCATGATAATTAAAACACTTTTAATTATCAAATTCTCTTTGCTTAGATCTTATGGAATTGTTTTAAACCATTTAAGAACAATGCTATTTCTCCTCAGATACTTGGAGATAAGGACAGGGCGATTGTATTGTTCCACGTATAGTGACTTGGATGTTGAGATCATATCTCAAATCCAGATCCTATGGACCTCCCACTGATGCTTGATCAAATCAAGACCGTAGACTTTATCTTCTCATTGCATCTGAATCTTATTCAGATCAATGTCCAGTTCATGGACTAAGATTAGGTCACTTCTCTAATGAGAGGAGTCACTAAAATCCAAACTTGTTTCATCACTCCCTCGGAATGGAAGCGTCATGGTTATACAATCGTATATGATCAAATCACCCTTGATAGAGGATGGTAAAGTATGCAAGCTAAAGAAATCCATCTATGGGCTCAAGCAAGCTTCTCGTAGTTGGAACATCAGATTTGACGAAACCATAAAGAGTTATGATTTTGTGCAGAATCCTGATGAACCTTGTGTATACAAGAAGCTTAGTGGGAGCGCCATTGTGTTCATCGTGCTTTATGTAGATGATATCCTTATCATTGGGAATGATACAGGGATGATGACCGGTGTAAAGATTTGGCTGTCCCATACCTTTGAGATGAAAGATCTTGGAGAAGCCTCTTATATCTTAGGCCTGAAGCTGTTCAGAAACCGAGAAAAGAGGATTTTGGGATTGTCACAACATGGATACATTAAGAAGATTCTTGAACAATTCCGTATGGATAGTTCTAAGAAAGGATTCCTACCCTTAAGACATGGTATCCACCTGTCTAAAGGAATGGCTCCTCAAACAGTTGAGGAAAAGAAAGCCATGGCTGGATGTCCTTACGCATCAGCCGTAGGAAGCTTAATGTATGCCATGATGTGCACTAGGCTAGATATCTGCCATGCAGTGGGAGTGGTAAGTCGTTACCAATCCTGCTATGGAGAACAACACTGGAATGCAGTGAAGAACATATTCAAATATCTAAGACGGACGCAAGATTACATCTTGGTCTATGGAGATGGTGATCTCCAAGTCTTGGGATATACAGATTCTGACTTCCAATCGGATGTAGATGATCGAAAGTCGACATCGGGGTTCGTGTTCTTGTTGAATGGTGGTGCTGTGAGCTGGAGAAGCAAGAAGCAGGACACTACAACAGATTCAACAACGGAAGCCGAATACATTGCCGCATCGGATGCTGCAAAGGAGGCGGTGTGGTTGCGCAAGTTCGTGCTGGAGCTTGGCGTAGTTTCCTCTGATACTCCCATCCCGTTACTCTGCGATAACACGGGAGCCATTGCCCAGGCAAAGGAACCCAGATGGCATCAAAAGAGCAAGCACGTGGAAAGGAAATACCACATCATTCGGGAGATACAAAAGCGTGGTGACATCATCATCACCAAGGTGGCCTCTGCCGACAACGTTGCTGATCCTCTTACCAAACCTCTAACACAGAAGGTTTTCGACCAGCATGTAATGAGTATGGGTTTAAAGATTGTACCTGAATGGTTCTGAGGGCTAGTGGGAGATTGTTAGCAATGTGAGCCCCGGGCGAACCATTTCTACAATAAATGTTATTGTAATGAATAAATTATCAATGAAAGTTATTAATTATTTTTCACTCCCTTTCTGAGATTAATGAATGAATGCACTATAATGTCCCTCTGTACAATAAGGGTTATGTACCATGGCCAACTTGATGATCATACAGCTGTTGATTCATTGGATGGATCATAGAGGCTGATGCTTGGATGAATATCTAAGGAGTTAGATAGAGGACTCATCAAGCATCATCAAATGATCATTAAGTGATGATCTCCAGTCTGAGTAGGAGATGGCAATCCTATCTCATATGACTGATATCTGACTGACCTCTTGATGCAGGTCCTCTGCATGGGAATAGTGATTCAGAGGTGTCAGGTTAGTTAAGTCAATGGGTTGACTTGACGAGATCGAGATAACCAAAGACCTACGTTGAATACTGTCACAACATAGGCATGCATCCTCTGACTAGAGACAGATGTATTGCCATATGTCTGAGTATGTACATTTGGCAGACCAATAGGTTGATGACCTAATCAAGGTCTATATACCGGCGAGCTGGTGTGCATATAAGGACATATGAGTAATACAATCTCTCAAAGGGATCATACAGGTTCACCTGTGAACCGGGAGACATGAGCTCACTCATGAGGTATTGGGACTGAACAAATTCCATGCATGGTCGTCATGCTTTGGAAGCATGACATGAATTTGAAGGTAAGATATATGCTTTGTGAAAGCATATGATCTATACCAAATCCCAATGACCAAGATTGAGAAACTTAATGATCTAACCCTGAAGATGACAGTGTAAAAGTGATCTTTATCTTCAGGATGATCATGAGTCTTCCAGTATGTAGGATGTGCAGGTATTGGGAATACCTCATGAAGCCCTGGGGCTGCTCCATGTAGATATCCTCCTCGAGGTATCCATTGAGGAAAGCCGTCTTGACGTCCATCTGCCAGATGTCGTAGTCAAGATATGCAGCTATAGCTAGCAGATGTCCGGATGGATTTAAGCATAGCCACAGGTGAGAATGTCTCATCATAATCGATGCCTTCTCTCTGTGTGTAGCCCTTGGCTACGAGTCGTGCCTTGAAAGTCTCTACTTTCCCATCAGGTCCCCTCTTTCTCTTGAAGATCCATTTACACCCAATGGGTTTTACCCCTTTAGGTGGATCCTCTAGGGTCCATACACCATTCTTATGCATGGAGTCAATTTCTGACTTCATTGCTAGCATCCATCTATCCATGTCTTGATCCGCGAGTGCCTCATCAAATGAAGTAGGATCAATGTCAGTTTCACCTGACACATGGAATCCATACCTTTCAGGTGGTGCAACCACCCTCAAACTCCTTCGAAGAGGTATGGGTGTTTCATCTTTATTTATCTCTTATGTTTCTGGTCTAGGAAGCTCAGAATCCTCAGGGGATTCAAAGAATTCCTCTACTTCATTATTGTCTTGACCTTTAAGGAAATCATTCTCCAGAAACTTCACATCTCTAGAAACAAAAACCTTTTGGGTCTCAGGGTCATAAAGTTGGTATCCAATACCATCTTTAACATACCCAATGAAGTAGCACTCACGAGAGCGAGATTCTAGCTTACTTGCATCCACGTTCTTCGCATAGACCAAGAAACCCCAAACCCTCAAGTGATTAACACTAGGTTTGGTTCCATACCATAGCTCATGAGGAGTCTTAGGCACGGATTTGCTAGGAATCTTATTCAGGATATATATTGCAGTCTCTACTGCATATCCCCAGAAACTAAGAGGTAAATTTGCTTTATTCATCATTGAACGGACCATGTCCATGATGGTCCTGTTGCGTCTTTCAGCAACACCATTTAGTTGGGGAGTTCCAGGAGGAGTGAGATTGGAAACAATTCCATTCTCCTTAAGGTATTCCTTGAATTCATCTGACAGGTACTCGCCACCTCGATCAGATCGAATCCGTTTAATCTTCCTATCGGTTTGGTTCTCAACCAAAGCCTTGAATTCTTTGAACTTTTCAAAGGTTTCAGACTTATGACGTAGTAGGAAGATAAACCCGTATCGCGAATGGTCATCAATAAACGTCAAATAATATCGATATCCATTTCGAGTCGCGGTACTGAAGGGACCACATACATCGGTATGTATTAGGTCAATAATACCTTCGCATCTTGTAACCTTGTTACGGAAAAGCGTCCTAGTCATTTTACCCTGTATGCAATGTTTGCAAATGGGCAAAGGTTGAACCTGTAGAAAATCTAGAGGTCCATCCTTTATCAATCTATTGATCCTATCAACAGACAAATGACCAAGCCTTTGATGCCATATCTCATTTGAGATATTTTTATCCTCTCTGGATCTTTTAGGGTTTTTATTAGCGGTTGTCACATTCATAATACATTTATCAATGCACAATTCATAGAGTCCACCAGAAGTCAAAACACCATCCGCAATATATTTATCATAACGATTTATGACTAATTTATTACAGAAAAGGAAAGAATATCCGCTTCTAACAAGCTTAGATACAGATATCAAGTTCCTTCTGACTTCGGGTACATAAAGACATTCTTTAAGTATAAGGACTCTTCCACTAGATAATGATAGTCTACAAGTCCCGACGGCTACTACTGCAACACTTGCATCAGATCCCATCTGGATGACTATCTCCCCTTCCTCAAGATTCCTAGTTTCCTGAAACAAATGCAACAAATTGCATACATGAACAGAAGCACCAGAATCTACAACCCAACTTCCTTCTCGTCCGACGAGAAAGCTAGTTTCAATGATAAAAGTAGATTTCATACCTGCTGGGGCTTTACCTTTGTCTGAGGACTTCAGGTAATCTGGGCAGTTACGCTTCCAGTGCCCCGGCTTCTTGCAGTGGTGACAGACGTCGGTTTTCTTCGACGCCATGAGAGTGGATGCACTGGAAGAAGAGCCAACACTTTGTCCCTTCTTCTTTCTCTTCCGGGTCGGGCCCTTCCGAGAACCATGCTTCCGACCGCGCTTCCCTTTGACCTGTGCAACCATTGCACTGCCACTGGGACCATCCTTCTTCATCACGTCCTCTGCGGACTTTAATGCAGCAAAGAGAGCAGCACTTGTCAATTCCAATTTATTCATGTGGAATGACACCACAAAGTTATTGAAAGACTTGGGCAATGACAGCAGAATGAAATCAGCTTGCATGTCTGCATCCATCGTTGCCCCAAGAGTCTCCAGCTCCGACAGGTACCCAAACATTTTGAGTACATGTTCACGGATCGAAGTCCCTTCCTGCATTCTACAGCGAATGAGGTCTTTCATAACATTGTACCGCTGAGTGCGGTTAATGTCACCAAACATATCCTTAAGATTATTCATTATTTCCTGACAGGTATTCATCTCCACATGTTGCTTCTGCAGAACATTGGAGAGAGAACCTAGGATATAGCATCTAGCCAAGACATGATCTTCATCATACTTGTCATTAAATGCTTTTTCTTCCTTGGACTTAGGGTTCTCATGCTTGTCCTCGGATAGCACATAACTTATGCGCTCAGCAGAGAGAACAAGCTCCAAATTTCGGATCCAATCCGAGTAATTTGGGCCGGTCAATTGGTTGACCTCTAGAAGCCTACTAAGTGGGTTCAAAGACTTCATTTTCTGAAATTAAGAATGCACTATATTAGAATATAGAAATATATATTCAAATTTATGACATTTGATTAAGGTATTTTAAATCAAATTATTCTTGCATTGTCGACTTTGAAAGTTCATTCCCTTAATCACTTTCAAAGTAAGAGACATACTTACCGCTATATCTCTAGCAAGAATTGGGATCTCCTCTTTATCATTGTCACATCCCAATAATATGAGAATATGTGACTCCAATAAAGAAAAGCAGGAACTCATTCCAATTTGCAAGTCCAACTTGCAATTTCCCAATTCGGTCTTTAACACCCGAGCCCACCACCCCTAAGGCGATGTTGACCCGTTGTTAATTGAACCAACCGTCAACAGGAATAGTACTCGTTATGCGCAATCCAATATCGCCCCAATAATATGAGGATCCGATATTGGGGTCACTACGCATACGGCCTTACTCTTTCGAGAAGCAAAGAGCCCGATCCAGATGCGCTTACACACAGGATCTGTCACTTCGGACAGGCGTCTCCCATATGCAATCCCTGGCGACGAAACTCTTCGCCTTGACGGGAGACCATGGATGTCACTTATGTGATCCTCCACCTCATATTCAAATTTTAATTAATTATTGTGAATCACATTCACATAATTAATTCTTCCAAGGGAATTATTAGCTCTAATCATATTAGAGTATTTCAATTGGACATAATCAATTTAATCATATTAAATTAATTATCAATCCAATTCAATCAATCAAACTTGATTATTTTACTTGAATACATATATGGTAATATCTCAAAATACGTATTAATTCGAATTTTAATAATTAGAAAAATACATCTTAATCCCTCGGACATTATCCCGGCCCGACCCGTTGTCATGGCGAGTACCGACGAGAGTGGGACGGACCACATACGTTGCAACCCGCAACCCCAATGCTCTCCGACTAGGCACCACATCCGCCTCGGGAAAGGATAATGCCAAATTGATTAATTTGTACTTGAGATGATCATCGGTTTTTCAACCGAAATTGTACCATATAGTAATAATCAAAACATTTTTGATTATAAGGAAATTTGCTAGACAAATTCCCAAATCCTATTCAAGCATCAAGTTTGAAAGATTGTGGTTTCCAATTATGATTTAGATCACATCTTAATCAATTAATTGGTTGGGTCCAAGTCAATTAGGCAAATAATCATGTTTCAATATTTCACAAATATTTTCAAGATTATTTCACGAAATTAACAATTTAATTTTTCTAATTGACAACCACTTGGTTCTAGATTAGGAATGCAATTTCAGTAGTGACCCCTATTCACTAAAATTGGCATATCTCAATCAATTTAAATCCAAATTAAGCAAACTCAATTTTCATAGATTGCTAACTTGATTTACAACAGAACCTAAGTGGATTTGCACGCATTTCGAGGAAGATGATAACAGTAATTAACTCTTTAATCATGTTAAAATCTACTGTTCCCGCAACAGTGCATACATGTCCATTAAAACAACCATAACTAGAGCATACGAAATCCGATTTACGCAAACTCAGTTCCTATGGTTTCCTTATTTAATGGGGAACAAAATAAAAGTATTAAATTCGTGTTTAAACAATTTAAACAGTGCCGAATTTATTTACTAAACAGATCTGCGAAATCAAATGCGATGAAAACTTTCGCGACCTAAACGAACCCAAGTCGTCCTCGGTTTTTCGAATCATATTCGAAACCGTCGACCTAAGGCTCTGATACCACTTGAAGGATATGGAGAAATCCTCAAGCGCATCACGGAAGCGTGATCGTCGTATCGAATACAACGAAGAACGACTAGTCGTACTAGTTGTTCGGTGCAGCGGAATTTAAAAAAAAATTAAACCGATGAAACCACATGATCCGAGAACCATTCTCAAATCGTTTCATCTATAACCACAGCAAGTATAATGCAATACCTCTTGAAGCGTGGTTGATCAAGTCTCTACGAAAAGAGACCTCCTGTCTCAAGTCCGATCGTCGGAGTAACGGCTTGCGAGCGCGGAGATGAGTCGCGGTGTCCTCGCAATCCAAGTTGATCCAAGCGTGGTTGCTCCTGATCTCGTTGCACGAGATCAAACGTCTCCTTCGTGAGTGAAGCACTCCAAGAAGACAAAGAACCGCAGAGAGTCGAAGCGGCAGCACGATGGCGCGGGCGTCGACGATTCTCTCCACCAAGGTGGACGGCCACCAAGAAGAGAGGGAGAGAGAGGGCTGTCATGTATGAGAAAGAGAAAGAGAGTTTGTGCTACAATAGCATGTGTGAAGAGAGAGCCAAGTGTGCCTCTCTATTTATAGGGTTTTGGGATCCATGGATCTCAATCCATGGGACACATAAAATCAATGGATGAGATTGATTTATGTTTATCCAATGGCTAAGATTGTTGTTGTCAAACAACAAATTTAGGTTAAAATATATTTGACAAAATCAAATATAATTCATTCCTAAATCAACCCAACAAATAAGGAGAGAAGACACATGGAGATTTCATCTCCATGTGCCTTCCAAGTGGGCGCCCACCCATTCCATATAGGAATGGTGTGCCGCCCATGAGATTGCATGGAGATTGCAATCTCATGGAAATCCATGAGATTGCATATCTCCTTGCAATCTCTCTTATTTATTATGCAACAAATTTATTGGGTTTTTATTCTTCAAAAATAATTCACAATTATCTTTGAGAATATTGCAATCTTGCCATGGAAAAATTGTGAATCATATTCACAACCCAAAACAACATGTAATTCATATTGTTAATTAATTACACAATGTGTATCCAATACACATCATAATTAATCAACACATATAAATTATAATCAACTCTCTCTAATACATTATAAATCACATTTATAATATATTATGAATAATTGGATATTTCTATCCACATTATTCTTATCCAAAATAATTAAATCACATTTAATCATATTGGATAATTTCTCATACATCATGATAATTAAAACACTTTTAATTATCAAATTCTCTTTGCTTAGATCTTATGGAATTGTTCTTAAACCATTTAAGAACAATGCTATTTCTCCTCAGATACTTGGAGATAAGGACAGGGCGATTGTATTGTTCCACGTATAGTGACTTGGATGTTGAGATCATATCTCAAATCCAGATCCTATGGACCTCCCATTGATGCTTGATCAAATCAAGACCGTAGACTTAATCTTCTCATTGCATCTGAATCTTATTCAGATCAATGTCCAGTTCATTGACTAAGATTAGGTCACTTCTCTAATGAGAGGAGTCACTAAAATCCAAACCTGTTTCATCACTCCCTCGAAATGGAAGCGTCATGGTTATACAATCGTATATGATCAAATCACCCTTCAGGTATTCCCAATACCTACACATCCTACATACTGGAAGACTCATGATCATCCTGAAGATAAAGATCACTTTTACACTGTCATCTTCAGGGTTAGATCATTAAGTTTCTCAATCTTGGTCATTGGGATTTGGTATAGATCATATGCTTTCACAAAGCATATATCTTACCTTCAAATTCATGTCATGCTTCCAAAGCATGACGACCATGCATGGAATTTGTTCAGTCCCAATACCTCATGAGTGAGCTCATGTCTCCCGGTTCACAGGTGAACCTGTATGATCCCTTTGAGAGATCGTATTACTCATATGTCCTTATATGCACACCAGCTCGCCGGTATATAGACCTTGATTAGGTCATCAACCTATTGGTCTGCCAAATGTACATACTCAGACATATAGCAATACATCTGTCTCTAGTCAGAGGATGCATGCCTATGTTGTGACAGTATTCAACGTAGGTCTTTGGTTATCTCGATCTCGTCAAGTCAACCCATTGACTTAACTAACCTGACACCTCTGAATCACTATTCCCATGCAGAGGACCTGCATCAAGAGGTCAGTCAGATATCAGTCATATGAGATAGGATTGTCATCTCCTACTCAAACTGGAGATCATCACTTAATGATCATTTGATGATGCTTGATGAGTCCTCTATCTAACTCCTTAGATATTCATCCAAGCATCAGCCTCTATGATCCATCCAATGAATCAACAGCTGTATGATCATCAAGTTGGCCATGGTACATAACCCTTATTGTACAGAGGGACCCTATAGTGCATTCATTCATTAATCTCAGAAAGGGAGTGAAAAATAATCAATAACTTTCATTGATAATTTATTCATTACAATAACATTTATTGTAGAAATGGTTCGCCCGGGGCTCACATTGCTAACAATTATTAATAAATCAGGTTAAAAATACTTTTGTAAAATGATTTGAGAAATGGGTTGACCCGTTTGAAACTTTTTGTAAAATGTTTTCGAACTTTGTAAAAATATTTTTATTTGTAAAAATATTTTTATTTGTAAAAATTCTTTTCTTTGTGTCAAATAAAGGATTTTAAAACCTATTTGCAAAGGGTTTTCAAAACGCTTGTAAAAATATTTTGAAAAATCTATATATACTATTTGAAAAAATCTATGCAAAATGACTTTCAATGTTTGTAATTATTTGCAAAAAATATTTTTGTACTATAGATTTCAAAATTATTTTCAAATAAATTTAAGGAATAAATGCATCACTAAAATAATATATATATATATATAAACATATGTAAATATGTACCTACAAAATAAAATTCTTTACCAATTGCATATATATACCTATAAAATAACTTTTAAAACCTATAAATTCTTGAGAATTATTAATTCTTGTAAATAAAGAAAAGCATGTCCGTGTAAATAGTTGTACATATTTTATATGATTTGTGTGCCAAAATTCTTTTGTTTTCCAATTCCTTTTGAAAAATCGCATCATTCTTTGCATCAATATACAAAGAATTTGCATAGAATTCAAATTCTTTCGGATTGAGCTTGATAATTGAACTAACCCAATAAAGTTGAAGATTGGAGCTTGGTTGGACCTAGACCTCGCCAACGGGCTGGGGGCCTGCCTCCCCCCCCCCCAGCCCGCCCAGCCCGTTCATGGGCCGGGCTTGGGCTTGGAGATTTAAGCATGGACCGGCCTGGCCCATCCTGCAAAATATAAAAAATATATAAATATATGCCAAATAATACATCTATTAATATGATACGCTTTAAGTTTTTCATTTCTGACACTAGTTTTAAATAAAATTCAATAGTTTACATGTCAAGTAACATATAAACTATGCATATTAGTTATATAAAGTATAGTTGGTATTAATAAAAGCATTTATACATATTAAATAATATTAAAAATCAATGGAAAAAGAACAAAATGGGCCATGGGCCGGCCCATGGGCGGGCTTTGGATGGAGATTTTTTAACCTTGGCCTGTTCAACCTGGCCCATACTGGCCCAGCTCGCATTTTGGCCAGGTCTAGTTGTACCTTACAGCACCTAACTGCACTGAAACCTTATGGGAACTAGGTTTAAGGTACTTCAGGTCCATTGGGACTTAATTCTTTGAGACTCGGGGCTGGATTCAAGTTGGCTCAACTGACGAACTAGAACTTTTCAAGACGCACACATGACTCTTGTCGGTCGTGACCTAACTTGGACACTTACTCCTTTCACTTTGCTCAACTCAGTTGGAGTGGTAAGGAGATTGTATTTGCCGGTCTGAGATGCATACGAGTAGAAACATTCATCCTCATCTAGGGAGGGAAGTGCACCCCAACCTGGTCTAGTTTCCATGAAGTCTAATGACATGAGAGTGTAGGTGGCAATAAAGCTTCAAAAGAGGGATAGTCTTCTGGATCAAGAGGAAAAATGCCTTATGTAAATGTTGTTGTAAATAGTATTCCAAAAAAAAGAAAGAAAAAAAAGAGAGAAAAAACTCCAAAAAAGTGGACAGGCCTGATTGAAAATAAAATGCATGTCGGAGTATGCATATATGTTGTATAGTCAATAAGCAGGCTTGAGCATCAAAGTTATACCATGTGAGCTTGCAGTTGGATGACTTGACTACACTGGTCATGCATCCCAGGATAGGTAGCTACACTGGCTACCGTCCATTCTTTTCTTCACCTCCTCCTCTTGAGTCGGATGCCACTTGAACTTAGAAGGGAATACCCCACTCCTCGAGAACAGAGTGTTGGATTGGAGAATCATTAGGTTCTCATTCTGGAGAAGTCAGTCCTTTGTCATTTCAGTTGGGGAGAGCCACTATCACTTATATTGTACAAATCATCTTCATAGTCATAAGGGTATGTGTATGATGTAAGCTGGTTCTGACTTGGCTATTGAGTGGTTTGAATCGAGTTCTGTAACTCTCGAAGGTTGTTGTGTTTTAAAATTGGTTCCCGGCCAGGTTCCACACACATTCTCACATCAAGGTTTAACCTGAGCTCCAAACTTTGATTTTGTAAAATAAATTTAATAATTGAAATCAATTCCATTTATTCTTTCTTTTTCTCTTCTTCTTTATTCTTTTTAGACTTGTTGCATAATTGTATGCTAGGGACTATAAAAGGCATGTATAGAGGGCGATGAATCTCCATTCCATCACCTTTATTTTATCATTTTGGCCTTAAAAACCCTAGCTAATGCATGTAAATAACCTCAATTTGTACAAAATAGCATTCATTATTTATAGCATTTATTGTGTAAATAACATGGTTTTTAATGCCAAATTTATAAAATAAAGAGAAGAAAAGAAAAAGAATAAAGTATTGAAGATATTTTATGACCCTAAACCCCGAGACCAAGTCAAGAATTGAATTGATCGACAAGGAATTATGAAGGCCAAAATACAATTAAAATTTATTTTATTTATTCATTCTTGACACCCATTATATTCATCATTAGTTATTCATCAAATAAAGAAACTTTATACATAAAAGTTATATATAATATTGTAAGTAAAAATACAAATTGAGTTTGTAGAAAAATAATACACAGTGTACCTTTCATACATAAAATAAAAAGGCAAAATCCCAGCTTTACATATCCATATCTTTCAAATAAAAACTCAAAATATATCAAAATCACCTTTAATTATGTATAACTTTTAATAAGCTATTTAATGGAGTGGTTTCATATTTTTTTGAGTTAATGTGTGAAAGTTAGGTTTTGGATCCTCATTGTATAGTAGACTTGAATAAAATATTCAGTTTATTCATCTTTCATTATTTTTATAAATTCATATTTTTGTAATATTGTAATTATCATTTATGACATGTGTACATATTAAAACCAAAATAAAACCAAAAATAAAATGTAAAATAAAATAAATCTATATCAATACATAGACAAAATACCTATAACAATACTTGTATATAAATAAAAGGAGAAAACATTCTTTTATTCTTTATTTTTTTATATTTTTTATAAGCTTGAACATATTTTATTAAAAATATAAAACCAAAATAAAACCTAATAAAATACATTAAAATAGAATAATGTATATAAATCATATATGGAATACCTATAAGTGTACATGCATATTATACATACCTATTTATTTACGTGTGCAACTAATATCATAAAAATAAAATAAAAATATATTTGAGTACATAAAAATAAGTTGTAAATATATAAAATAAAAGAATAAAAGAATAAATATATATATAATAAAATAAAAATATACAAAACATAGATGAATATACCTATAAATAAACATTAAAAACTTAACTACTAATAAATAAAGTCAAAAAATAAATAAAAATCATAATAAAATAGTAAATAAATTAATAAATGTTTTTTTTTATTTTTATACACAAAAATTAATAAAATCAAATAATATTTTTAAATGATTATTTTCTAATAAAACAACATGTTTTGTCCTTATTCGAGCGGAGCTGACCAATCTGGTCCCTCCGTTCATTGACTCCGAGTCAACTCCCCCACCAGAGTTCTGATTTGACATGTCCCGTCATCTCTCCATTTTTCTGCCATTTTTTGCAATTGATACATCCATCCGTCGTCGTCGATTCCTTCATAGAAAATGATCATTGATCACTGTACATATGCGCTATCTCCTTGGAACTCTTGTACATATCATCGATTCACTGCATTCCACTGGTCAATAAGGATGTGTATCACGTACATAAATAATACCTCCTTCCTCCATTTTCAAATTTGATCATCTCCAATCCCTAAAGCCTTCACATTTCAACCAAAGAGCGTACCCCGTGATAGGGGGAGTCCCTTAAGTTGTTGGGAGCTTGCGGAGGAGGAGGTCCACCCAAGGTCGCCGTCGTCGGCGACCTATGCTCCTTGGCCCCTCCAGCCAGGTAAGAGCTGCAAATTTGCTTTGCTTAGTTAGTTTTTAATTCTTGCAAATTAATCCTGCATTTAGGTTAGTTGTTAGACCCTAGGTGTAGCTGCAAATACTCGATTCGTAGTTCGTCGGAGCTCCGCTCCGGCGAACCCTTTTCAATGTGCCTCGCCCGTCGACCGCCCCACTGACCACCATCATTCTATTCCCCTACACCTTCTGAATGCCCCACACACCTTCGCTCACCAAGATCGACACCCGATCTGGAGATCAGCTCCTTCACCTCCGTCGCTCGCTGGAGGAGCTCCGCCCCACACCACTGATGCCCATTTCACCACCAATAAAAGCCTTGTGCACCAATTTTCTTGCTTAGTTTTATTATAGGTGCTGGAGGCCAAAAGACTCCACTGGGAGTCGATCCTGAAGAGAGAAGAGGTTCTCAGAGCTTTATTTTCTCCAGAGCTCAATCGATGTCATCTGAGCTCCGATGAACCTCCTAGCGATGCCATTGGAAGCGGAGAAGCCCAAGCTTTGTTTTTTCCCTAACTCGAGCCTTCCAAACGGCTAGAGAAGCCCAGGAAGTCGGATCGAAGTCCTCCCCATGCGAGTTCTTGACATGTTCCTCCAGGTCGCTCTCCCGTTGTTCGATCTGCTAGCTGCTCCAGATCACGCCACAACCGTTGGCAGAGCCCCAGATCCATCAGATCTCGCCCAGAGATCTAATCTCATCTGTGCTAGGGAAATCATCATCGCGAGCCCAAAGCCCGACGCATGGCAAGTGGATGAAGTTTGACCACCGGATCCGCACATATATTGGGGTAATTGCATATTTAACTCCACATATTTTTGTATTTAATAATTAGTCTCGTAAATAAAATATAATGTGTAAAAAATGGAAATTTTGCAATGAGGCCCATGTAGTTTCCGTAATTACATATAGGTCCATTCCACGCCACGTGGCGTGCCACATGAGGTGGAGAAATTGCTTGTTTACCCCTGGAATTTTTTTTAATTATAAAATAGTCATTAAAATTAAATAAATATTATTTTATGTTAACAAATTTGCAGCTGAGTCACTGACATTTATTTTTTATTGCAAAAATGCCCCATCTAGGACATATATTTTTTGAGCTCATTATCTATTTATTAAAAATACAGATTATGCTCCTAAAAATTCACAAAAATAGGATTAAATGCTCCATGCCATGTACTTGCATGTCATGATTTTTAATTTACATTTTTTGCACAATTTATTTATTAGAAACGAAATGGGGCCTATTTATTTTCTGTTTAACTTAGAAAATACTAAAAAATATAAAAATATGTCTAAAAATCCCAAAATATATATTGTATATTTTATCATATTTTTATTAAAGACCAAAAATCACTAAAATGGGAAAATAAAATGCTTAAAAATCAAAACCCCAAAATCTTTTATAAAAATATTAAAAAATCTTTTAAAAATCCAAAAATATCTTTTTCTATTTTATAGTTTTAATGATATGAATATTTATATATTAAAATTAATTTGGATAATTTTGGAACTTATTTGATATTTTTAATATTCAAACCATTTTTGAATTATTAATTAATTCCTTATTTGAAATAATTTTGACTTTAAAAATACATATAAATTATCAAAAAGTACAGAAAATTACAAAAACATTAGAAAAATATGAAAATCCAAAATAATATTTTCTGTATTTTATCTATATTTACTAGTGTTTATAAATATTTTATACTATATCATATATATAAAGCCTTATATATGTTATATTAGTTATACAAAAGAAAAAGGAATATAATAATATAATAATATAACAACATAAAATTTAAAAATCAAATATAAAAATATAAAACCAAAAATAAAATAAAAATACAAAATTAAAAACCCTCAAAAAAATAAAATGGACAAGAGATAAGAGACAAATTTTTTAGCATCATTTTTGCCTCCTCCTACCATTTGCTCCCTAACCTCTACACATACTTTCACCTATACACATTTTGTTGTAGAGTTATAATAAATTTTAACTCCACATTTTTTATATTAATTGCGTTATTCTTGTTGTGGGTTAACAGTTGATCGAAATCGAGGTCTTCGTGTTCGCCTCGATGATTGTGCTCTCACCTTATGTAGAACACGCGACCGATGAATATTTTTGGTTTATTAGTTCACTAACTTGGAATCAGCTAACAACGACATTTGAGAAATTTATTTAACCACTAAAGAAATCAAACAAATCACACAAGTCATATAGTGATGAATCCTCATTTCATCGCCTTTATTCTATCATTTTGGTCTTAAAAACCCTAGATAATGCATGTAAATAGCATTATTTTGTACATATTAACATTCATTATTTGTTCCATTTGTTGTATATAAAACATTTTTTAATGCCAAAACCATAGAATCAAGGGAAGAAACAAAAAAAATAAAATACCAAGGATATTTTATGACCCTAAACCCATACAGCAAGTCAAAAATTGAGTTTGTTGATGACGAATAAAGTAGGGAAGATAATAGCCAATAAATCCATTTAAATTCCACTTATGTATTCATTAATAAGTTATTTTTGGAACCCATTTTATTCTTTATTATTTATTCATCAAAAATAGAAACTTTGTGCATGAAAGTTGTAGATAATAATGTAAGTAAAAATACAAATTGATTTCATGTAAAAATAATACACATTGTTTATATACTCAGAATAAAAAGCCACAAACCAAACGTCACAAACCCATATTTCTCAAAAAAACTTAAAATGTATCAAAATCACTCTAGTTGTATATAACTTTTAATAAGCCATTTAAGGAAGGTGGTTTCATATTTTTTTAGAGTTAAGGTGTGAAAGTTAGGTTTTGGGCCCTCATTGTACAGTATACTTGAATAAAATATTCATTTTATTCATTCTTCATTATTTTTATAATTCTATATTTTTATAATTTTGTAATTATTATTTATAACTTATGTATTAAAACCAAAATAAAACCATAAAAAACACCAAATAAAATAAGTCTATAAAAATATATAGGCAAAATACGCATGCTAAAACCTGTAGATGAATAAAAGTGAAATTCATTCTTTCATTATTTACACTTTTACATTTTTATACTCTTTTAAATATTATTTATACTCTAATAAAAATATAAATATAAAATAAAACCAAATAAAATACTTAAAAATAAATAATATAGCTGAATACATAGATAAAATACTTATATCTATACCTACATAATACATATACCTATTTAAAATAACCTCATAAAAATATGACAAAAATATTTATATACATAAAAATAATTTATAAATATATTTATTTGGATAAAATATTAATAAAAAATATACAAAATAAAATAAAATAGTTAAAACATTGATGAATATAACTATAAATATACCTCTAAAAATTAACTAATAGTAAATAACATCAAAAAATAAATAAAATTATATTAAAATACTACACAAAATAATAAACATTTTATTTTTAATATAAATTTAATAAAATTAATTACCATTTTAATTATTTATTTTCAAATAAATTGGTTGTTTTATCTTTATAGGGACTGACCTGAACCAATAGCGGCCTAGGGATTGTTGACCATTGGTCAACTCCTCCTGGTGCCTTTAACTTTTGTCAAACCCATAGAATCCCCTGATTTCATGTATTTTCCCGCTTCCCCTAGATCTGCATCACCTTCAATCTCTTCATAAGATATGCTCCTTGATCGTCCATGATTCACGCCCAAATCTCAGATTCATTGTACATAGTGTTAATATCTCCTAATAAGTCGGTCAATAAGGGAGCATCGTCTATGTAAAAATAAGGACCTCCGAACTTCCTCCTCAGTTTCGTTCCTAAACCCCCTAAGCATCGAACAAGAGTAAATCCTCGTGACGGGGGGTCCCCTGAGGTTCCACAGTGGTTGAGGGAGGAGGGAGGTGTACCCACGACAACCGCTCCCACTTTTAAATTCTGCAAGTAGTTTAGTGATTAGTCTAGTGCTTTAGTGTTACTTAACCCATATTGTAGTTCGTCGGAGCTCTGCTCCAGCGAAGCCCACTCACTGTGCTCCGTCGTCTTTTGACACACCTGCGCACCTCCACACCTTCCCCTCTCGCTTCTTCACTCTTTCCCACGCTCCATCCACCCAGATCCTCACTAGATATACGATTCGAAGTCCACTTCTTTCGCCTCCGTCGGACTTCACCACCTCCTTCACACTTCCACCTTCTCCACCCAATAACAGCCTAAACCTGCTTGCTCTTCCACTGTCAATCGATATAACTCATTTGCAGGTTTAGAGGACTCGTATGAGGGCCTGAACAACTCCAGGAAGCACCTCTGGGTACCTGCATGTTTCATGGTCCCATCGATGGACCCTGGAATTGTTTGACTCCTCCAACTGATAAGGAAGCCTTCCAGCATCCTTACGAGCACCTCAGCAACAAATTTGGAGGTCGGAGATGCTAGTTTCGTCCCATCGAAGTTCATCCAGCCATAGTTCCTCATGAGTTAATCCAGGGGCTTCCACAACCATCCGATCGGGTTGAGTTCCTTTAGGCCTACAATTGACGTCCGATCAAAAGAAGCCAGAGCCATCGATCTCAGCTGAGAGATCTTATACAGGGTATCAAGCACGAAGCGTCATCGGGCCAGAAGGATGTGATACGTGTTCGAGTGGTACAAATCCAGTCGTTCGCTCTCGTGCCTTATTGGAATAAAGTGCTAAACCTAACCCGTGCTTTTTGTATTTATTAAGTAGTCCTGTAAATAAAATGTAGAGATTAAATAAAATGGAAATTTCGTATTAAGACCCCTAGATTTATTTTAATTGCAAAGAGGTCCTAGTCCACATCAGTCGACAGGATGGGTGAAATTGCATGAAACCACAGGCATTTTTTGTAAATTGCAAACAAGTTTAATAAATTGAAATAAACAATGTATACCTTTGGCACATTTGTAGATGAACCACTGGTCTTTATTTTAAATGCAAATATGCCCTTATCAAGACATGTATTTTTGTGCATTTCATATATTTATTAAAAATAGTCCACATGCTTCAGAAATCATGCAAAATAGGGTTAGATGTCTGCTAACATGTACTTTAACACCATATTTTAGTTCTAGCATTTTTGGCATTTTAAGCGTTTATTAAAAATCAAAATGAGCACATTTTCGTTCTGTCTACATTATAAAATACCAAAAAACAGGAAAACTTTTTTGAAAAATCCAAAAAATATATATGTTCTCTATTTTATCAAATTTTAACTCAAACCAAGAATCCTTACAATAAGAAAAAGGAAAAGTCTAATAATAAAAAACCCTCAAAAATCCTTATAAAAATATAAAAAATTCAAAAAAAATCCCAAAAAAATATTTATTTATATTTTATAATTTAAAAAATAAAAATATTTTTTTCAAATTCTTATGAATTTTCTACTCTAAACAAGAGGTTTTTCTACTATTTTTTATATTTTAATAATGGTTGATCGAAAAATTCAGCACACAAAAAATACCACTTAAAGTAAACACTAGCACGAGCTAATGCTGATTTTTTAGGAATTTTGGGATAAATTCATCTATTTATTGCATGTAATAAAAGAGCACACAAATAAAACAGTACAATAAGGACCTAGTGGAAAATATTTTAAGTTTTGGGCCAATTAATAACATGCAATAGAATTGTAGGGGATTTAGTGTAAATAGTCGACGTAAAACACGTGTGATACATGGCAAGGCATTCATACGGGCATAAGTGTAAATAATAAGAACATCCTCTATTTCATTAACCCATTAAAAGCACGGGGGGAAATATGCATATCTCCACATATGCACACGTAACTTAAACTCGACTATACTCAAATAGAAATATGAGAAGTATGAGGTCCTAACTTCAATTGTCCCGAAGTATTTGTTACAAATATTAAACTGAAATGAAATAAAGTAAACGGTCGGGATAAAAGGGAAATATATCCCTCACCGACACGTGGCAGGAGCAGGGTAGATCTCTGAGTACGGTCTTGATGATCGTTGTAGGCAAAACTGACGGCTCAGATGGCAGATGAACGTGTGTGTCAGATCTGCATGGAAATTGGATCTGATGTCTCTGAAAAGGAGATGGATGGATGGTTCAGATTGATTCTGTCAAGGGGGCTCTTGATATGACGATGCTGAGGCATGTTGGATGAACAATGAAGAAGGCCTCTCTGGGGTCGCTTCAATCGGGTATCTCAGGCGATCCAAGGTGTTGATCTACTCACTACCAAGTCTGGCACCCTCCTGGAGGTATTCCGTGTGTCGTAGATGGGTGTGTGAAACGGAGCTCCGACCCATTTATCGGAGCTTGGGTGGCAGAAAGTGGTTGTGAAACGAAATTAAAATGAAATGGCAAAAATGTAGATGTTAAACGATACATGATTATGCTACGGTGATCAACGAAGGAAGGCAAAGGTGGAGGTGGGGTCTTGGCCTCGACTCCGATGCGAAAGGCAAAGGAGGTTGATCGCGGCGGAGGTTTGGCCACTAAGCGAGCAACGTGCAACCCAACACTAATCTAAGCTCCCAAAGGCTGCTCGAGGACCCTGTCATTGTCCTGGAGATACGGGTGGATGAAAGGAGGCGTGAGGGACGAGCTGCCGAGTGATGAAGGTGGAGGATGTGTTTTATAGGCGTTCCAGGGGTCTAGAAAGATTGAGCAGGAGCGCGAAACCCTAGGGGAATCTAGACTTGTCTAGGGATCCATGAGGATCATGGATCTGTAGTGAGTACAAAGGTCCGCAATCCATAAGAACATGGTCGGAATCGGGTGGGAGAATATCTAGAAATTTACTCCAGGGAGGCGAAGTCGGCTCTGACCCAGCTGGAGGAAGAGTTGACATGGGTTAATTAACCCGGGTCGACCAATCAGAATTCAAGAATTTACAAAATCAAAGAAAAATAAATAGAAAATAGTAAATGGAATTAAAATAAAAATTTATAAACAAAAAAATGTTAGTTTTTTATGACTATTTTGTGTGATTTTTAATAATTTGAAACAATACTTATACATATATGGTATATACAATATATAGTATTTTATACATGTATAATATACATATATTTTATATACATATATTTTTATTTTATTAATTTTACAAAAAATATATTATATTTCATATTTTATTTATTTACAAAAAAATAAGGGATATAAAAGTATTTTTATTTTATTTCTATAGATTAATTATATATGTTAAATAAATATGTATTATGTCCAACATATACATGCTTGGCAATATGTACAATGAGAAGATGATTTTATTTTTGACTTAATTTGTGTTTTAGGAATTTTATTTCAATTTATATAATTATTAGGAATATATACTAGTTTCAAATATAAAATATGTACAAATTATTTATAATATAAATAAATAGATATATACAAGTACAGGTGTTGTATATTTGTACATATTTTAATTTATTTTATTTTTTTATTTTTTTTATTTATACTTATATTACCAATTTTATTAAGTAAATTGAATTATTTTTGGGATTATTTTTTAGAAATAAAATAAGTGATATATAAGTAGAACAATGATGAATATGTATAAAATAAGGACCCTATCTCTCTACTTTATTCCTTGTCGATCAGGCCAATAATTGGCCTTCTCTTGGGGTTCGAGTCAATATGCATTTATTGCATAAATACATCCTTATTTTATTCCTTTTCTTTTCTTCTTTATTATATTATTTTGGTCAAAAGCAATGTTAATTACACAATATTAACAAATGCATGCACAAAGCTAACTTATTGTATTAAATATATAGTTATAGGGATTTGTGTAGGGAATTTTTCTAAAATAAAAGAATAAAGGATGTGAATCAGGGATTCGTCATTCTCTTATACTTTACCTTTGCTAGTCCCCTAGCAAACACTTATTTTAAAAAAGAAGTGAAAAAGGAAATAAATAAAATAAAAGGTAATAAATTTAGAACAATATTGATTACTAAACTTATTTTCATAAAATTGGAGTATGGAGCTCGATCAGTACTTTGGATTATTAGTTTGGCGGAACCTTATTGAGAAATGGACTTGAAATCTAATATACTCTATGTTCCATAAGACTCCTATTCAGGTCTCCTCAACAGCAAGGTCGGAACAAGTCTACATACGCAAACACTTATGACTATAAATCTTTACTTGTATTGTGTAAGTGACATATAGCTCCCCACCTCAGAAATGACCAAGAAACAACCTCCCTTTACATGGCAACTCTAGTCCCCAAATCCAACACCTCTTTCCTCGAGGAGCGAGGTGTTCCCTTCTAAGTTCAAGCGGCTCAGGAAGAGGGGAAAGAAGAGAATGGACCATGGCCAGTGTAGCCATATATCCCTGGAGCTTGCCCAGTGTAGGCAAGTCTCCAGCTGCAAGCTTTCTTGAGATGAGACAATGTATTACATAAGCTTTGCTTATTCAACTATATACACTCCGACATGCATTTTATTTTCAATCAGGCATGTCCCTTTTTTGTAGTTCTTTTAAATTTTTATATGATCTATACAACATATCTACAAGGTGCATCATGTACATAAGGAGTTTTTCTTCTTGATCCAGTAGACTATCCCTCTTTTGAAGCATTATCGCAACCCACAACATCATGTCATTAGACCTCAATGTCACTAGACCAGGTTGAGATGCACTTCCCTCCCTAGAGGAAGATGGATGCTCCCACTAGTTGTTACACACCTGTGTGATACCCCAAGCCAAAGGATTCTACCCATTCACCACCTCATCCATGAAGAGCTATGTGTAAAGTGCTTGTCCAAGTCAGGGCCACTGTCTAGAAGAATCATGCTTATGTTGTTAAGTATTCCACTTAGACTAATCAAGATGGCATGTGAACATAGTCTTGTGGACTCAAACAATTAAGTCACTAGGACCTGAAAAGTCTCTATTCCAATTCTTATAAGATTCCTCTGAAATTAAGTAGAAGGTCTTAACCAAGATCCATTCTTCAATTTCATTATAGACTGGTTTAAATGTCAATACTATTCAGAAAATTGCAAATCATTTTTCAAAATGTTTTCAAAACCTCTTTCAAAGGTAGTTTTACACACTATTTTACAAATCACTTTATAAACAATTTTTCAAAAAGGTTTTGCAAACATTTTTCTCTCACACGTTTTACAAACATTATACTATATACATAATTTTGATATACAAAATAATTTACAAACATTTTACAAACGATTCATTTTTACAAACATTTTTACAAAAAAATTTGTACAAAAATAATTTATAAAGGTTTTTATAAACAATTTTACAAATGTTTTACAAAAAATTTACACTTTTTTGCAAACATTTTCCAAAATATTTTTATATAAATTTTATATATAATATCTATGTTATTAACCTAAAGTACAAGTTATGGCTAAAGTATATATACAATATATACGACACCCCCTATACTTAGCTCGAACGATGTCCTCAAAGTGATCAAAGAGCGACAAAGGAAGACATAACTCATGCTAAGCATAGAGAAGAGAAAAGAATTCTATACTCGAAGAATGAAGGAATTGAATAGAAATTGGTGATCCCCCCTATACATAGGATCAAGTAATCCTAAGTATAGAAGATTGTACAAAGAGGAATACCGAGGATGAGAATGTACATGAAATCAACGACTTGAATTGTCCATCCTATACTTTGGGTGAAAGATCCCTAAATATAGAAAAGAATATCAAAAGATGAGAGATAAGCGAGTAATCAAAGAAATGAAACAAATATAACCTCCCCTATACCTAGGGTCGGATGTCCCTGAGTATAGGCAGCAAAATAGAGGTAATAGAGTGAACGGATATATGAACAACACAAGTTCAACACCCCCCTATACTTGGGATAAAGTGCATCCTAAGTATAGTAAAAATCATATGATGAGGCATGGAGTGTTAAACAAAATGAATGAATGAATGTGTGATATAGACAACATGGATATACGTAGAGGCGAAAAGAAGTCTAACTCAGGTATGAGATGCATAAGATGAGAATCAAAGAACACATCTCATACAAAATTAATAAGCCCAACATCAACGGTTAGTAGATCATGATCAAGATAGGGTTTCAGGTGCTGACCGTTGACTTGAAAGGTGGACTAAGAAGACAACTCGGGTATGTCAATGATGTCATTGTCATGCACCTTCCTAACCAAGTATGGTCACTTCCATTTGCCCTATAATTTCTTTGAAAATAATCACAGTTTATCATCAAATAACCATACTCTCTGATCAAGCTCTAACTGCTTATGGATTATGTGAGAGTCATGCCATATCTTCACTTGGTCCTTATATTGCAAGATACTTGAAAAGTTTGTATCTATAAGCTCCTCCAAGACTTCCAACTCTGCTCTTCTTTGATCTCCTATACTCTCGGGATCCAATAATATCTCAGTGACTGCCCATAGTGACTTATGCTTAATTTCAGCAGGTAAGTGTCATGGCCTGCCATAAACGAGTCGGAATGGAGATGTACCCAAAAGTGTCTTGAATGATGCCCTATAGGCCCACAAGACCGAGTCCAAAAGTTGCGACCAATTCTTTTGATGTGGGTGAACAACCCTCTACAATATAGTCTTGATCTCCCAATTAGAAACCTTAGCAAGACCATTCCTTTGTGAATGATATGACATGGCAACTCTATGGTTTATGCTAAACTCGTTAGCAAGTGCTCTTACCTTATCATTGACAAAATGAGTCCCCCATCATAAATAAAAACTCTAAGATCCCTGAACTATGATATGATAAAATACCTCAATAATCTACAAACGGTCCTCGCATTAGCAACTCAGGCAGGGATGGCCTCAACCCAATGACTCACATAATCCATAGCTAACAAAATGTACTCGAATCCAAGACTCTTAGGGAATGTGCCCATAAAATTGATGTCTCATGCATCAAAAACCTCACAGAAGTGAATGGGGTGCATCGGTGTCATGTCTTTATGACCACAATTTCCCATCCTCTGACAGTCAATACACCGCTTTACGAACATTCATCTGAATCCTTGAAGAGTGTTGGTCACCAAAGGCCAGATTGGAGTACCTTTTGTGATGTTCGTCTCCCAGAGTGGTGTCCTCATGCCTCAAGATTATGGAAATAGGTGAGGTCGCTATGGTGCTCTTCTTGAGGAATACACCGACGCCAGACACTATCCCCCCCCCCTTCGTGGTAAAGAGTGGGTCCTCCCAATGGTACGACTTGGCCTTCGCTAGGAAAGTCTGAAGTCGCTACCAAGTCCAACCTTGTGTGATTTTCTTGGCAATACAATAATTCACAATATCAACATACGATGGCAGAGAGATGATAGCAAGAATCGCCTCGTCTGGGAATGTCTCAATGATAGATGTGGTAGTCTCAGATTCCTCAACATTCTCTAATTGGAAGAGGTGATTTGCCGCCACATTCTTGACTATAGGTTTATACTTAATCTCTATACCAAACTCCTGGAGTAGAAGGATCCATCTAGTCAAGCGTGCCTTGGCATCCTTCTTAGCCATTAAGTATATGATGACAGTGTGATCTATATAAATAGTCACTCTAGATCCAAGAATATAAGATCGAAACTTATCAAGAGCAAAGACTATAGCTAGCATCTCCTTCTCTGTAACAGTATAATTCCGTTGGTCCACATCCAAAGTCCTACTAGCGTAGTGTATAGCGAAAGTAAATCCATCCCTCCCCTGTCCTAGCACGGCCTTCAAGGCAAAATCAAAAGAGTCCGTCTCGAATGGGAGAGACCAATCGGGTGGTGGAAGGACAGGAGCCTGCACAACCAATCCCTTGAGAGTCTCTGATGAACCTCCATTTCATCATCTTTATTCTATCATTTTGGCTGCAAAAACCCTAGTAAATACATGTAAATACCCTTAATTCCTGCATTTTAGCATTCATGCATGTGTGTGTAAATAGTGTATAAAATACAGTTTTTAAAGCCAAAATTATAGAATAAAGAAAAGAAAAGAAAAAGAATAAAATATTGTAAATATTTTATGACCCGAAACCCCGAGACCTAGGCATCTAGATGCATAGGTCGATAAGGAATAAAGTAGGGGGAGATAAGGGCCAAAATACCAATAAAAATCCCTTTTATTTAATTCATTCTTTATTCATTTTGGGACCTATTTTTAGTTCCACTTTTTATACTTCAAATAAAGAAACTTTGAACACAAAAGTTGTAGATAATTAAATATAGAATTATACAAAATTGATTTCATACAAAAATAATATACAGATAAAAAGTTATGACATGAATAAGATTTCAAAATCCTAACTTCCCAGACTTGTATCTCTCAAATAAAAACTCGAAATGTATCAAAATCATCTTTAATTGTATATAACTTTCAATAAGATATTTAATGAAGGTGGTTTCATATTTTTCGAAGTTACGGTTTGCAAGTTGAGTTTTGGACCCCTATTGTATACTTGTACAGATTAAAATATTCATTTTATATATTATTCTTTATTTTTTGTAATTTTATATTTTTATAATTTTGTAAATATTATTTATACTAGATGTGTATGTTAAACAGTAATAAAAACATAAAGAAAATACAAAAAATACATGTATACAGCACATAGATGAAATACCTATAACTAGACCTATACAGGTAATACATCTATTTATTTAAGTGTACAAAACACATGATAAAAATAGTTATATATATGTCTATAAAAATAAGTTTATAAATTTATAAAATGATAAAATAATAAAATTAAATATACAAGATAAAAATAAAATAATAAAATATATAGATGAATATACTTGTATATAGTTCATAAAAGGTAACTTGTATTTTTATACCTCAAAAAATAAATAAAAATCATAATAAAATAATTTATAAAATAATAAACATTTTTTATTTTATCACTTAAAATCAATAAAATCATTTATTATTTATTAACTATTTTTAAAATAAATTCCGGGAGGTTTTTCTTGGTTGGTCCATGTGGACCAACCACGTGGCCAGGACGGTTGACCCCAGGTCAACGGTCTGTCCCATCCTCCTGTAGCCTGACAGGCCTAGCATTGACCCATCTTCCTTGATTTTTCCCCAAGGATTCGCTACTTCTTTTGGGTTGATTCCTTCTGCGATTTCTTTCCTCGATCACTGGTGATTCATGCCGGAAGCTCTCCTTGGGCTATGGGTCACCTTATCGAGCTGACTTCTCCGTTGTTTAAGCTACCTCAGCCATCGTGTACATAAACCCCTCCAACTTTGCCTTGACCATTTGAACCCCATTAGACCCAGCAACGCCTCGCCTCTTGTGCTCCGGTGTGTCTCCTGTGACAGGGGAGTCTTTACCCACGGTTGGCGTGCCTCGGCGTCGTCTGTGGCGGTCTCCACCCACCTCCGGCGAAGCCTTGCCGTCGAGGTCCTTCCTCAAGTGAACTCCACCTTCGAGGTTCCTTATCCCTCCTATTTTCTTTGCATTTTCTGTTCACCATCTCCTTAGGATTAGATCCCCATCTTTAGTTTCGCATCTCATCCCGTCGATAATCAAATTACCCCCTTCGCTGGAGTTAGCTCTGACCGTCCTCCATTTCACCATCATCCGCACCCATTCGTTCAGCCAACCGTCGAGGCATTTTTCCCTCGACGAACTAACCACTTTCTGCAGGTATCTGGAGCGTAACGATCACCTGGTGCGCCCTTGGACGTTCGCCGGAGATACCTGGAGCCTCTCCGCTCCGCCACCTTCCCTAGCCACCTCTGGTGGCCGTCGTCCACCTTTTGAGCCACCATCACCTAGAGGGCCTCTGCAGGAAGCTGACCAGCCATTTTGGGAGCTCGAAGCAGCGCCGGGGGCCGAGATCGAGGTCAGGGAAGATCGCCTCGCCAGTGTTTCTTCCTTGTTCTTTCTCCTTGGTTCCCCGCCATTAGATCAAGGCCAAAGCCCAGATCGCGTAGATGTCGTCGGATCGCAAGAGCCTCAATCTTCAGATCTTCCTGGGAAGATCTAATCCCAGCCATCGAAGTCGAACTGGTATCGGTCATTGCGAGCGTGCCACATGTTCAAGTGAAAGAGGATCAGCCGTTGGATGCGCCTTGCCTGGGTATTTTGCATTTAAAATCCAGGCCCTTTTTGAATTTAATATTTACACCGAAACTTTCATTTGTCATTATAAATTTATGTAATATATGTAAAAACACCCCTATCCTTTTCATTATTGCATCGAGGTCCCAGTCCACGTCACCGCACGTGACTTGCACACGTGGGGGCGGGGTATTTTGCACGGGGGTCCTCGTACTTTATTGCATTTTTATTTAATCCTCAAACATTTGTATGTAATTATATTTTTTTTGGTAAAATTGCAAATTGGACCTCAGGTTTTTTTTATTTGCAAATAGGCCCTCCCATGCGCATGCCTGTCACGTGCTCTTTTGGTAATTTTGCAAGGCACGCCTGCGGGTTTTGGATTTACTTTTTGGCCCTGGATTATATTTATCAAGTAATATAATTTCTGGACAAATTGCAATTAGCCCCTTGGACTTCTGATATTTACGAAAATAACCTTGTCAGGCTAAATTTTCTTTTTGTGTCTTTTATTTATTTCATGCATCTATAAAACCCTAAAAATTCCTAAAAAATATCATTGTGTTTTGTTGCATTGTGCTATCACATTAAATTTTTATTTTGCATTTTTCTTGCATTTTATTATTTATAAAAATTCAAGAATATGCATTTTTTCACTGTTTGCATTAAAAGATACATGAAAATTATAAAAGGTTTTTGAAAAATTCCAAAAAATTATATTTTGTGTGTTTTTGCATATTTTGACTTTAGAACAAAAATCACTAAAAAATATAAAAGAAAACTCATAAAAATAGAAAAACTCTAAAAACCTTCATAAAATTTATAAAATCCATAAAAAATCTAAAAATTGTGTTTTCTATTTCTGAATTTTCTATATTGTATTATCTATAGTTTAATTTGGAGAATTTTTGACATTGTTTGATATTTTTCATCTTCATTTTAATTTCAGTTAGTATTCTTATTCACTGTTTTAGGTATTTTTAACTTTAAAAATACAAAAAAAATTAAAAATGTAGAAAAAACACAAAAAATATTAGAAAAACATAAAAGCCCAAAAAGATTTTATTACCTCTATTTGAATATTTTTATGTATTTTTGTATCTCTCTCATCCCTATTGTGTGTATATATATATATCATATATAGTTTTATATCTCTATTAAAAATGAAAATATAAAAAAGAAGAAAATATAAAAAGAAAATACAAAATCAGTAAATTAAAAATCAAAATATAAAGATATAAAATCAAAAATTAAATATAAAATATAAAATTAAAAACCCACAAAAATAGCATTTGCATAGGCATTTGATCACTTTCATTCTTGAGCATTGATTCTGCCCGATCTATCACGCTTGTTCCCAAAGTTCGACCTCTACATGCTTGCACACTATACACATTCATTGTAGAGTTATAATAAATTTTAACTCCACATCTTGTTTTACATTGTTTAATCAATGTTGTGGGTTAATTATTGATTGAATTCCAGATTTCGTGTGGTCGCCACAACGACTTTGTCTCCGCCTTGTGTGAGACATATTTAGACCACCTGACTTTTGGGTTCATCAATCTCGAATGATGATAGACACTTATCATATACAATGAACTAGATGTCTTTCGTGATAAGATCAGTAAGCAGTCGGGCAATACGACTGAAGTCCTAAATGAACAATCAATAGAAACCGACATGCCCCATAAAAGACCACAACTGCTTCAAATTGGACGGTGGATTGAGTTTCTTAATGATATCCACCTTAGTCAGATCGACCTCCATGCCCTTGCTAGAGATGATATGACCAAGGACCATCCCTTGAGTCATCATAAAAATGACTCTCATCCCAAGATAGAACAAGGTTGACCTCAATGCACCGTTGAAGCACTCGATCTAGGCAAGAAACACAAGCATCAAACCCATTGCTACAAACTGAAAAAATCATCCACGTAGACATCTAAACAGTCACCCACCACGTCTGAAAAGATGGAAAGCATACACCTTTGGAATGTAGCTGGGGTATTACATAATCCAAAGGACATCCGTCTAAAAGCATACGTTTCAAAAGGACTGGTGAATGTCGTCTTATCCTATTCTTCGAGCGCAATGGCCACATGATTATACCCCGAGTACCCATCGAGAAAGTAGCAATGACTCTTCCCAACTAATATCTCAATAATCTGATCAATGAATGGTAGCGAGAAGTGATTCTTCTTGATGGCTTGATTCAATCTTATGTAGTCCACATAGACCCTCCAAGAAATGGGTACACGAGTAGCAATCTCCTCTCCAGACTCACTCACAACTGTAGTGATACACGTCTTCTTGGGTACCACATGTAATGGACTAACCCACTTGGAGTCGGAGATGGGGTAGATAAAATTGATGCTCCACCACTTAGATATTTTTGTCATGACCACATCTCGAAGATTCGAGTTTAGCCTACACTGGAACTCATGCGAAGTCTTAGCGTCATCCTCGAGATAGATGTGGTGGGAGCACATGGCTGAACTCAAACCTTAGAGATCTGCTACAGACCAACTGATTGCCTTGTGATTCCTCTCAAGGTCCTCTATCAAACAAGATTCTTGTCATCAGTCAAGTCCGCTAAGATGATGATTAGGAACATATCTGTCTCTTTAGCAAGGAACCTATACTTCATGTCGTGTGGTAAGGTCAATTCCGGGCATGTTGGAGCTAGCAAATCTGGCCTCTGAAAAGTCTGAGTGAAGGCTACCATATCTGAATGGGAGAACTCTCGTTGCTCATCTGCACTCGACGAAGATGTCCCTAACGGTGTCTCTATCAACTACATTGGCTCTATCTCCGTCTTAATTGTAGGCTCTGTAGACATCAAACACGAAAAATATACTCATTAAAATCCTGCCAATCAAAATCTGTATGAGCATGTGGCACGAGTGAGCACATGGATTTCTACATTGTAGTCGCGCATCTTTTTCCTGCAGATTGTGGTCTTCTCTCTGAGGTTCTTCTGGAAGAGAGGGATGTGCTCTAATGCCTCCTGAAGAGTTATCTTGATATGAAATCTTTCTATCATATGCTTGTTGAACTCTAATTATTGACTCTTTTTGGGATTTTCTGTTTTCTGGCCCTTCCCTCAGCGGAGTGCTTGAGGGAAGGGGATTGAGGGACCCTCCTCATAAATAAGAGGGTCGGGAGTAGGATAAGGTTTTTAAGCATGCAAATGACTGGAATCCATGTAATAATCATTAACCACAACAGATGGACCAGAAACCTTTCCTTTATTCATATTATTGTTTTTCGAAAATTTTCCATTTTTTTATATTTTTCTAAGAAAGTCATCCTTAGGTATAGTAGTGGTGGTCAAAACAACAAGAGTGTCTGCACATAGACTCTTGGTGGCATCAGTACCACCGACAACATATGAGGTAGCGATATCAGCGCTGCACTTTGGTCTGTCATATGGAATACTGGTGGCATCATCACCACCATCTGCAACATCTGGATAAGGGATGATATCAGTATCGTCGAATGGATCATCCTCAAAATGGATGGCATCAGCACCACCATCTCATCAACATCAACAGCTTTGTCATCGCTCTCTCACTTGTATAGTGCTCTGGAGTTTGCATCTGGATGTCGCCTAGATGAGTCGTCGGCAGCTAGCTTCCTACCGTTCCTAAGTGTCACAAATCGGCATCAAATAAATAATGCATGTCATCATGTATCTCACTAGGAGTGTCGGACTTTGTAGACTGTACATACTCAGACTTACTCTTCATATTATTTGGGTTGGACTCTATATGTGCAAGAATGATGGCCTTGCCCTTGATAATATCCATCATCTCATGCATGAACTCATCCAACTCTTGCTGGGAAGTGTTCTATTGTTCTGTAAACATAGGGACGAGATCCTCTAAAGCTGGGTTCTCATACGAGGGCGCATACTGCATGAGAATAGGATGGGTTGACCCTAGGGTCCGGTCTTGGAGACATCTTAGTGCCCACCACAACGGGTACTTTTAGAGTTGTATGACGCCTCTCACGGCACATGGGTTCAAGTACAAATAACCAACATTTATTAATTTGATTAGATCCAAATGAAAGAGACTATATGTACATAATTCTTATTAGGGTTTGGACCTAATTTCTGATTCAAGAAACCTACAAGCTAAGGGCTCATGCACTCAAAACAAATAAAAATAAGGCAAAAAACTCAAAATATCAGGAAACAAAATAAAAGAAGGCGGTGAAAATACGAGGAAACCGTTATGAGGCCCCCAGGTGACCAAACACCTAGGCAATGGACCTCATTGTGAAGAGTAGTGTCCAAGTCCTTAATTATTACAAATAATGAACGAAACTCTCTCTCTCTCTCTTGTGAATAAATAAATCTAAGCTACATCTATGCTATATAGTCTCCTTACTCCGTTTGTTGCCTCTCCAACTGGTCAAAGTAAGAAGACCAGCCTCTACCAAACTTGGCTGCATCAGCCTCCTAAGAAGCCACCCTCGCATAGCAGGCCTTCGCAACAAATACACGAAAAGAGGTGTATTAGCACAGATAATCAAATAATGTGTCAAGACAAAAAATGAGGTATATACAAGTAAGAGACAACAAATAAATGAATCAATGCACAAATAAATGAATCAATTAATGAATTTATATACACATAGTTACAAAATAAGTTGTACACATTGCTCCCCGGTAATGATGCCATTTGATGACTCGCATGATCTCACAAGGCGAGACTGCAATCGATGCATTGACCTCTCAAGAAACCCAAGTCAATCAATAATTAACTTATAATATCAACTAATAAATAAATAGCAAAAACATGGAGTTAAAATTTATTATACTCTACACACAAAATGTATAGCATGTAAGCATTAGAGGTCGAACCACATAGAGCAAGTCAGGATAGCCTATGATTATTTCTAATCATTGTATATTATGTACATGTGTGTATTTATTCATTATGTGATTTATTTGTTATTTTTTCAAAAATTAAATTAATAATGACTATGCAGGTATATTTAATAATAATAATAATAAATTCTATATATTAAATTAATGCATATATACATATATACACGCACACACACATAGAAGAAGATGTATATATAAGGTATTCACATATTTACATATGCATATATTAGTATTTTAAAAATATAGATATGATTTTAATCCTTTTTTTACATTTCACGATTTGTAAAAAAATTTTATTATAGGAATATATAAGGCTATATATACAATATAGGGTTAGATAATTATAAACACTCATAAAAACAAATAAAATACATGGAATAAAACATTTTGGGGTTTTTAAATATTTTTCTAATATTTGTTAAGATTTTTTTAGATTTTTTGCTAATTTTTATGGATTTTTATAGTAAAAAAATATCCCAAATCTGGAATTAAATAAAAATCTGAATTGAATTGAATACTAAAAATAACAATTAAGGTCCAAACTTCTTCAAATCAATTTTAATAGATAGATAATAATATAAATAAAATTCATAAATAGAAATATATTTTAGGATTTTTGGTGATTTCTAACATTTTTTGTTGGATTTTAGATCTTTTTAATTTTTATGGTTTTTATTTTTCTATTTTAGGGAATTTTGGTCTAGAGTTAACATATATTGAAATAAATATATATATTTTTTGGAATTTTTTTTCAAAATGTTTTTCTTTTTTTGGTAGGTACTAAGCTGGATAGGGTTAAAATCATGCTTATTTGAATTTTGATAAATATTTAAATGCCAAAATAAATATATATCATGAAAATGCATGGTAATTGACGACCCAAAAGTTTAGCCCTTTAATAGTGTAAAATTAATACTTAGATTGTCATTGCAGTCGAGCTAAATTCGGTCCGTCAAAAACCATCTAATTAATATGTCAGTAAAATCAAATATTTGTATTTATATTTTGCTTGGGCAAGCCCAAGGTCGAACTCAAGGACACGAGCCTCTCTCGTAATATTTGGACTAAAAATAATTTAACTAAGTGTCAGAATAGTAAGTGTAGGTCGATGAAATGCATGAAGACAGTGCAAGATGCATTAATTGATTATGGAACGTGCATTTTTTACTTGATTTTTATCATGCAAATAGATGCAATGAAATGCAACACAAACATATGCCCGAATTACAAGAATACTTGAGCCATTTAATCATAGTCAAAATAGGGTCAATTAATGAAGCTATTTTCATTAATGTTAAAATCATGCATATTGATGATCATACTAGAGACACTTAGCCAATAAAATAATACATCAAAGCACGAAGTGTCAAATCTTAATTATAAGCATGACATCAAGAAGACTATGAAAAGAGCTCCAAAACGCCACTGAAATCGACTCAATCAGAGCTATGATGCTCAAGATATGCACGAGTAAAGTCAAGGGCATAAATACAAGAAAACAAGAAATATATATAGCAAACAGGTCCCGGGAGCGACTAAAATGTAAATAAAATAAAGCCCAGGACCCTCCCTATAAATAACACACACGCGCGGGGGTATTTTTGCAATTATTCAAACCCGCGAGAGTATTAGTGCAAAATACCCCAGGCGCACGTGGTCGGCACGTGATCTCGGGACCTATCTGCAAAATTGAAGAAGTTTGTGGGCCTCCCTGCAATTTGACCAGTACACACGTGACCATGCACGTGCGCTCCAGGCTCGGTGAAGGTCCAGGCTCGGAGGTGGCTTGTGAGAGCTTCGGCTAGGCGTGGAATGTACGAGCCTCCAGGTTTGGGCTCAGATGAGGTTCGGAGAGGTTCGGAGCGTTGGCCTGGTGCTGAGGCTCGGAGAAGCTTGCGAGCTGACATGTGGACCAACGAAGGCCGTCCGATCATTGAAATCGGACGGTAGCTGGAAGAGGCGCTATATGTCGTCATGGTTGCTTCTGCTCCGTTGAATGAGCACCAGGGAGGAGCATCCAACGGTGCATGTGCCTTTGTCCCTTGCTTCGATGGGCGGCGGAAGTAGGACTCCGGCGAAGGGACCCAAGCTCCGCCACTCTTGCTCGGACACAGTGGAGCTCCCCGGAGCGTCCTTGACGTTTGTCGATGAAGCTGGAAGCATGGGCACGCTGCGGCAAGGTCTGGAAGAGGCCGTCGACGCCCAGCTGCCAGAGGTGGAGTTCGTCAAGAAAGCTCCGGCCATGACTCCGACTATTGGTGAATGAGTACCTACATGTGTTTACTTGATAGCCGAAGCTTCGTGCGAGGGGGGTGAAGTGCGTGAGATGGTCGGCCGTGAGGAGGATGAAGAAGGCGGTGGCCGATCGATCTCCTCCGGCGAGCCTGGAGGAGTTGGGTCGGATGTGATCTGGGGTTATGGAGGAAGAATTGGATGATAGGAGAAAACACATGAATGAAGATAGTGTGTGAAGCTCACGAGGCCGTTAATGGAGGTTGTACTAGCGTGTAGGGTCCTAATTAATTCAAAGAAATAGGGAGAAAATACATGGAAAGAATTTAGAGGCTTACCTGGTCGGAGATGGAGGTTGCAGTCTATGCTTGAGCTCCATGGGGAACTCGGGTCATCGTTGGACTCCGGCGACCCCTCGGAGCAGCTAGGCAAGGCTGAGCCACTGCGAACCTGGCCGTGATGGGCTAGGGGTCAACACCGGAGGAGATGGTTGTCTTCGCGCTCCATGCCGCCCTCTCGTTGTCACCGAGGGGCGGAGGGTTGCTGGGCTACTCCCCTCGTAAAGGTGGACAATTGTTATTAGGGACGACGATGGCGTACTTAAGGAGTTGGCGGAGGTGGTTATGATGATGATGGACGTGCTTTGCGGTAAGGATATGGAGCGAGCGGAGGGGATTTGTGGAGTGAGTGGATGCTCGTGAGGATGCTGGACGACCGGTCTAAGTCGTAGAGGTGTCGGGACATGGTGATGGTGGACGAAGACTCAGAGAAAAAAGGGAGGGCAGGTGGTTCAACGAGGTGGTGATCATGGGTTAGAGGGCCAGCCGGAGGAAGGAGACGTGTTTCTAACCGTTGGATCTCGTGATCCAACGGTTGAGAAAGAGGTGTGCTTGAGTGGTTCAGATTATATCAATGAGGTGCTTAATCGACGGTTAAGGGGTTAGCCACGTGTCGAGCGGGTAGAGAGGCGCTCATGGATGGATGTGATGGAATCCAGTGCTCGATCGAAGGGCTGAAGATGCGAGGTATGCATGCGAACGTGATTTGAGGACTAAGTGGATCGAGCGGTTGATAAAGCCGACACGCGACAAGTGGAAAGTGAGGAGGAAATGAATGGATGTGATGAAGGTTGGCCTTCGATCGAATGGCTAGGAAAGGGGGCGGGAACGAGCGACTGAGATGGAAACTGCTGGAGGAGATCGAACGGCGTAGAGTCGAGGCGGGAGATGCAAAGGCAGCGGGCCACGTGGCTCAACCAAAAGGTGCTACATGGCCCAATCAGGTTATTACGAAGAAGAAACTGATGTATGAGAGTGTAGATGGCCGAATTTAGAAAAACTCAAAACATGAAAGTTGTATATCTCGATGAGATCTACAAGCTTCATGTTGACCAAAAATGGAGATGAGGTCGAACAAAAATGCAAAATATTTTTGAGGCGTTTTAAGGTTAAAAACACCATGAATTTTAGTTTTGCTTTTTTTTTTGAATTTTTAGTTTATTCAATGACTTTGATATTTACAAGATTTTGTCTGGTTTTTATTGAAACTTAATCCAATCTAGGGGGTTAATTTCAGCGAATTACAAACATGAAACATGGTTTCATCAACCCCTTGTACTTAAACTATGCTCGTCCTCGAGCATCAAAGAAAAATGAATGATCTGGATTAACCTCCTTGTGCAATTGCATACAGGATTTGATCTATTCAATTCCACTCAACTTTAGAGATCCCAAATCTTAGAGCTCAACCCAGCTTTAATAAAGAGGCATCCAATTCCTCTAGTTATCCAGACTCTCTCTGATGTAAATATAAACTAAGGATATGACATTTAGTGTTGACTGCATTCACGAGAGTAGAGTCAAAACATCATCCATGGTCTTGGTCCAAGAAATTCTCCTAAGGACCCAATCTTCAACACTAGGGAATAAATCAAATCTTGCATCCAGACCACCGTCTCTTTAGTTGTCAGACTTGAAAGTGTATATGGAAGGCCAGTGATGGAGGGTGTAGGGTTGTGTAATTTCTTCTCTCCCTCTCATTGGAACAAGGATTCTCTCTAGTGCTTTATTACGCAACACATATTTTTGGTCTTGATCAGTGCGTCCATCAAGAGAAGTTGGAGCCGTCTGCACTTGTTTTCCTGGGAATACACCGGGGTGTGTCTCTTTTGAGTACCTATCGTACCTTCTACACCCAGACTTGTAGCATTTACGATGCAGATCCCTTTTTTGGTGCAATCCCGACTCCTGGTCCTAATAGCGATGGTCCAAGTGGATACTTTGACATGGTTGGGAGCGCTCACCTTTGGTGGAAGCTCTTTTGATAATTGACTTTGTGGAATGAGAGCTTTTCTTTGACATTTCATTGCTTTGTAGTATTTTTGGCTAGCTCCACTGCTTTTACCAAGAGTTGGTGCACACTGATCAACATTTTTTATTTATTTCACACCCTGGCACTTAAGTCAATGTCAAGATATTGGTATAAGAACCAAGTTCTCATACTGGCTAAAAATGCTGACACTCAGGTTTCATGAAGCCTTCAAAGATTTTATACCATCCTCGAGCATCATTAGATCAAGTCCAGACCCAAATATCCCAGCCCAATCCCTCAAGTGAAGAGTCAACTCATCTCATCGAAACCGTAGTCGTGTATGTAATGTGCTGATCATATTCTTATGGTTGGAGACTAAGCATGCAATATAGCACGCAAATCTTGAAACATAGGGAAATGTGAATGATTAAGTCTAAGACCCTGATGGTTAAGGTTGGTTAACTTAAAATCTTGGATTCTCAAAAACCAAGGTTTCTTGAACATCTCTGATCCTGAGTGGAAGTGAGAATGTAGGGGATTTAATCCAACTCCTTCATTTTTAATTTTTTTCTTTTTTTAACTTTAAGAGACATTATGACTACCTAAACTCAATTAAGTAGATGCATCTGCATTCAGCTAGTATGGGTGTAAGTACATGCCGGAGCCTGTTGCTTGAGGACGGAGCCTTACGTGATGCCCTCTAAACCACCCACTCTGCTAAGGGCGAACCCTCACTGAACGTGGCTACTTATTTAGGTTTAGTAGTCGATTTTACTCTTAAGGGATTTTTGGATTTTTCTCATTTTTTTGGATTTTTTATTAAAGGTTAGAACACAGGCTAGACACAACTTTCCTTGAAATCAAAAAGAATTTTCAATACCATGTCACACAAATAATAATTTTCAAAACATTTTCAAAAATATAGTGTAACATAACATAGAAAGATTTGAAAATCATTTTGTCCACTTAGTTCAAAAGATTTTACTTTAGCCAAAAAGTTTTAAATTTTTCAAATTTTTTAGAATATAGCTAAAGTACATATACTGTAGATATAATAAACCCCCCTATACTTAAACTTTGTTATGCCCTCATAGCACTATATGATACAAGTTCATAGGTCCATTTAAATATAAAAAAATATATGGGAATTAAGGAGGGCTCCCCCTATACTTAGGTTAGACATAACCTAAGTATTGAGGCAAGGAAAGATGGGTAAAGAAAATCGCGGGGACTCGGGTCCCCCCTATACTTAGGCTAAGAATAGCCTAAGTATAAAGATTGAGATTTGATGCGGGGAGAGACCCGAGGTGAACGAAAGAAGATGGATGTATATACAAGTGAGTGGATGAATCTTCGGAGATCAATGGAGTATCTAAGGATCATGGGAGGATGTCGGAGCAAACAAGGCTCAAACAAGCATGCAAAAAAAAACCTTTTGATTCCCCAACTCACAATTAAACCAACAGGTGTTGGTTTATTATCTTGTCATTTTTATTGGTGATTAAAACATTCTATTTTACGCGAAAGAAAATGTCAAGTAGAACCAATTGCGTAAACGAGGTTGTTGCTCTCCCAAAACAAGATTTTACTCCATTTTAGGTTGACTTGCAATTAACGGTCCCAATTATTTTGCTTAAGATTATCACTAAATTAAGGTGAGCACATAAACCAAGCAATCATCGGCTACCGCTGACGATTTCAAAATCGCGGCTTTAAAAAGTGGTTTTTATCTATGTTCGTGCTTAAAGAATAGGATGCCGTTCGTTGTAGGCGGCGATCGGAACCAGTCAAGAAATAACCACAAATATTTAATAAATTTTTTATCGAGTGGTTTTATGTTTATTTTACTTGGGCAAGTCCCAAGGTCGATCACAAGGAGGCAAAGGAACAACCTAGAGTTGTGTTTATCAACAGTCTTGCACGGTTTTCAAGGTGGTTTTTTTATTTTTAATGCGAATAAGGGATGCAAGATGCAATTTCGACCTATTTTAGGGACTAAAATATAAATTATGATCAAACAATGTCCGGAAAATATAAAACTTGGCCACAATGTAGATTATGATGAAATGAATGCACTATAATTTTTTGTAATTTTTGGATGCAATATGAATTTTTTATGAATTTTTAAATGCAAACAGAATGATTTTCAATATTTAATTATAATAAATATTAAACCTACTTATTTTCGAGAAATAAAATTATCTAAGAACTATCACTAAGTAATGGATCTCAGAAAAATCCTAGACCTCGAAAATGTGGGGTTTAATATCTATTAAAATATAAATACTAAAATATGCAAAATAATTTTTACAGAGCAAATTATGCATGCAAATGCAAATTTTTTTAGCACAATGTCAAGCACAATTAACTCTACGGTCAGTGATTTTTCAGGGATTTTAATAGCACCGGTTAATCAATTACAAAATTTAGAGCACAAACTGGATAAATTTCGCAATTTTCCACAGAATAATTGATTATTAATTAATCATTAATCATAAAAATATCCACAATATGTCTGGATGTAGAGAATTAATTGCGAAATAAAATGACAATTTTTATAAATAAAATAATGCAATAAAGAGGTCTAAAACTGAGGGGATTACAGGGGTATGGATGCAAATAACAATAAAATAAAATGCAGAGAAGGGGCCTAAGATTAATTACCAAGAACTGATGGGGGAATCTGTGAAATTTTTCCAGAGGTCACGTGCCAGGCACGTGACCCTGGAGTGGCTGGACTGATCTGCGAATATGCGGAACTCTGGGGGTTTCCTTGCAATTTGCCCAAGGGGCACGTGCGGAGCACGTTACCCCTAGGCTGCCTGATGTGGTGCTGACATCCCCCTCGGACGCACATGCCTCGCACGTGCGCGAGGGGTCTCGGGACGGAGCCCCAGCGCGCGAGGGAGGGGGAGTAAGGCGGAGGAGGCCTCGGCGGGGGGAGGCTTCTGGCATAGCTCCGGTGGTCGACGGATGAAGGCCGGAGCGTTGGCGAAGACGCGGTGGAGGAGTCGATGCTGGAGGTGACCGTGGCGGATCAGTCGGTTGAGAATGCGACACGTGGCGAGGGGCGCAATGAGGGGGGCGCACGTGCGGAGCAAGTGTCTGGGAGGCACGTGCGACACACGTGCATCCATTTTAAAAAATTTTTAATAAAACGAATATATAAAACACCCAAAAAACATTGACATGTGGCGGCCTCTGGGGCGGCCACGTGTCAGCACCAGAAAAATCTGCAAATAAAACCTTTGTAAAATCGATAAAAAATATCAAATGACCTCGGATCAAAAACGTTTCTTCACAAAAATTACTCGTCTCGATGAGATCTACAACTTTCATGAAGACATCAAAGCCAAAATTGGTCAAATGTAAAAAGTGAATTTTTGGGGTATCCCGTGTACATAGAAGAATACCTTGATTTTTGGGTTTTTTAATTTTTTTATCATTTTTTAAATCAGATAAAAATCGGAAAAAAATATGGAGAAATCAAAGATAAATAAAGACACCTAAATCTAATTTTTTTTGGATTTTTATTAATTAAAAAAATATGTACATAAAATATCAGGTCAAAAACCGCTAAAATATACAATGTACAAAAGAGACCCAAAACCCAACTTTCACATATGAGCTCCGATTCACTTGAACTTGGTCTTGTTTTGAAGGTAATTGAATGTGTATTAGTTCAAAAGTGAGTAGGATCAAAGGACCTAAAGCTCTTAAAATCCTATTTCTCTGTGAAGTTCCTCTGAAAATTAGGTGGATTAAGGTTAAGTCCAGACCACTCTCGGTTTCTGCTCACAACTCGGTTCAGAACCCAATGAATTTTCACAGATGCAGATGAATGCGAAGCTGGATGAAGTGAAGGTGTGTGAAATGCAGACACTTATTATTATTATTAATGCAAGAATGAATAAGAAGTCATTTTCAAAAAAAAATTGGGCAAAGTCAGTGCCAGTAGCAAAATTCTTTTTCTTTTCTTTTCATTTTTTTCAATGTTCATTTCATTTTTTTTTTATTACCCACCCTGTAAATACATATAGACTTACGCGAAAGTACAAGATATGGGTAAAATATATACAAAGTATATACATACCCCCCTATACTTAGCGAGTGTTGTGTCCTCAGAGCACAAGAAGCGTAATGAAAATATAGCTCGGGCTAAGCGTAAGAGAGTGGAAAATTATTATACAATTGTCCGCCCCCCTATACTTAGACTGTGAACAGTCTAAGTATAGAAGAAGAGCACAAAAGGAGGTGGTTAGGATATGTAAATGAGGAGAGTATGTACAGGTGGGTGTCGGTTCCCCCATACTTAGGCTTTGGTCAGCCTAAGTATAGAAGAAGGGTGGAGATGGAGTGATCGGGAGAAGGTGTGTGATGAGAGAAATGGTATATACAAATGGCATCGGTCCCCCCTATACTTAGGCCATGGCCTAAGTAGAGGAAGAAACTGTACAAGGGGATCGATGTGGTCGGGAGGGAGGGTGGGTTTGATCTGATGGATTTTCAATGGCCTCGTTCTACGTAAAATAGATGGCCTCAACTTGAACTATCGGCTCTTTAGGTGATTCAATATATGGCTTCAGCAACTGTCCGTTTACTGCGAAAGGTTGTGCATCCTCTTTGAGTTCGGTAATATCTACACTTCCATTGGTATGCACATCGATGACAATGTATGGCCCCGTCCATTTTGATTTTAATTTCCCATGAAAAATCTTTAACCGGGCATTAAACAACCATACTTTAGTTCACTATGTCGGAATACCATGGGGTTGAATCAATGACGTAAACTGATTCGTCTGGAAATGCGTAGTGAATCGCATAAGGAATTCCATCTCTTCTTTGTCCAAGTACCGCTCCGACAGCAAAACCCGATGCATCAGTCATGATCTCGAAGGGAAGAAACCAGTCGGGAGCTTGTAATATCGGCGATTCACATATTTTCTTCTTCAGAAGCTCGAAGGGCTCTAGACACCTGTGATTTACAATAAACTCGGTGTCTTTGCCTAAGAGCTGAGTCAGTGGGTGGGCGATCTTTGAAAAATCAGGGATGAATCTTCGATAAAATCCAACATGCCCTAAGAAAGACCTCACTGACTTGACGTTGGTTGGTGGCTCAAGTTTCTTGATCACATCCACCTTGGCAGGGTCAACCTCCATTCCCTTTTTGGAGATGAAATGCCCCAACACGTTACCCTCAGTCACCATAAAGTGACTTTTCTCCCAGGAGAGTACCAAATTAACCTCCCTGCATCTCTGGAGGACTCAGTCCAAATGCGCTAAACATGTATCAAATGAATCACCATGAACCGAGAAGTCATCCACGAAGACTTCCAGGAAATCACCAACCATTTCGGCAAATACGGCAATCATGCACCACTGAAATGTGTTGGGGCATTACAAAGCCTGAATGGCATGCGCTTGAATGCGTAAGTACCGAAGGGACATGTGAAAGTGGTCTTTTCCTTATCTTCAGGAGCGATAGCTACTTGATTGTAGCCTGAGTACCCATCAAGAAAACAGAAGAATGCTTTCCTTGCAAGTCTCTCCAAGATTTGATCCATAAATGGTAGTGGAAAGTAATCTTTCTTGGTCGCAGCATTCAGGCACCTGTAATCGACATAGACACGCCACGACGTGGGCACTCGGGTCGCGATCTCTACCCCCTCCTCGTTGGTGACCATCTGGATTCCCGACTTCTTGGGGACGACATGAAGGGGGGCCACCCACTTGGAGTCAGAAATGGGATATATGAATCATGCTTTGCACCATTTTTCTATCTCTTTCTTAACTACTTCCCGAATATTGGGGTTTAATCTTCTCTGAAATTCACAGGAAGGCCTTGCATTATTCTCAACATAGATTTGGTGTGAGCAGAGAGCGGGGTTTATTCACAGGCAGACAAGTAAGGCTGATGGAAGGAGGTAATCGAAGACCTGTTGTCTAATAGAGTGTGATCGAACTGCAGCTCATGAATGTGACATCTCACATACAGAGCCCCTGCATCTGGACTCTTAGCTGGGAACTGGTTCTGAATAGTGAAGCATGTGGCACGAGTGAGCACATGGATTTCTACATTGTAGTCGCGCATCTTTTTCCTGCAGATTGTGGTCTTCTCTCTGAGGTTCTTCTGGAAGAGAGGGATGTGCTCTAATGCCTCCTGAAGAGTTATCTTGATATGAAATCTTTCTATCATATGCTTGTTGAACTCTAATTATTGACTCTTTTTGGGATTTTCTGTTTTCTGGCCCTTCCCTCAGCGGAGTGCTTGAGGGAAGGGGATTGAGGGACCCTCCTCATAAATAAGAGGGTCGGGAGTAGGATAAGGTTTTTAAGCATGCAAATGACTGGAATCCATGTAATAATCATTAACCACAACAGATGGACCAGAAACCTTTCCTTTATTCATATTATTGTTTTTCGAAAATTTTCCATTTTTTTATATTTTTCTAAGAAAATCATCCTTAGGTATAGTAGTGGTGGTCAAAACAACAAGAGTGTCTGCACATAGACTCTTGGTGGCATCAGTACCACCGACAACATATGAGGTAGCGATATCAGCGCCGCACTTTGGTCTGTCATATGGAATACTGGTGGCATCATCACCACCATCTGCAACATCTGGATAAGGGATGATATCAGTATCGTCAAATGGATCATCCTCAAAATGGATGGCATCAGCACCACCATCTCATCAACATCAACAACTTTGTCATCGCTCTCTCACTTGTATAGTGCTCTGGAGTTTGCATCTGGATGTCGCCTAGATGAGTCGTCGGCAGCTAGCTTCCTACCGTTCCTAAGTGTCACAAATCGGCATCAAATAAATAATGCATGTCATCATGTATCTCACTAGGAGTGTCGGACTTTGTAGACTGTACATACTCAGACTTACTCTTCATATTATTTGGGTTGGACTCTATATGTGCAAGAATGATGGCCTTGCCCTTGATAATATCCATCATCTCATGCATGAACTCATCCAACTCTTGCTGGGAAGTGTTCTATTGTTCTGTAAACATAGGGACGAGATCCTCTAAAGCTGGGTTCTCATACGAGGGCGCATACTGCATGAGAATAGGACGGGTTGACCCTAGGGTCCGGTCTTGGAGACATCTTAGTGCCCACCACAACGGGTACTTTTAGAGTTGTATGACGCCTCTCACGGCACATGGGTTCAAGTACAAATAACCAACATTTATTAATTTGATTAGATCCAAATGAAAGAGACTATATGTACATAATTCTTATTAGGGTTTGGACCTAATTTCTGATTCAAGAAACCTACAAGCTAAGGGCTCATGCACTCAAAACAAATAAAAATAAGGCAAAAAACTCAAAATATCATGAAACAAAATAAAAGAAGGCGGTGAAAATACGAGGAAACCGTTATGAGGCCCCCGGGTGACCAAACACCTAGGCAATGGACCTCATTGTGAAGAGTAGTGTCCAAGTCCTTAATTATTACAAATAATGAACGAAACTCTCTCTCTCTCTCTTGTGAATAAATAAATCTAAGCTACATCTATGCTATATAGTCTTCTTACTCCGTTTGTTGCCTCTCCAACTGGTCAAAGTAAGAAGACCAGCCTCTACCAAACTTGGCTGCATCAGCCTCCTAAGAAGCCACCCTCGCATAGCAGGCCTTCGCAACAAATACACGAAAAGAGGTGTATTAGCACAGATAATCAAATAATGTGTCAAGACAAAAAATGAGGTATATACAAGTAAGAGACAACAAATAAATGAATCAATGCACAAATAAATGAATCAATTAATGAATTTATATACACATAGTTACAAAATAAGTTGTACACATTGCTCCCCGGTAATGATGCCATTTGATGACTCGCATGATCTCACAAGGCGAGACTGCAATCGATGCATTGACCTCTCAAGAAACCCAAGTCAATCAATAATTAACTTATAATATCAACTAATAAATAAATAGCAAAAACATGGAGTTAAAATTTATTATACTCTACACACAAAATGTATAGCATGTAAGCATTAGAGGTCGAACCACATAGAGCAAGTCAGGATAGCCTATGATTATTTCTAATCATTGTATATTATGTACATGTGTGTATTTATTCATTATGTGATTTATTTGTTATTTTTTCAAAAATTAAATTAATAATGACTATGCAGGTATATTTAATAATAATAATAATAAATTCTATATATTAAATTAATGCATATATACATATATACACGCACACACACATAGAAGAAGATGTATATATAAGGTATTCACATATTTACATATGCATATATTAGTATTTAAAAATATAGATATGATTTTAATCCCTTTTTTACATTTCACGATTTGTAAAAAAATTTTATTATAGGAATATATAAGGCTATATATATAATATAGGGTTAGATAATTATAAACACTCATAAAAACAAATAAAATACATGGAATAAAACATTTTGGGGTTTTTAAATATTTTTCTAATATTTGTTAAGATTTTTTTAGATTTTTTGCTAATTTTTATGTATTTTTATAGTAAAAAAATATCCCAAATCTGGAATTAAATAAAAATCTGAATTGAATTGAATACTAAAAATAACAATTAAGGTCCAAACTTCTTCAAATCAATTTTAATAGATAGATAATAATATAAATAAAATTCATAAATAGAAATAATATTTTAGGATTTTTGGTGATTTCTAACATTTTTTGTTGGATTTTAGAGCTTCTTAATTTTTATGGTTTTTATTTTTCTATTTTAGGGAATTTTGGTCTAGAGTTAACATATATTGAAATAAATATATATTTTTTTTGGAATTTTTTTCAAAATGTTTTTCTTTTTTTGGTAGGTACTAAGCTGGATAGGGTTAAAATCATGCTTATTTGAATTTTGATAAATATTTAAATGCCAAAATAAATATATATCATGAAAATGCATGGTAATTGACGACCCAAAAGTTTAGCCCTTTAATAGTGTAAAATTAATACTTAGATTGTCATTGCAGTCGAGCTAAATTCGGTCCGTCAAAAACCATCTAATTAATATGTCAGTAAAATCAAATATTTGTATTTATATTTTGCTTGGGCAAGCCCAAGGTCGAACTCAAGGACACGAGCCTCTCTCGTAATATTTGGACTAAAAATAATTTAACTAAGTGTCAGAATAGTAAGTGTAGGTCGATGAAATGCATGAAGACAGTGCAAGATGCATTAATTGATTATGGAACGTGCATTTTTTACTTGATTTTTATCATGCAAATAGATGCAATGAAATGCAACACAAACATATGCCCGAATTACAAGAATACTTGAGCCATTTAATCATAGTCAAAATAGGGTCAATTAATGAAGCTATTTTCATTAATGTTAAAATCATGCATATTGATGATCATACTAGAGACACTTAGCCAATAAAATAATACATCAAAGCACGAAGTGTCAAATCTTAATTATAAGCATGACATCAAGAAGACTATGAAAAGAGCTCCAAAACGCCACTGAAATCGACTCAATCAGAGCTATGATGCTCAAGATATGCACGAGTAAAGTCAAGGGCATAAATACAAGAAAACAAGAAATATATATAGCAAACAGGTCCCGGGAGCGACTAAAATGTAAATAAAATAAAGCCCAGGACCCTCCCTATAAATAACACACACGCGCGGGGGTATTTTTGCAATTATTCAAACCCGCGAGAGTATTAGTGCAAAATACCCCAGGCGCACGTGGTCGGCACGTGATCTCGGGACCTATCTGCAAAATTGAAGAAGTTTGTGGGCCTCCCTGCAATTTGACCAGTACACACGTGACCATGCACGTGCGCTCCAGGCTCGGTGAAGGTCCAGGCTCGGAGGTGGCTTGTGAGAGCTTCGGCTAGGCGTGGAATGTACGAGCCTCCAGGTTTGGGCTCAGATGAGGTTCGGAGAGGTTCGGAGCGTTGGCCTGGTGCTGAGGCTCGGAGAAGCTTGCGAGCTGACATGTGGACCAACGAAGGCCGTCCGATCATTGAAATCGGACGGTAGATGGAAGAGGCGCTATATGTCGTCATGGTTGCTTCTGCTCCGTTGAATGAGCACCAGGGAGGAGCATCCAACGGTGCATGTGCCTTTGTCCCTTGCTTCGATGAGCGGCGGAAGTAGGACTCCGGCGAAGGGACCCAAGCTCCTCCACTCTTGCTCGGACACAGTGGAGCTCCCCGGAGCGTCCTTGACGTTTGTCGATGAAGCTGGAAGCATGGGCACGCTGCGGCAAGGTCTGGAAGAGGCCGTCGACGCCCAGCTGCCAGAGGTGGAGTTCGTCAAGAAAGCTCCGGCCATGACTCCGACTATTGGTGAATGAGTACCTACATGTGTTTACTTGATAGCCGAAGCTTCGTGCGAGGGGGGTGAAGTGCGTGAGATGGTCGGCCGTGAGGAGGATGAAGAAGGCGGTGGCCGATCGATCTCCTCCGGCGAGCCTGGAGGAGTTGGGTCGGATGTGATCTGGGGTTATGGAGGAAGAATTGGATGATAGGAGAAAACACATGAATGAAGATAGTTTGTGAAGCTCACGAGGCCGTTAATGGAGGTTGTACTAGCGTGTAGGGTCCTAATTAATTCAAAGAAATAGGGAGAAAATACATGGAAAGAATTTAGAGGCTTAGCTGGTCGGAGATGGAGGTTGCAGTCTATGCTTGAGCTCCATGGGGAACTCGGGTCATCGTTGGACTCCGGCGACCCCTCGGAGCAGCTAGGCAAGGCTGAGCCACTGCGAACCTGGCCGTGATGGGCTAGGGGTCAACACCGGAGGAGATGGTTGTCTTCGCGCTCCATGCCGCCCTCTCGTTGTCACCGAGGGGCGGAGGGTTGCTGGGCTACTCCCCTCGTAAAGGTGGACAATTGTTATTAGGGACGACGATGGCGTACTTAAGGAGTTGGCGGAGGTGGTTATGATGACGATGGACGTGCTTTGCGGTAAGGATATGGAGCGAGCGGAGGGGATTTGTGGAGTGAGTGGATGCTCGTGAGGATGCTGGACGACCGGTCTAAGTCGTAGAGGTATCGGGACATGGTGATGGTGGACGAAGACTCAGAGAAAAATGGGAGGGGCAGGTGGTTCTGCGAGGTGGTGATCATGGGTTAGAGGGCCAGCCGGAGGAAGGAGACGTGTTTCTAACCGTTGGATCTCGCGATCCAACGGTTGAGAAAGAGGTGTGCTTGAGTGGTTCAGATTATATCAATGAGGTGCTTAATCGACGGTTAAGGGGTTAGCCACGTGTCGAGCGGGTAGAGAGGCGCTCATGGATGGATGTGATGGAATCCAGTGCTCGATCGAAGGGCTGAAGATGCGAGGTATGCATGCGAACGTGATTTGAGGACTAAGTGGATCGAGCGGTTGATAAAGCCGACACGCGACAAGTGGAAAGTGAGGAGGAAATGAATGGATGTGATGAAGGTTGGCCTTCGATCGAATGGCTAGGAAAGGGGGCGGGAACGAGCGACTGAGATGGCAACTGCTGGAGGAGATCGAACGGCGTAGAGTCGAGGCGGGAGATGCAAAGGCAGCGGGCCACGTGGCTCAACCAGAAGGTGCTACATGGCCCAATCAGGTTATTACGAAGAAGAAACTGATGTATGAGAGTGTAGATGGCCGAATTTAGAAAAACTCAAAACATGAAAGTTGTATATCTCGATGAGATCTACAAGCTTCATGTTGACCAAAAATGGAGATGAGGTCGAACAAAAATGCAAAATATTTTTGAGGCGTTTTAAGGTTAAAAACACCATGAATTTTAGTTTTGCTTTTTTTTTGAATTTTTAGTTTATTCAATGACTTTGATATTTACAAGATTTTGTCTGGTTTTTATTGAAACTTAATCCAATCTAGGGGGTTAATTTCAGCGAATTACAAACATGAAACATGGTTTCATCAACCCCTTGTACTTAAACTATGCTCGTCCTCGAGCATCAAAGAAAAATGAATGATCTGGATTAACCTCCTTGTGCAATTGCATACAGGATTTGATCTATTCAATTCCACTCAACTTTAGAGATCCCAAATCTTAGAGCTCAACCCAGCTTTAATAAAGAGGCATCCAATTCCTCTAGTTATCCAGACTCTCTCTGATGTAAATATAAACTAAGGATATGACATTTAGTGTTGACTGCATTCACGAGAGTAGAGTCAAAACATCATCCATGGTCTTGGTCCAAGAAATTCTCCTAAGGACCCAATCTTCAACACTAGGGAATAAATCAAATCTTGCATCCAGACCACCGTCTCTTTAGTTGTCAGACTTGAAAGTGTATATGGAAGGCCAGTGATGGAGGGTGTAGGGTTGTGTAATTTCTTCTCTCCCTCTCATTGGAACAAGGATTCTCTCTAGTGCTTTATTACGCAACACATATTTTTGGTCTTGATCAGTGCGTCCATCAAGAGAAGTTGGAGCCGTCTGCACTTGTTTTCCTGGGAATACACCGGGGTGTGTCTCTTTTGAGTACCTATCGTACCTTCTACACCCAGACTTGTAGCATTTACGATGCAGATCCCTTTTTTGGTGCAATCCCGACTCCTGGTCCTAATAGCGATGGTCCAAGTGGATACTTTGACATGGTTGGGAGCGCTCACCTTTGGTGGAAGCTCTTTTGATAATTGACTTTGTGGAATGAGAGCTTTTCTTTGACATTTCATTGCTTTGTAGTATTTTTGGCTAGCTCCACTGCTTTTACCAAGAGTTGGTGCACACTGATCAACATTTTTTATTTATTTCACACCCTGGCACTTAAGTCAATGTCAAGATATTGGTATAAGAACCAAGTTCTCATACTGGCTAAAAATGCTGACACTCAGGTTTCATGAAGCCTTCAAAGATTTTATACCATCCTCGAGCATCATTAGATCAAGTCCAGACCCAAATATCCCAGCCCAATCCCTCAAGTGAAGAGTCAACTCATCTCATCGAAACCGTAGTCGTGTATGTAATGTGTTGATCATATTCTTATGGTTGGAGACTAAGCATGCAATATAGCACGCAAATCTTGAAACATAGGGAAATGTGAATGATTAAGTCTAAGACCCTGATGGTTAAGGTTGGTTAACTTAAAATCTTGGATTCTCAAAAACCAAGGTTTCTTGAACATCTCTGATCCTGAGTGGAAGTGAGAATGTAGGGGATTTAATCCAACTCCTTCATTTTTAATTTTTTTCTTTTTTTAACTTTAAGAGACATTATGACTACCTAAACTCAATTAAGTAGATGCATCTGCATTCAGCTAGTATGGGTGTAAGTACATGCCGGAGCCTGTTGCTTGAGGACGGAGCCTTACGTGATGTCCTCTAAACCACCCACTCTGCTAAGGGCGAACCTTCACTGAACGTGGCTACTTATTTAGGTTTAGTAGTCAATTTGACTCTTAAGGGATTTTTGGATTTTTCTCATTTTTTGGATTTTTTATTAAAGGTTAGAACACAGGCTAGACACAACTTTCCTTGAAATCAAAAAGAATTTTCAATACCATGTCACACAAATAATAATTTTCAAAACATTTTCAAAAATATAGTGTAACATAACATAGAAAGATTTGAAAATCATTTTGTCCACTTAGTTCAAAAGATTTTACTTTAGCCAAAAAGTTTTAAATTTTTCAAATTTTTTAGAATATAGCTAAAGTACATATACTGTAGATATAATAAACCCCCCTATACTTAAACTTTGTTATGCCCTCATAGCACTATATGATACAAGTTCATAGGTCCATTTAAATATAAAAAAATATATGGGAATTAAGGAGGGCTCCCCCTATACTTAGGTTAGACATAACCTAAGTATTGAGGCAAGGAAAGATGGGTAAAGAAAATCGCGGGGACTCGGGTCCCCCCTATACTTAGGCTAAGAATAGCCTAAGTATAAAGATTGAGATTTGATGCGGGGAGAGACCCGAGGTGAACGAAAGAAGATGGATGTATATACAAGTGAGTGGATGAATCTTCGGAGATCAATGGAGTATCTAAGGATCATGGGAGGATGTCGGAGCAAACAAGGCTCAAACAAGCATGCAAAAAAACCTTTTGATTCCCCAACTCACAATTAAACCAACAGGTGTTGGTTTATTATCTTGTCATTTTTATTGGTGATTAAAACATTCTATTTTACGCGAAAGAAAATGTCAAGTAGAACCAATTGCGTAAACGAGGTTGTTGCTCTCCCAAAACAAGATTTTACTCCATTTTAGGTTGACTTGCAATTAACAGTCCCAATTATTTTGCTTAAGATTATCACTAAATTAAGGTGAGCACATAAACCAAGCAATCATCGGCTACCGCTGACGATTCCAAAATCGCGGCTTTAAAAAGTGGTTTTTATCTATGTTCGTGCTTAAAGAATAGGATGTCGTTCGTTGTAGGCGGTGATCGGAACCAGTCAAGAAATAACCACAAATATTTAATAAATTTTTTATCGAGTGGTTTTATGTTTATTTTACTTGGGCAAGTCCCAAGGTCGATCACAAGGAGGCAAAGGAACAACCTAGAGTTGTGTTTATCAACAGTCTTGCACGGTTTTCAAGGTGGTTTTTTTATTTTTAATGCGAATAAGGGATGCAAGATGCAATTTCGGCCTATTTTAGGGACTAAAATATAAATTATGATCAAACAATGTCCGGAAAATATAAAACTTGGCCACAATGTAGATTATGATGAAATGAATGCACTATAATTTTTTGTAATTTTTGGATGCAATATGAATTTTTTATGAATTTTTAAATACAAACAGAATGATTTTCAATATTTAATTATAATAAATATTAAACCTACTTATTTTCAAGAAATAAAATTATCTAAGATCTATCACTAAGTAATGGATCTCAGAAAAATCCTAGACCTCGAAAATGTGGGGTTTAATATCTATTAAAATATAAATACTAAAATATGCAAAATAATTTTTACAGAGCAAATTATGCATGCAAATGCAAATTTTTTTAGCACAATGTCAAGCACAATTAACTCTACGGTCAGTGATTTTTCAGGGATTTTAATAGCACCGGTTAATCAATTACAAAATTTAGAGCACAAACTGGATAAATTTCGCAATTTTCCACAGAATAATTGATTATTAATTAATCATTAATCATAAAAATATCCACAATATGTCTGGATGTAGAGAATTAATTGCGAAATAAAATGACAATTTTTATAAATAAAATAATGCAATAAAGAGGTCTAAAACTGAGGGGATTACAGGGGTATGGATGCAAATAACAATAAAATAAAATGCAGAGAAGGGGCCTAAGATTAATTACCAAGAACTGATGGGGGAATCTGTGAAATTTTTCCAGAGGTCACGTGCCAGGCACGTGACCCTGGAGTGGCTGGACTAATCTGCGAATATGCGGAACTCTGAGGGTTTCCTTGCAATTTGCCCAAGGGGCACGTGCGGAGCACGTTACCCCTAGGCTGCCTGATGTGGTGTTGACATCCCCCTCGGACGCACATGCCTCGCACGTGCGCGAGGGGTCTCGGGACGGAGCCCCAGCGCGCGAGGGAGGGGGAGTAAGGCGGAGGAGGCCTCGGCGGGGGGAGGCTTCTGGCATAGCTCCGGTGGTCGACGGATGAAGGCCGGAGCGTTGGCGAAGATGCGGTGGAGGAGTCGATGCAGGAGGTGACCGTGGCGGATCAGTCGGTTGAGAATGTGACACGTGGCGAGGGGCGCAATGAGGGGGGCGCACGTGCGGAGCAAGTGTCTGGGAGGCACGTGCGACACACGTGCATCCATTTTAAAAAATTTTTAATAAAACGAATATATAAAACACCCAAAAAACATTGACATGTGGCGGCCTCTGGGGCAGCCACGTGTCAGCACCAGAAAAATCTGCAAATAAAACCTTTGTAAAATCGATAAAAAATATCAAATGACCTCGGATCAAAAACGTTTCTTCACAAAAATTACTCGTCTCGATGAGATCTACAACT